>JAQIUQ010001984.1:62500-175000 GCA_030378365.1 Hybognathus amarus | reverse complement strand
ACTAATTGTTTATGTAACATATTTATTGGATTTAAAATGTAATTTTATACATTGCACACGGTTCCCACGGGTCCTTGAAATCCTTGAAAGTTTGTCAATCTGAATTTTATTTTTTTTCAAGGCCCTGGAAAGTTTTTGAAAATAAACATGCATAGAAACAGGTCCTTGAAAGTGCTTAAATTTATTTTGCTCAGGAAGTTTTCTGGAAAAAAATGTATATTATTCCCTCGGTCCACTAATGTGTTATTTCACCAACACTTCGTGGCCAGTGCATACTAGCTTGCTTGATTTACGTTAGCTACACTACGTTAAGTGTTTCCTGCATGAGTTACTTTGTGTTGTATGTTGCCATGACGTTCATGCGTGCATGAAACTACCATGTACCATAGTACCAATGATATCCTCAACGTTTGTTGTTGGACAAAAGAAATGTGCCCCCACATTAAGTCCTTTAATGTGAGGGTATTGGACCTGGAAAGTCCTGGAATTTGAAATTAACCAAGGTGTGGGAACCCTGATTGCAAAATGTAGATATTAGATTCACAAATCTTCCATCTTAACAATTGTTTCCAATGGAAAACATCTGTAGTTTAATGTTTTGCATGCTGAAAACTGATGAAGTGTGTTTTGTGAGTAGATTATGTGTTTTGTGTGTGCAGATTTAGAAACAATTTATATTTCCATTCCTCTATCATCTTTTCTCCCTTTTGAGAATATTAAAAAACAGTCCCGCTTGTGGTTTTTAAAGACTTGGCCGTAAGGTTCTGTACCCATTACTTCATGACCACAGTGGCCGAGCTTGTAAATGAGCTTCATGCTGTTTCCATTATTGCCAATAAGTGAAAACATTCAGACCTTTGAAAAGAAAAACATTACAATTCGGAGGAGGACTGATATAAAGCATTTGAGACGCACGACATGATTGAAGCACTGATGGAGCGGAAGTCAATAGGAGGAAAGTGGGTAAAAGTCTATTGAGTGCAATTAAGACCCAAATCAGTTGATTTATGGTCAAATTCACAATTGTAGTTGCTATTGCACTACATTTTTTAAAAAAAACACAGCTTTAAGAAGATGAGGTTGTCCTTTGGATCGTATCCTGTTTTGATGTAATTTATGCACCCCAAAATTGTAATTAATATTTCAACATGGCAGCGTTCTCTCAAATCATCATAACTAGCTTTGTTTGCGACTCTGAAGTTACTGCCAACACTTTCCATGAATAAGGAACACTTTGTCCTGTTACTTTTTCCTAGCATTAAAGAGACAAATCCCATCTGGTATTTAATTCACTGCAGTGTAAATTTTTATAAAATGTAATTTAATCATTGACAATCATGCAACATTTCATAAACTGAGAGTAACTACATTTGCCCCACTTCACAGCATGATGGCATTGTAAATCAAACTCCCATTTTCTCAATTTTGCAAAAATGTTTGTGTGAATCTTAACTTTTTGTTTTACCTTTTAGTCAAGCGATATCAATGATCGACAAGAATGAAATGTTTTCTTTCATTTATGGGAAATATAAGTTTGGCGCCAAAACTACTGTAGATAGGCCCTACTGAGAGACCACTCCTTCCTTCTTTTTTTCTTTTAGCAAATAAAAAAATAAAAAATAAATATAAAATAACTTTATATAAACTATAATAAACTTATAATATTTTAGTTTGCCAATGAATCATAACTCTATTGAGTCAGTCATACTAAACACATTCGCTTCAGTCAATGCTGAGCTGAAACTTTTGTTACCAATTACAGCTTTGGCCAGTGTTTTGCAGTAATAAAAGAAAAAAAGTTCATCAAGTTTTCTTCATAAAAAGAAAACTTGATGAACTCCACAATCATTTGACTGGTAATGTTTCTGCAATTATGCCATGCAACCGCATAGGATCTGTATTTGGATATAAAGCAAAATAAGTCACACTTGTTGACTGTTATGTTCCTTTTGTCGCGGTTTGTTAATAGTCTGTAACAATCTGTCATCTCCTCAGATGAAGCTATCACTTTGCTTTAGAAGGGCCCTTAATAAATAGGGCAGCAGTTTGGAGGCAAACATGCTTTAAATCTTCTATTGGATCTATGCTTGGGAGTATAAAAGCACATTATTAGTGCTTGATGCTGGCTTGTTTCAAGCTATGGTAACTCCTTGGTACATTTTGTATGTTTTTTCCAACCAGTTTCACTTTAAGATTTAAATCTTCAAGTTAAACAATTGTAAGAGTTTGGTGTTCTATTTAAGCTTATCTGCAGCTCCCTTTTGTTCCCATGTCTGCTTCTTTTGGAATAGAAATGATGAATCAGTTCACTTATTTTTGCTTTTGAAATTGAATGTGTGTGAAATGTGTGTGCACAAAAAACTTTTGGCTATAAAAAAAAAAAACTCTTAAATTTGCTGTTAGCAAAAACAGAGTTTAGGTCAGAGTTTTAGAAATGGCTTTTCTGTAATTCATGAGAATTAGAGAATTAATAATAGTTACAGAAATCAATGTAGCCCACTGTGCAGTTGTGATCTTTCCAAGTGCTCAGAACGTCTGTGATTCACAACCGTGCATTATAATTTCTGATGTTTTTTGTACCTTAAGGCCGTTGACTCATGAAGAGATCGCCCAGAGGAGAGAGCTGGCCAGACAGCGTCACGCCGAGAGACAAGCTGCCAATCAGAGTGCAGAAAGCCCCGGGTCAGCTGATGCTGGAGGTACTTCAACTGGCCATTGGTAGTGTCACAGACAAGAACTGAATTTGTTTAATGATGTGTGTGTGTGTGACAGTGAATGTGTAAAAGAGGCACTGGCTATATTTCCTAAGGCAATTTCTATACAATGGTGCATATGAAACTAACATGGTATGTTCATTTTTTTGACAGTATGTGGGGGCCGCTTTATTTAATATTCAATTAAAGAGGACCTGTTAGGCCCTTTTACAAAGTCTTGATTTTGTTTTTGGGGTTTACCTACAGTAGAATAGGTTTTTTTATACTTGAATGTTAAACACATTATTTTTTTTACATATTTCCATTGTTGCAGCACCTTTGTTCCTAGTCTGCCAGTATCTTTCTGTTCTGGTCTCAATATCGCGTAAACAAGTGGACCTCTAGATTGAAAAAGCGTCAATGCAAGTGAATGAGAGAAAATAATTATTTTCTGATATTATATGTTGTCTGTGAATTTTTACATTCTCATGTAAAGATTTTGACAGTATGTTGTACTGATTCTTTGGCTAGCAGTTGTGGAATAAAATACGAGAAAGATTACACGTCGTATATGCTGGCAGTCACCGCATAACACATTTTCCCTCCACAAATCACGGTGCGATAATCTAGGAATTATATTGAGATGCTTGTGTGTTTTGTACCCAAATGTCACCATTCAAACAATGTTTTGTTTAGCGGGATCCATGTGCTAGTGAGTGGTGACGTATATCAAACGCTGTCGAAAGCAGGAAGAGTTGTAAGTCCACAAAGTGCTCACACACATAAGTCTAACCGTATGAAAATTCTACCTGCTAAATTGTAGCATTTTTTACACTGAAAAATTATATAAAAAATTCACAGACAACATGTTTTCATTCATTGCAAAATTCAAACGGGATTGGAGAAATAATTATTTGCTCTCATTCACTTGCATTGATGAATTTTCAACCTCGAAGGTCCAGCGAGTATCAGCAAAGGGGCGGGACTTACCAGCTCTATAGAGTGCTGAAGTTACGACGTCACTTTGTAGGACAGCTCGGAAGTTAGCGGTGCATGGGTTCCCTCGATCAAAAAGCTATGCATTTTCCCCATAGACTTTTGGAAAATCGCAAAAATTAAGATCTGTGATCACAGAGTTGTGACCTTTACACGTTTTGTTTATCAAGGGTAAACTTTAAAAGTTAATACCAAAATGTATACATTTTGAAGCCTATAGAAAGTAAAAAAAACAAACACAAGCAGAAACAAAGTAAAAAAATAACACAAGCAGGTTATAACTGGTGTTTTTATGTCATAAGCCATGTTTCCATCGACACGTTTTTATCCAAATTAAGTGATATCGCATGAAAAATTCCTTATGGAAACAGTAAAATTCGATGAAATTTAATGAAAATTCGACTCAAATGAAATACGATTCGGTCTCATCGGATTTTCTCTTATCGATATACGGCTAATGCGATAAAAGCTGATGGAAACCTTATTTGCCGAATAAATAATGAATTGCGATTAAGTTTTATGACCTTTTATGTTTGCAACACGTCAGAAGACGAAGTTCATTTCCGGCCAGTCCCAGTCTGTTTGCCCACACATGGCGGATTGTCAACAAAGACAGATGTAAGTGGACAAAGCAAAAAAAAAATAAAAATGCTTCAACCAAAGGGTTATGAACAACAATCTCCCAGAACTGATGGAGCGCTGTCGTTCCCACACCACAGTCACCTCCGCTGTCGTCGGGCATTTACTTGCATCGGCATCATCATAGCAATGTTTATAGCGTCGTTTTTTTCTTAGGTTAGTTTTGCTTGTTTTTACGTGGCTTGGTTGAGTTCTAATGTATAATGTGGTCTGTTATTTCTCGTTAACAGACTGCGGCGCTGATGAGTATAACACACCGTTGCCATGGACGCAGTTCAGAGACGGAACAGACTATTTTCTTTAGCAGAAGCAATACTCGTTTTTAAGTCAATATTTTGTGTCAAATTATTGATTTATTTATTTGGTTGATTTATATGTAATAAGCAGGATAATATATAGCGAAGTGGTTGTTATAGCGAATACAACCCCTTCAACAACCGCCTCGCATACATTATCCCATACAAATGTCGCTATCAGCTGGCACATACCGGTAAGCATTATTAGGCTTCAACTTGTGAAATACTTGATCATTTGTTGGTAGATGGCATGATCCGTTTTGTCTAACAAAACTTTGTTCGCAAAAGTTTGCTTGAATGTTGTTCGATTCAGTGTGAAAATGAATGGAAACACCTTAAAATGTCTCAAATCAATTCGATATACCAATTTGATCGCAAAACAGCATGTGACGTCATTACGTACAGGTTTTTATTCGCTTTAAAGCCGTTTGATGGAAACACACTTTCACCAGCTTTATTCGCACGTGTTTTTTAACCGAACTTCAGATAATTCGATTGACAAGTAGATGGAAACATGGCTATAGATCAAACATGAAAATATTTATAGGCTTTGTTTACCACAGACGTTATTTCAGGCGATTTAGCAAAAAACCATTCAAAAATCTCATAGACTTTAGAGCGAGGGAACCTGGAGTGCTAAAATGCTAACTCACTTCCGCGTTTTGCCCTACAAAGTGACGTGCTCTGATCTGATCGGCTGGACCAGTGTGTTGTGATTGGTCAACCGCTTTGAGTGTGTTTGGGAAATGTAATGAAATTACCATAACAACGAGTTTCAAGTACAGGCCTTGCCCGTTTTTTTTGCATATGCCTTGTGCGGGCATATGTCTTGTATTCGTTCCTGGAAGAAAACTCTAGACTACAATGGATGCGTTTCAAGGAAAAGAGTTACAAACACAGTCACTCCAAAGGGAGTTTTTCTCTTTGTGTTTTGTAACCCGTTTCTAGCTCAAACAGCAACATTGCACACTAAAGAAAGTAAAATCTAAAAAGGCATAATAGGTCCTGTTGAAAATCTTTTATATTTACTCTGAGGTATTCATCAACTTTATTTTGTATGTTTGTGTGTTCTGCAGATGCTCTGTGTGTGCAAACAGAGGCTCTTTCGGTCAAAACTGCAGTGGAGGAGGAAAACAAAGAGCATTTTGTGGCCTTTGCACGAGTCTACAGCGGTGTTGTCAGAAAAGGCCAAAAGGTGTTTGTGCTCGGACCCAAATACGATCCATCACTGGCGCTCAGAGTGGTGAGCAGCTGTTTGTCTGTCTTAAGAACTGCAGATGGTTTCCTTATCCAAGAATTAATGCAATTCATAACATAATCATCACACAATTAATAATCCTTAACCCTGGTGAACTTGGTCTCAGGGTAAATGAACTGCCTCTTTCGGGTTCGTTTCCAATTAATTTCCTCATGTTTGAAGCTGTCTGGAGCTAATTATTACATTATTACCGAGAAACTATTATATGACTTATTGAGATGTTCATTGAAGACTCTGAGATTCATTTGCATAAAGCTCCACCATCATCAGCCATTAGGAGCGTCTTCAAATTAGGAGCAGTAGCATCCACTGAAACAAAGATGATTTTGGCAATGTGATGTGAATGTGTTTATATATGTGACATATGTTTATAAATGTATATGTATGTGTGAATATATGTATATATACACACATGTGTGTGTGTATATATATATATATATATATATATAAATATGCATGCATGCATGCATGCATACATACATACATACATACATACATACATCATATACATGAATGGCTATAATTGCCAAATTTCTATTTTTCAGAAAAATCCATTTGTTAGGGACATCAGTAGCAGTACAATATATTATAAAGTCCTGATGCTGATGTGGACTTTTTGTTAATCATATTCTCCTGTAGCTTCCTGAGGATTGTTCAGTAGCGGATGCTTTACCCAGCGTCCCCCACATGGCCTGCTGCACCGTAGACAGCCTCTACCTGCTGATGGGCCGCGAGCTGGAAGAACTGGAGGAAGTTCCCTCAGGAAATGTTCTCTGGTAGGTCGTCTGTTTTCCTCAGTGTTCCTCTTCACAGGTTCCAGATGGATTTGTTTTTAGTATTCAGCTTTTGGTTTATAGTACAGTTTCAGAGTGACTTTCAACTCCTCGAAGACAAAACTCTATTTTTGGTTATATTTTTGTTTGATATATGGTTTTTCATGGTTTTCAGTGCTGGTTATTTGAGCGCTAAGAAAGCACAGTTTTTGTGAAAAGCATTTATTTGAAAAGGGATTCTATTTTATTTTTTGGTCATTTAATGCATCCTTAAAAAACACACACTTTTGAATGTTAGTGTATGTATATAGAGCATTTAAAATAAGTACCTTCATTTTTGTCAAGATACTGCTTTAGAAGTCAGTTGCCTACAGTGTGTAGACTGGAAGACATCTCTAGTTTTTGGAGCAGAGCTTAAACAATGCCCCATAAACAACCAGTGATGCATTCTATCAAGAGAAGAAAATTCTTCTGGAGGTAGTTTTGACTTATAGGATTTTGTTGCCCTGGCAACATGGGTTGAATTGGGACATTTTGGCAGATATTTTTCATCATCTGTGTTTTGTCTGTTTACAGTTAGAATATTTCAACACCAAATATGCATCAAAGTAGGACTAAATTATCCTGCAGGCTTTAGCTCAAAATACTGAACTTCAAAATGACGACCCCCCCCCCCATTCTCATAAGTCTTTCTTTCAGCCTGAACAAACACAAAAGATTATTACAAATAGCCAGTGCTGAGACTTGGCCATCGGCATATCGGGCATTTGCCCGGTGCGGCCGACGTGCTTTTGGGCCAATACATCTCAAACTTTAAATTTTTTTTCTTCTATCAGGCGGCCCATTGCGTTTAGTTTTGCGGCGCGGTTGCTGGGATTCTACTTTGTGCCGTTAAAAACGCATTCGGACAAAAAAAATCAGCGAGGGTTTTTTCTTCTCAAAGACCGGACCATGAAACACGGAGATCAGCGGCCCATTGGTTATTTTCTTGATTTACACTGGGCTGGTCCAATCAGCATCTTTAATCACCTCCCCCTCTGGACTGAGCGAGCGTGCAGTGTCAGTGAGTATCTGTCAAAATAGTCAGAGCGATGGAGAAGAAACGCAGGAAATATGAATGTCCAGACTAGAGATATGACTTGAAAAAGAAACAGCCTTGCAATGTCTGATGAGGACTGAGGGGACTCATGAGAGACATTAGTGAGTGTAGAGAACTGTGGTAAGCAGATTTTAGGGCTTACTTTCAGACCACAGGGCAGGCTGTGAGGCCATCACCCAGTTACGCATTATTTCCACATCTGCACATTTTGACGATTATCGCATTTTACTGAGAATTATAATGAGAGTATGAGACCCGTTTGTAAACCATATTTTCCACCGAAATAAAAGCTGAATGCCGTTTCCATCAAAATAAAAAGATAACGTCTTTATATCTCTTTCAAGTAGCCTAATAGAAATTGGTTCCAAGCTAATTATGAAAGTTGCTTTTATTTTTCAGTGCATGTGTTTTACAATATATGGCTGTTACTGTCATGTGATATATTATAACTATGATTAATTATGTAGTATGTAATGTAGACAGACACTATATTCCAACTAAAAGTGAGTTTTTAGTTTTCTTTGTTCAATCTGCACACTTTGAATATGGGTTAGAGCTTTTAATTTTGAACTCTCAAAGTGCACCAGATTGATGAATTTAACATTAGAAAGCACAAAATTTTCTTGACGGGAGCATGCCCCCGAACCCCCTGCAGACGGATAGAGGTTACTATTAAAATATCTTGTGAGAAAGACTGGTATTGCCAATGCAATTGGAGAATTGTATTTTACACTTTGTAGTTATTTCATCTCACTCATTACATGGCATTGGTGGGTTTAAAAGGAGTTATACATATTCAAGGGCGTAGCCTACATAGGTTTGGTTGTGTTTATGCTCATATGCAGTGGGCCAGTGCTCTGCCCGTAATGCCCAGGGCTCGATTTTTTTGTTGCCCAGTCCAGCCCTGCAAATAGCTATGGCTTCCTGTGCTAATGCTATTGAACTCTTCACACAGGCAACTTGTGTCATGTAGTCTTTTGACCACCTCCTAATGATGATTTGCTAGAGCCATTGCCTTGAGGTTAGCCCATGCCTCAGTTTTCATATTCACCTTCTTATTAGCTCACTAATAAACAATAATTACTAATAAATTAAATAAGTAAATTAATATAATTATTAATTGCATTTCAAAAAAAAAAATCTAATTTGAATTAGGCCTGTCAAATGATTAATCGTGATTAATCGCATCCAAAATAAAAGTTTGTGTTTACATAATATATGTGGGTGCACTGTGTATAATTATTTTATATATATATATACATACACACACATGCATGTATACATTTAAGAAATATTTTCATGTATATACTGTATATAGATTTATATACAATTTATATTATATATAAATATTTTATATATAAATAATATTTTTTCTTAAATATACATGCATGTGTGTGTATTTTTTTATATATATATATATATAGTTATATATATATATTATATATATACTGTATAGTTATATAGTTATACACAGTGCACCCACATATATTATGTAAACACAAACTTTTATTTTGGATGCGATTAATCGGATTACGTTTGAGCACCCTAATCTGAATGCGTTTTTAAGGTCGATCATGATTGAATGATGTCCGGACATTTGCTGTAAAAACTTTATTTATTTATTTATTTATTTGTTTGGAATTGTTCTTTTTTTCATTTATTTATGTTTCACCAATAGGTGAACTGGGTAAAAACAAAAACAAAACCAATATTCCTATAAAATGCTGATGAATTCTTATCACAGTATATTTTGAATGACCTGAAAATCGTCTTTATATAAAAACAATAAATACGTTTTTTTTTTATTCACAAATATATATACACTCACCAGCCAATTTATAAGAGACACCTGTTTAACTGCTCATTAACTTCAATATCTAATCAGCCAATCACATGGCAGGAACTCAATGCATTAAGTCATGCAGATGATCATCTTCTGAAGTTCAAACTGAGCATCAGAATGGGGAAGAAAGCTGATTCAAGTGACTTTTGATGAACGTGGCATGGTTGTAGATGCCAGACTGGCTGGTCTGAATATTTTAGAAGCTGCTGATCTACTGTGATTTTCACGCACAACCATCTCTATGGTTTGCAGCGAATGGTCAGAAACAAAAGAAAATATCCAGACAATGGTCAAGAAAAACAAAAAAGAAAAAATCCAGTGAGTGGTGGTTCTGTAGATGAAAATGCCTTGTCAGAGGAGAATGACCAGACTGGTTCAAGCTGATAAAAGGCAGCAGTAACACAAATTGCCACTCGTTACTATCCGAAGTCTGCAGAAGAGCCTCTCTGAATGCACAACAGCAACTGCAGCAGAAGAACACACCGGTGCCACTCCACTCCCACTTCAGATGTGTAGGGTCAGAATTTGCCGTAAACAACTTGGAAGTATGGATCTGTCCTGCTTTTATGAACCGTTAAGGCTGGTGGTGGTGCAATGTGGGGAATATTTTCTTGAAACACTTTGGGTCCCTTTTGTGTACATATTGAGAATTGTTGCTGACCATGTCCATCCCTTTATGACCACAGTGTTCCCATCTTATGATGGCTACTTCTAGCAGGATACACGCACTGTCACAAAGCTCAAATCATCTCAAACTGGTTTCTTGAACATGACAATGAGTTCACTTTACTCAAATGCCCACCATCACCTGATCTCAATCCTATAGAGCATCTTTAGGATGTGCTGGAATGGGAGAAAAAATGTGTTTGTGTGTCTGCGTAGGATGCCAGGAGGTTTAAGCCTGTTATTCTCATATCAACAAGCTTTCAGGCTTTAGTGATACTTCACTAGCCATCGGTTCACAAACATTCCTAAACAACAGAGTCAGGCTGCAGCGTAAGATGGATTGCATTTATAATCTGCTGTGGTCTTCACCTTAGTGGTAAAGAGGCTCTCTGGCTCGTCATCTAACACCGGAAGGTCTGTGTGATTCTCATCCAGGACTCCCATAGTTCTGAGTCAGCATCCAGATAGAGCAGGAGCAATTAAATCTAATTTATGATTCCCAGCGTTACTAACGTCATAGATGTGTGTGCGTGTGTATTTGTGTGTGGGTAATGCGCTGGTGATACTACATTTCCATTTCTCATTCCTCATTCCAAAACCTCAGTCCACCTCTCTAATGCACATTTGAATCTTGCTTTCTAATGTGGTATTAAATCGTGACGAAACAATCAGATATTGTGATTTTTTTTTTCTTCTTTCATAATGCATCAATACGATTAGATCATTGGATTGATACATTAACAATTAGGTGATTAATTATTTATATCTAGAAAAATATTAGAACTTGGTAGTGTGATCTAAATTTAATGTAAAAGTATGAGTAATTCTATGTCATAAAGTAGTAATGGCGTGTATTCCAATATACACTCACTTAAAGGATTTTTTGTAACACCATACTAATACTGTGTTTGAACCCCTTTCATCTTCAGAAATGCCTTAATTATATGTAGCATTGATTCAACAAGGTGTTGAAAGCATTCTTTAGAAATGGTGGCCCATATTGATGGGATAGCCTCTTGCAATTGATGGAGATTTGTGGGATGCACATCCAGGGCATGAAGCTTCCAGTTCCACCACATCCCAAAGATGCTCTATTGGGTTGAGATCTGGTGACTGTGGGGGCCATTTTAGTACAGTGTCATGTTCAAGAAACACATTTGAAATGATTTGAGCTTTGTGATGGTGCATTATCCTGCTGGAAGTAGCCATCAGAGGATGGGCAAATTGGTGGCCATAAAGGGAAGAACATGTTCAGAAACAATGCTCAGATAGGCCGTGGCATTTAAACAATGCCCAATTGGCACTAAGGAGCCTTAAGTGTGCCAAGAAACATCCCCCACACCAATACACCACCACCACCAGCCTGCACAGTGGTAACAAGGCATGATTGATCCATGTTCTGCGTTCTGTTTACACCAAAACTCCGTCTGAGTGTCTCAACAGAAATCGAGACTCATCAGACCAGGCAGCATTTTTCCAGTCTTCAACTGTCCAATTTTGGTGAGCTCTTTCAAATTGTATCCTTCATTTTCCTATTTGTAGTGGAGATGAGTGTTACCTGGTGGGGTCTTCTGCTGTTGTAGGCCATCCTCCTCAAGGTTGTGCGTGTTGTGGCTTCACAAATGCTTTGCTGACATACATCGAGTTGTAATGAGTGATTATTTCAGTCTAAGTTGCTCTTCTATCAGCTTGAATCAGTCGGCCCATTCTCCTCTGACCTCTAGCATCAACAAGGCATTTTGAAACCAGAGGACTGCCGTATACTGGATGTTTTCATCCAGCCCATTCCTGATGACCATTTTATATTCATTTTTATATATATTATACAACTTCATGTACATTTTTAGGAAAATAGTCAATATGATAACCTAGAACTCACCCAATTTTCTGCAAATAAAAACATATTTTGTAATATATAAATAATTGAAAAATGCATTGACAGACTGTTTTGTTGAAGTGTTTTTTTTTCTAGTTTTGGTCACATGCAGTCTTATTTTATGTTTGTCATCTAAATGGCTGAACATCTTTGTAAATATTTGTTTTGGGTAATTCAGGGTTTGTTATACAAGACTTAACTTCACAAGCTTTTTTACTTGAACTGCATTGTGCTTGTAAACTGGTAACACTTGTATTGAGCTTTATTGGTAGTCATAAATTATTCTTGTTTGAAGCTTTTATTGCCATGAAAGCGTATAATTATAAAATGTATCAAATGCCTCGCTTGCATTCTTCAGTTTTGATTTAGCACCTTATTCAATAGCATTTTAAGTGTTAAGTTGCATGACAAAGCCTTCGAATTGCTCGAGTCTCTCTGCAGTTTGGGCGGCAGTACATTGACCGACTGCCCATTCCTTGTTTATTTTATGAGATTTTAATAAATTATGAAGGAGGGGCTCATTAATGTATTGACATGTTAGTTTAATGCTAGCTCAAAAGGGAAGCGCAGGCACTTGTCAATAAAACACTATGCCTTTGAGTGGACATTACTGAACACCATTTCATAATTCAGTTTGAGCATCAGACCCACGAACAGCCTAACCATATTTGAATGGTCTTTAGTGAAGGCTTGCATGTCACACACACAGGTGGAGAATCAATGATAATGCATGCTTTTATAATGAAGATGGCAGGAAGGTCATGTCAGGTCAGGAAACAGCAAGTGTTTGTGGAGGGCTGCTCCCTAATAGTTGACTAAACATTAGTCGAAGAGAAAGAGGCTTAGTTGACAACTTTAATTAGTCAGTTGGTTGCTGAAACAAACAGGGCTACCATAATATGTGAGCAACATGCATGTAACTTTCTGTTTAATACAATGCTTATACAAAGACATTTTATTTCAACATATTGCAGTTGATTTATTCTCTTCTCAGTATAGCAATATAGGTTGGTAAAAGCTAAACTAGTAGATGTGTTCATGTAAAAATAACATGTTTACTAATGTAAGTGCCAGTGTAAATGAACACAGATGTGCACTGTTTTTTACTACAGCTGAAGTAAACAGCGCACATCTGTGCCGTTCATTCATTCACACACAGACACGCGATTAATATTTAACGTCTTTTTGTGGGTTACAGACATTATTCCATATTCGCGAATTGAACAATGCACTTAAGAATAAAGAACTTACCACAGCACTTCTGAGGTAAATTTCCTAGGATTATTATTCCTCACAGCATAGCAAGACGACGTAGAGTACATTAAGCTAATTTAACTTGATGTGTTTTATCGAGTTGATGTGGGCGTTGACAGGTTTGTATGGATTGCCTCAGAACATTTGTGTTTGAATTATTATTTTTTTTTTCGTTTTTGAAAATCTATTTTTGACATTTTTTAATCGATTCAGAATCGTCCAGACCCTTATCGCGATGCATTCTAAGAATCGTTTACCCCCCCCCACCCCTACTATCTAGCTATCTACAGTGCATCTATCTATCTAGTCATTAAGTACACTGTTATGTACCATTGTCTTTTTATCAGACTTTTTGCTTGAAATCAAAGTTTTGTAGTGTTGTGATTCACCTCGTAGCTGTTTGGCTTGATTGATGGCTTATAACTATTTAACAAACACTTTTTTTACATTTCTTATGGGAAAAATGAATGGAAAATTTAGTTCCGGAACCTGCACTGCTCAAAGGGGTGTGAAGATGAGTCTGCATTGAAAACAGTTGTTTATTAATTCATTATTATTATGTTCAGACAGTCTTCTTTCTTTCTTTTTCAGACACATTCATAATCATTACTTTTGCCTGCAAGCTTTTTGTGTGCTTGACTGCTTCATTTATATTTTAAAGGCTCAATTTTATGCTTTATTATTAATGTTAAACTAAGTTAGAAATCTTACATATAATAATCTTCCTCAGCTCAAACCATTTTCCAATGACAGTACAATGACAGCTTAAATGAAGGGCTGAAACTTTGTTTTACTAGCACAATTTAAGATGAAGTGCTTGTGTTCTCTAGTTGTTGGTCACTTTGGATAAAAGTGTCTGCTAAATGAATAAGTGTAATTGAAATGTAAATGTCTACTAGTTGACTAGGAAAATCTTTTGTCTGCAGCCCTATGTCTGTGACATGTGTTAGCCATCATTTCATTGTTTTATAGTGTAAACTCCACGGTCAGTGACTGCAGCTTTGAGGAGATGTTGATTGTAGATAAGTCTGTATTCCTGCTTGATTGGGCTGGTTTTGCAGTGAGGTGTGGAGGAGTTCAAATGCGAGCATGTAAAAAAGAAGGCCTTTAGATATGGATGAAAGATTTGTCCTTAAACCACATGACAGGTTAAAAGCATAATTTGACCTGGCTCGCGGACTGGACCCCCTAAAGACAAAACTCAAACCAGACGCACTGTCGAAAACAGGCCCACTCGACTTACCACATCACATGCACATGCTTAACACGACCATACCACCCCGAAACAAAGCCAAGGAGAAGAGCCAATAAAAAAAATAGAGTGTAGATAGGGACAAACTTTTTTTTACTGATGCTTCCCTTTATGTGCTGAAACTCCACAGAAACAGGAAATGAAGAACTTAAGTGTGATAGATGTCACTGTCCCCCTCTCTTTACCAGGGTTATATACTGTAAACCTGAATAAGTTGAAAAAAAAATCAAGGTAACCAGGTAAAATGTTTAAGTTAAAAATTTGTAAAAAATAATTATAATAAAAATAATTCATAAATAAAAATTATTCATACATTTAACTTAAAGGTATCATGCAATCTCAATCTAAATACTTTTGGTAGTGAAAAGTTGGCTATAGCTTTATTTGGCTAATTCAGTAAATGTTAACTTGCATAGCATAGCAATTTCTGAATGAGTACGGCAATGTTGAAAATTTAGCATATGTTCTCAAACCAAGTTCTTGCTCCGCTCATCACCAAGTTATATTCTTAGGCTTAGCAGAAAAAATTCTGCTTCCCTAAATTCAAATTTGAATTACAAATAACAATTAGTCGTTGTCTGATATGGATTTTTTTGATGGCTAATGTGGAGCAGAAACCATCACACACATTTCCAAAATACCAAGTGCTTAGGTTTGGTCTCAGCTTTGGTGTCAATCAAATGATGGTGTTTCTTGTACTGTCATCCTGGCCGTCGGAATTGATCCAAATAGCAGCACTGAGTTTGCTAAAATATTGGTGGAGACAATTTTGTCATCTTAAAATATTGATTGGTACTAGTACCTCAGCGCCCCTCCTAAACCTACATCCATGCAAAGTACATGTGTTTTTATTTAGGATGTACACTAGAAGATCTAACAACTGGATGTGCCAAAATGTGTGAGGATTGTGGCATTGAATATTTCGAATATTCAAAAACATGTTTAAAAATGCATATTTACTGAATGCAGATATGAAAAAAGTATAGCATTTGCCTTAAGGCCATTGCACGAAATTTGAGTCCGAAAAGAGTCCGAAAGAGTCCGAAATTTACGCATGTTAAAAAATAAATACGACCTCACGCCGATCACGCTTGCAAACTGCCTCTGAAACTTTCGGGTTCGAATTCTTCTGCGTTTTCCGCATACTTAGCAAGCAGTTTGAATGGAGTTTGAATGGTGTTTTGACAATTCAGAGCCACGAATCACGAATACGAAAAAACGCATACGAAAATTTCGGACTCAGTGTGCAATGGCCTTTACAGTTGTTTGCCTTACAGTTGTTGACAGA
Source organism: Hybognathus amarus (assembly GCA_030378365.1). NCBI lineage: Eukaryota > Metazoa > Chordata > Actinopteri > Cypriniformes > Leuciscidae > Hybognathus > Hybognathus amarus. The sequence goes on along the minus strand of JAQIUQ010001984.1, from coordinate 159,067 downwards.
ACTGTTAAACAAAGACAGTAAACCAATGAAACCAACCAGCTCTTGTGCATCTCTGCTTCCCTCGTGATATCATAATAAAAGTACCACCACTAATAATAATTGAACAAATACAATTTATTGTCAGTTTGAATTCCAATTCAACCACCTATGTGGGCAGTTCTATTCAAATTCCAGCACATACATTGAAAGGAAGCCAATTCTTAAATTCTCAGTTTTGGTCAACCCTGATTGGTAGTGTTTACAAATCTAGTAAACCAAACTTTTATGGAATTTATAGATTTTTCTGTGACAATGGTCTACTCTAAACCATTTATCTCTCTCTACTTTGTTTACTGGAACTTTGCTGCAGTATTAGTCTTTGGTAACCACATGTTAAATGTCCATGCATTTCAGCAATTGAGTACTTGAGTACTTAAATGGTTTCGTATTTACAGTAATGTAATTGTAACTCCGTTTGACTAGTAGTGTGTGTTGCCTGTGTCTCAGAGAAGATAACGCTCTAAGTTTGTGTTGTATATCACAGATAGACCAAGTCAGAGTCTCTCTTTTTTAAACACCCTGACGCCTCTCTCATCAGGAATACAAGCACAATGATTCTCATTTATATAAAATGACGTCATTCATTCCTGTGGCCTTTCCCCCTGGTCTAGTTCATAATGGCACACACATGCAGCAGAGCTTGTCTAGTGAACCATCATCTCCCACTTCAAAGCCACCCGCCTGCCTTTGTTCCTTCTTAAACAGGAAATCCAATTATTAAATCCTCATAAAATATGTGAAAGTGTCCCCCACACACACACACAAAGCTTTAAATGATTTCACTGTTATTAATGATCAAGTGTAGTAACCTAAAGAGCAGAATTGAATTTCTGTAATGGAGATGAAGTCATTAATTATGGAGCGATCTCACTCTCGCTGACTCTCACATTTATTTTTGCTTTCTTGAGAAGCTCTTTGTGATATTTGATATTTGAATGGGATTTAACAGATGCCTGTGGTTGTTTTATCATTTATCATTTCATTCCATTCCTTTGTGTGAAGAGTTTGATTTGGCACGACATGTTTGGCTGAGATCTTCTAGGTTTGGAAATATTTCCAAATTTCCGCTTATTTCTCTTTCTTTTGTATGTGTGGTTTAATGTTTCCTGGATTCAAGTTGGATACAAATATTTATTTAATTATGTTTTTTGTGTAGGTAGTTATGTCCTGTTGTGTCGCACACTAGTATATTACATTTAAAGTTATTTCAGAATTAATTTTCAAGCAGTTTTTCAGACATTAATAATATTTAGTGTTATCTTATTTTATTATAAATAAAAGAACAAAAATATAAATGCAGTCCATTTACCATTTACCATTTTCAGCCTGACCTGAGTCTCAAACTCTAAACTCAACCAGAACTGTTCAAATATTTCTTAGAAGGGATCGTTCTATTTCTAAAATCTGACTGGATGAGCCACGTTCAAAAGCATAAATGTGCTGTTGTTACTCTAATGAAGTATATTTCTCGCATCTTTCAATGTGTAGTTTTTCTTTACAAAGTGACATCGCCAACTACTGGCCGGCAGCATAATACAGCATTTTTAGTAGTTTTCGCAGATCCTTGTGAACGGGTATCGTTTTGACAGATTTGTCGCCTACTGTTTTTTAATCTCAAATGGAGATCGCTAAATTCAAGCTTACTTGTTTGTGTTTTCAGATAATCCAAGCTCCTTTGAGAGAGAAAGAAAGAGAGAGAAAATGTGTTCTTTTAACAGAAAACTCTGATAGGGGGATTTAAATTCTTGAAATCTGGCAAGCGGCTTGTTAAAAACGGTCTGTAATGTTCTGTCTCCCCTTTTCAAGAAAAACAAAGTGATTTTCTTTTTTAACCACGGTTATGACGTCAGTGTCGTCTCATCATTGTCTCGTCTTATTTATGGAAAAAAAGGTTGAAATTAACACTAGACCCTTTAATAGTGCAATTCTCTGATATCCTGGCCTCTATATATGGTTCTGGTCCATCCTCCTTCCATGCAATTCTGGTTTTGACTGTTTTATCATCTGCTAGGTGAAAATATCTGGCCAAAAGTAGTTCTACACTCATGATTTTAGGTTACATTTGTTTATACTTAATTTTGTGGTTTGTAAGGATCCCAAACCCTACAAATGAGAAATAATAACACTAATGATTGCTTTTTTTAAAATTGAATTACCACTGTTGGCTGTGCATTAAAATTATTTCACTAGAATAACTGGGTTAACAACATATCTTTACTATGGTAAAATATATATACCAGTACAGTGGAAGAAGCAAAGCATTGGTAATAAAAGTGAACAACTAACGAACAACCTCAAAACAGTCCCATGGTCCACTGCACTTTGAAATTCAGCCACCACAGGGATGACTCTTGAGCAAAGAAACCGATTCACATGTGTGATCAGAAGAATAAGCAGATGTTTATTACAGGCCTGCGGTACGGGAATGATTGTCAGTGCAGCCCTCCAAACAGTTGCGTTGTTTGATGTGTGTACAGCGAGAGGGTTGCCTGGGTTTTAAGATCGCGAGGAGGCCACAATGTGAACCACCCGCCTCGCTCTCTGGTTTGGTTCTGGTCACGTCAGTTTGCTACAGCAGATGAGATGAATAATGCTGATTCATGGTGGCGAGCTTTGCAAAAACGTTTGTTTTACGGTATGGCTCGTGTGCGCACATGTTTACTCGTGTCTGGACAACAGAGCTCTAAATAACAGGGATTGCGGCTTGATTTCCCTCGGCAGGCTCCCTCGGTTATATACAAACGGCAATCAGGACGACCACAGATGTGGCACGTTCAACGGGTGTTTCAATAACTGGGCAGATGTAGGTCGTTGAATGTTGATTGTAAAGCATGCTGGTGGGCATGAGCAGTAGGGGTGGGTTTAACAAACTAGTCAGTTATTTATCTCGTTTTTTTAAGGCATTACTTTAGGGGATGAATTAAAAGATTCAAATAGAGAGTTTCAAAGTAAAGCATCTTAACTAAATGGTATTGATATTTGAAGTAATATTTTTAATCATAGTGATTTAATTCAATACAATTTACATTTATTTGTATAGCGCTTTTCACAATACTTATCGGTTTAAAGCAGCTTTACAGAAAATGCATGTCTACATTATAATTTAGAGTGATCTGTTATTAGAGGTGATCGCGTCTAAGTAATGTATTTCAGAAATGTACATATTCAAATAATGCAGTTAACTAACAATGTATTAATTTAAGCAATGTAATCATTTAAGGCAGAAACAATGAGCTCGTTGAAGTAATGAATACATGTTGTTAACAAAATTATTTGGGTATATAGAAAATTTAGAAGAGCTGCATGTTGATTCATATATTTGACCCTTTAGATCAAACACCACTCCACAAATATTATGTCATTAATATTCTAATAAGATCTAGAATAAGTATAAATAATATTATTATATATAATGATATATAATATAGACAAAATTATATTTTTGTTGTTGTATTTAATATTATCATTAATCTAATATTATAATATTATTTTGATATGAAATGTTATATATCATCATTTATAATATCATCATTAGTAGTAGTAAAAAATATGTATATTATTGTTGCTGTATTTATTGTATTTAATGTCATCATTTTTATAATTACAATAAATATACAGTTGCAGTTTTATATTGTATTAAAAATTAAATATATTGATAGTATCAAATAATACGAATTTATTTATTTATCTAATTTACTACTTTGTAAAAAATACTGTATTGTAATTGTATTGTAGTGGTCATAAAATCAGTAAATTTTTCCTCTAAACCTCAATGTAATGCATAATCAGTCTAATTATTGTGAGGATTTTGTACAAAAGGATGTAGTTTTTAAATATTTTTGTTGCATATCTGTTTTTTGAACAATTTAGCTTTCTTTCTCTTCACAAGTCTTGCCTTTTTTAGTGTTTCACAGCAGAGTGTTGTGCTGTCAAACGCTGTCAAATGCTGTCAACGTAAAAATAGTTCAGCTTCATGAAACCCTTTTATTATTCTTTACTCAGTCCAGTTGTTTAAACACATGAACATGTCTTTTATAAATGTTCTTTTTAGGAAATACGTCTGATTGACACAACCCCAAACCTGATTAATAATACAAGACAGGACTTTTTTTGCACATCCCGAGTGAGCAGTGACCAGTTGATTTGTTGTGTGTTCATATGTGTGCATGTGAAAAAGAAAGATTCACTGACTCATCACTCTGGTCTGGTGTCCAATCAAGCATAGCACACTTTTCCTCCCATTCCCTCGTAAAACCCTTACTGAATCACGCAGCCATGAGACACACTTACCTAAACATTCCCTCCGCACTCTCCTCAAATTTATTGACCATTTTTCACTTTTTTGTTTTTCATGTTCTTACCCACACACTCTAGCCCCCCACCCCCCTTCGTCCTCCAGCATGACCTAGATTTTTAACTTGGCATTGGCTCTCCAGGTTGTGTTGTTACCATCAACGGTTCTGTATTTGGAAATGTGTCTTTAAAGGTTTTGCAGCTGCCTGCGAATTTGACGGATGGAATGTGTGTTCTAGGGCCACCATCACCCTTGTTTTTTTTTTGTTCTCAGCTCAAAATCTCTTTTCTCTGGCAGTTTGTCCTCCTCAAAGCCATGGGGAAAAAAATCATTGTGATCTTTACACTACAATGCTGATTCACAGTATTGCACATCACTTTTAGTAATGTGCAATACTGTACAGTAAACAGTACAGTAAAAGCAACCTACACTCTTAAAATAAAGGTTTTTTGTGGTTCCCTGAAGAACTTTTAACATTCATGGAACCTTCCGATTCCACAAAAGGTTCCATATAGTGGAACATTTTTCACCTTTTTAGAACTTTTCCCAGAAATGTACCAAAAATTTCCCTTTTGGAACCTTAATTTTGAAGAGCATTGTGTGGTGGGTTCCAGGTCTGAAAAAATACAATATATATATGTACTTTTGTGCAATTGTCCTGTATTGTTTTCCAATAAAAATATCTGGGCCATGAAGCAAAATCTCTTGAGAACCACTGCTCTTGTGCAGGTCGTCTGAAGGTCTTCCTATGTTCTCCTCGGTTCATCAAGTACCTTCTCTCCTCTCTGCTTGTTCCAATAGATGGCGTAAATGAGACAAACTGCCTGACTAAACCGTCTGACACCCCCACCCCCCATATCCTGTTAGATAAAGGGCTCACGGTGGAGAACGTCTGAACACAGCTCCTGAAGTTCAGCTTCCCTTGTGTCTAGGGCCGTTCTACAGATACACTGATCCAACAAACTTGTCTGATATGAACGTTTAATTAATGGGATGATAATGATCTTAATGGATCAGTCTAATAAAACCTGCCAGGAACATATCTGGGGTCATATTTCACTTCAGAATTTAAAAAATCATAATGAAAATGAAGCTTTTTTTGGGACCATAACTTTTTTTTGAGGTTGACTTTATTTATATTCCAATGCATTGTTGTAATGTGAACAATTATATACATAATATATACAGTGGGTAGAACAAGTATTTGATACACTGCCTTTTTTGCAGGTTTCCCCACTTACAAAGCTTGTAGAAGTCTGTAATTTTGATCATTTTATCATATCTTTTCAACTGTGAGTGACGGAATCTAAAACAAAAATTCAGAAAATCACATTGTATGGTTTTTAGGGAATTCATTTGACATAAGAATTTGATATATCAGAAAAGCAGACCTTAATTTGGTACAGAAACCTTTGTTTGCAATTACAGAGATCATACGTTTCCTGTAGTTCTTGACCAGGTTTGCACTCACTGCAACAGGGATTCTGGTCCACTCCTCCATACAGACCTTCTCCAGATCCTTCAGGTTTCGGGCTGTCGCTGGGCAATACGGACTTTCAGCTCCATCCAAAGATTTTCTGTTGGGTTCAGGTCTGGACTCTGGAGACTGGCTAGGCCACTCCAGGACTTTGAGATGCTTCTTTCGGAGCCACTCCTTAGTTGTCCTGGCTGTGTGCTTTGGGTCGTTGTCATGCTGGAAGATCCAGCAACGACCCATCTTCAATACTTTTACTGAAGGAGGAAAGGAGGTTGTTGGCCAAGACCTCATTATACATGGCCTCATTCATCCTCCCTTCAATACGGTGCAGTCGTCCTGTCCCTTTGCGGAAAAGCATCCCCAAAGACTGATGTTTCCACCTCCATGCTTCATGATTGGGATGGTGTTCTTTGCATGGTACTTATCCTTCTTCTTCCTCCAAACATGGTGAGTCAGTGGAGTTTAGACCAAAAAGCTCTATTTTTGTCTAATCAGACCACATGACCTTCTCCCATTCCTCTTCTGGATCATCCAGATGGTCATTGGCAAACTTCAGTTGGGCCTGGACATGCGCTGGCTTGAGCAGGGGGACCTTGCGTGCGCTGCAGGATTTTAATCCTTGATGGCATAGTGTGTTACTAATGGTTTTCTTTGGGACTGTGGTCCCAGCTCTCTTCAGGTCATTGACCAGGTCCTGCCTTGTAGTTCTGGGCTGATCCCTCACCTTCCTTGTGATCATTGATGCTCCACAAGGTGAGATCTACCATGGACCCCAGACCGATAGAGATTGACCGTCATCTTGAACTTCTTCCATTTCCTAATGATTACACCATCTGTTGTTGCATTCTCACCAAGCTGCTTGCCTATTGTCCTGTAGCCCATCCCAGCCTTGTGCAGGTCTACAATTTTATCCCTGATGTCCTTACACAGCTCTCTGGTCTTGTGGAGAGTCTGTTTGATTGAGTGTGTGGACATGTGTTTTTTATACAGGTAACGGGTTCAAACAGGTGCAGTTAATACAGGTAATGAGTGGAGAACAGGAGGGCTTCTTAAAGAGAAACTAACAGCCCTGTGAGAGCCGGAAGTCTTACTGGTTGGTAGGTGATCAAATACTAATGTCATGCAATGAAATGCTAATTAATTACATAAGAATCAAATGGTATTTTCTGGATTTTTGTTTTATAATCCGTGCATCCGTCAATGTCACACAGTTGAAGAGTGCCTATGATAAAAACTTTACCTATGACTTCTACATGCTTTTTAAGAACCGGAACCTGCTAAATCTGCAGTGTTTCAAATACTTGTTCTCCCTAGTATAGGTTGATATTTCACATTTTAAATAATCATTATAATATTAAATATATTTTTTTCTTTTTTAAGTGCTTTTTTCTGCACTAGAGAATGAGATTTGGAGGAGAAGGACACTATTTTTCATCACTGTGAAAATAATGTCACATTGAACAAATTGTAATGGTCCTAACAAAGGCAAAAATATAAACAAAGCCAATTAGGGTGAAATATGACCCAGACATATTGTTGACACTATTTGTAAAATTCGCTCTATAATAGATTTTCCTCATATAAGAGAAAATCACCCAAAACATCTTGAGAAACACATGCATCTTATATAAAAGAAAACAGTTGTATCAGTTACACACAGTTCACTGGAGTCATGTCGGCTTTGCAGTCCAGTATGTTTGGCAGGGTTTTTTTATGAGGACGTTGTGAGGATAGAGAGCGAGTGACAGAGAGAAGGTTCTGGAAGCTGCACACGCCTCACAGATGTGAATGCCATTAACTGGGCTGAAATGCTGAGTGTGGTGTTTTCAATCTTCACTTCAACACATGTCTTACAATGCTGGGCCTTGACCAGTTCTCACACACACACACACACACACACACACGAGAGAGAGAGGCATAAAACAATGTCTTATTGTACAGAACATACATTAGGTCCTGAAACCGTATTGAAGAGCCATTTACAATGTAATGACTCTGGCAAACCAAAGATATATTTGCTAACATAAATGAATAAAGATTTAAGATTGATTGTTAAATATTGTTGATCTTTAAATATGTATTATAAAATATGTAATCCCAGACAGGATTTTGATTGGTTACAGATATTTTTTATATATATTTTAACAAACGTGATTGGCTTCATATGTTCTACTACTTGCCAGTGCAATATTTTCTAAGTGCATCAAGGCAATTTGACTGCTTTTCTTCTGTTGTGAGAAAGCAAGCGATCTTAGTGCTCAGAAGCTTCTGGGAAACTCAGACCTTCTATTTATAACTCGAAACCTGAACAATTTGTCATAAAATCATTCACCAAGAAAGATGTCCTTGCTCTGTCTCACTAGCATTGGGTAAACAGCTTCAGTTGCGTAAAATTCAGAGGTTATTTGCGGTTCAGTTCATCCATGTTCAAATGAGTGTGTAGCCGTTAATTAGCCAGTCGACACCAGATTTTTATTACTTGTGTCTTGTTTGTCTGTTGCTCTCTGTGGCTAGAGTTCATTCGGCCTCTTAATGATTTTTCTGGATGATACTGCGAACATTCAGTGCAAAAATGTCTGAAATTAGTGGCCATAGAGATGATTGCTAACTCATTGCATCTTGAGAGGACAAAAATACACTTAGGGCTCTATCTTGCACCCGGCGCAAATGACTTTATACACAAACGCATGTCTCATTCCTATTTTGCATGCACGCAAAGCAGGCTTTTTTCCTCCATAGACGCACGTCGGTAAACTAGGAAATGAACTTGCGCTCCCTGGGCGGATCGGACGCAAAAGGGAGGAGTGTTTCGGCGCAAACATTCCCTAGTGCTATTTTACACTTCCAGAAAACAATTGCCCCACTGACCAGAAAAAACCTGGTCTGAAGTCAGAGGCACGTTGCGCGTTGTTCATAATGCTATTTTAAGTGTGCATGCTTGGCCATAATGTAGCGGAGTACGCGTAGCTATATACACTTTGATTCTCTCATCAACACAGATGCAGCAGTTTTTATTTTTGCAAATCATACATTATAACAAGGAATGAAATTAACACATGAGGGAAATCATTGTGGTTTACATGAAGATGAAAAAAAAACCTTATTACCCATTTTTTAAGGCTAATTGTAGTACTGAAGGATCAGACCTGTTTGCCCAATAGTGACAAGAAACATACGTATATCATGTTTAACCGACGCTGAGGTGCGAGAGTTTTTACAACGTCACTTCTCTGTCTTTCACTGCCCTGACAAGAATGTGCTCCTGGCGCGCGCCTGGTAAACCCACTGTTATAATATATATAATATAATAACATACGCACCTGCTCTTAAAGGGTATGTTGGATGGCGCTCTGATTGGTTTATTTCATGTTATGCCCAAACCACACCTATGAATAATGAAGCTACTTCAGACCAACCTCTTTTAGATTTGCGCAAAGCGCAAAAGGCATTTATCCCGCCGGGAAAATAGCAACAGCGCCAGGACCCGCCCACAAAGTTACTTGCGCTTCATTTCAGATCGTTAAAATAGTAGCCTGGATGCCAGCCCGAACTCCGCCCACAACATTTTTTGGACGGGAAATTCGGTATTGGACTCAATCCATTGAGGAATAATTATGATCTGGTTAGATGATTTTAATAGACAAAAAAAAACTGCAATCAAGAGAATTTGTTCGATTGGAAAGATATCTTTGCCGTCCTTCAAGTGTAACTTATCAGCTGGCTCTGACGATCGCTAAGAAGATAGGAAGTGATGAAAAGCCTATGGTCGTTGTGGTTTCTCCTTTGGTCGCACTCATGAAGGACCAAGTAAAAGAAGCAACACTCGTTATTTTACTTCTAAAATATGTAAGTTCTGTTGACAACTGTGAAATGCAAAGTATTTGACTTGCTGCGTTGCTCTGATAGGTTGTAGGTCTACCGACTATCCAATTGAGTGCAGAGTTTTTTTTTCTGGTTCGGTTAAGACACGCCTCTTAATCAAAGCCCAATGAAGCGGTTTCAGACTCATATTCTCAATAGAATATGAGTATGACGAACTTAGGCTTTCAGCAGCAGCCCTCTTCAGTGTCACATGATCCTTCATAAATCATTCTAATATGCTGATTCGCTGCTCTAGAAACATTTATTATTACAAATAGATTTTTTTTGATGAATCAGCAACAGCATCTTTTGTAACATTGCCTTATAAAAGGATCATGGCTAAGTTGTAGGGTAATGCACACAATGAAACGCTCAGTTGATCTGTAATGGCTACTCGACCTCTATGTTTAGTTTGGCCTTGTTCGTTACAGGCGGTTCATGCCCGTGTGACCGTCCACAGTTGCCTGGTGCTCTTCTAAGCTCCCATTGTCTGGATGACTGAGCACTGCTAGACTAATTACAGGTTATCCTTCTGTCTCTGGCTGAAGACATCAGTTACGAACTCTTTGATAGCTTCTAATTGGCTTATTAGAAACTGCTTCGTCAGTCAAAACTAGATGCCAATGACTGAAAGAACAAATGCGAGTCAACATTTTTGCTGAGCGTGATCTACACAACTAAGAAGACTTTTGAATGCCATACGGATCATAAATGCACACTTAAATTATGAAGGAAATAACTTCACACACTGGCAAAATTATAGTAATTTACGTCGTTTGAGCTCTCAATTTGTCAGTAATGGTGGCTTTGTTGTGAGAGTCTGAAGGAAGCTAAAGTTAGCCCTTTTGTTTGGCGTGCGTGCAGAAGTAGACCGGATTGTGGCTCAGAAACATAGTGTGGTGGCTAATAAGCGTAGCAATCCCTCTGGGTTTCCCATAATAGCTGGAGGTTTTAATAGGCCAGAGTGCAGCTGCGACACACGGCTCTGTTTTCTCAAGCCAGAATGGCTTTCTAGGAGCTGTGCCAGCTTACAGGGGGCAGCGTGGACTCCGAGTCAGTCAGATGCCAGTGCCAGCGCTAGGAACCTGTCTGTTACACTTTCATTGTTTCTCTCTGACAGTTTTATAAAGCTGGTTCAAGCTGTTTTTTCTTCAGCCTGAGGGCCAAATGCCGGGAAACTGACACATCCTGCTATGGAGCAATCATCTTTTTCTTTCTTTTCCCTGTCTCATCCATCTGTTTACCCAAGCCAGAATGGATGGATGGATGGGATGAAAGAAAGAAAGAGGTGATTGTTCCATAGCAGGATGTGTCCAAAATCGATTCATCTATCCTTTTCCCAATCCATCATTCTTCCTTCTTTCTTTTTTTCTTCTTCTCCATCCATCCTTTGTTTCATCCTTCTTTTCTTTCATCATCCATACATCTGCCTGTCCATCATCTTTCCTTTTCCCCATGCAACATCCTTCCTGCCGTCCTTCTTTCTTTCTTTCTTTCTTTCTTTCTTTCTTTCTTTCTTTCTTTCTTTCTTTCTTTCTTTCTTTCTTTCTTTCTTTCTTTCTTTCTTTCTTTCTTTCTTTCTTTCTTTCTTTCTTTCTTTCTTTCTTTCTTTCTTTCTTTCTTTCTTTCTTTCTTTCTTTCTTTCTTTCTTTCTTTCTTTCTTTCTTTCTTTCTTTCTTGCTTTCTTTCTTGCTTTCTTTCTTGCTTTCTTGCTTTCTTGCTTTCTTGCTTTTCTTGCTTTCTTTCTTGCTTTCTTTCTTGCTTTCTTGCTTCTTGCTTTCTTGCTTTCTTGCTTTCTTGCTTTCTTTCTTGCTTTCTTGCTTTCATCATCCATCCATCTCTCTGCCCATCTTTCATTTTTCCCATCTATCATCCATCCATTCTTTTATCTTCTTCTATCCATCCATCATTATTTTAGTTTTTCATAATTTCTCCATCCATCATCCAACATGACATCATGACTTTTTCAAGTCAAGTGGCGTGTTATCTGAAACGCATTTTGAACTATTCCCGTGTATGCATGTATGTCTACGTGTATGTACACGCCACGTCCGAGCGAAATGAAGCAAAATGTAGATCTACTTCTGGGGAGCAATATTTTTTTTCCTAGGATGGTAGGGGAAGACTCATAAATGCTACTAACCCCAGTGACAGGTAGGATTAGGGATGGGGTTGGGGTAGATCATATATTTATACAGTAATGTAACTTTAAGTCAACGGCATTCATAAACATGCTGAAAAGCGATTATGCGTGTTGATAGCACGCCAAAAATGGAAATACGATTTGGCGTGTCATACATACGCCATTTCATGAGATCAGTCTGCATCATCTGTCTGTCCATCTTTCTTTTTTCCCATCCATCCTCCATTCATTCTTCTTTTTCTTTTTTCATCCGTTCCTTCCTTCCTTACATCCATCTCATTCTTTCTCTTTTTCCTTCATTTTTCATCCATCTATCCATCCTAAATTTTTTTCTTTTCCTTCCTTCATTCTCTCTTTTTTTCTTTTTTTTCTACTTCCTCCCACACTTGTGTACTTGAAGCTCTATCATTACCTGACCTCAGTCTCAGAATATGTGCGTTGGCTGTATATTTATAAATCCAGAGAGCAGCAGGAATCAGGACATTGTTTGTTTCAATCATTTTTCCCGTCTGGTGTTGATGAAGGTTTCATTAGAGGCTGTCATGTCCTCAGTTTACTGATGAAATTTTATAACAGCATCAGCTACCTGTTTACTGATCTTGTTTTCAGATTATTTTGAAAACCATTACATAACTTTTTTAACCTTTATTTTATGGGTGTGCGCATTTAATTGTTTTCCCAGGCAATAGTAGCACTGTTACCTTTTGGCAGTATTTTTTTTTTAATACACTACCTTTCAAAAGTTTGGAGTTAATGTCTTTGAAAGAATCTCTGTTTACTGTCACTTTTGGTCTTTTAGTGTGCCGTAGCTGAATACAAGTATTAATTTTTCTTCTTTAAAAAGAAGAAATGTTCCTTATTCCCAAACTTTTGCATGGTATTATAAATTGCATATTTTTTTATTATTTGAGCAGAACAGTATTTTGATTGTTGTGTATTTTTAGAATGAATAAATTAATTTTAGAGAAGCAGTCCTGATTCAAGATCAAGTCTCATCCTGTCCATCTGATCTTAAAATGGCTGAATCACTAAAGCAACACTGATCCACATCCATCTAAAAGGGGGTTAAGATGGCATTTCAATCGTGCATGTGTTAGGCAATTGGATTAGTATAAGTTTAGTATTATTTGCCTGATCTTGACCATAAAAAAGCAACATTAAGAAGTTTCATCATCTTGGTTTCATTTCACGATGTACAACTAATAATTTATAGTTAATCCCACAATAACACCAAAACCCTCTCCACTTCTGTCACATCATCCCGGGAGCGTCATTCCATCCGCCTTTCTGTATAAGAAAACGATGGTTAGCAGAAATCTGAGTCTTCAAAGAAAGGCATTGGAGAACAGACTAGAGGGACTCGCGGTCGCCCCTTATTGCTTTGTGGATTAGCCCATCTTTCTGTGATTGTTCACAAATCTTCCTTCTCTTAATCTGCTGGTTTCATTTTAAACCGCCAGCCGCTGTGAAATCAGGACGGTTCCTTTAAGTTCATGTTTCTGCGGGTCTTTGAAAGACACAGATGGTGTATTTATAGCAGTACAGAGTGAGATTAAGTTATGAAATATGATTTTATTAGCAGCGTGGAGTTTCAGCCTTGGTTGTTAAATGGTAACCCCTATACACTTGTAGTGGGATTTGGGCTATAAATAAGATTAGATGTCTTTGAGACATGGAGAAATATTTTGATTGTTTTTTTTTATTATTTTTTTATTGGTATAAAGAACATTCCGAACACAAAAGAAATGAATTTTGTTGGTTGTTTGCTGTGTGTAAACAGATTACCCCAGAGAACAATATGATGTTCTGGACCCTTGGATATATTTCTAGTAATTGAAACTAGTTAGCCTCAACATTTTTGAAAGGTGCCTGATTTATAACTGTGAGCGCCTGTAAGAAAGCTTTAGACATGTGGAAGCAATTGAGGAAAGCAAACAACACTGGGAGATCTGAATGTGTGTTGAGGTTGGCAGTGCCAGGGTAAGTTGTGTTTGTTTAGTGCCCACCGGTTGCCATATCTTCAGGCAATTATCTGATCTCAGTAGTGACCCTCCTTTTTTCATTGCCCATTTACCAGATGACATTCACTCACCAAAACTACAAAGAAACATACATTTTATTAATATTTTGTAATATCAAAACAATTTGCTACAATGAATTGGACGTCCCACTTATAAAAAGAGTGAGCGACATTTTAGAAGAGGGCATTTGATCACTATTAAAAAGTGATTTTGAAGGAGTGTCTTATGCTCACCAAGGCTGCATTTATTTGATCAAAAATACAGTAAAACACATTTGATAATATTGTGAAATATTATTACAATGCAAATTAACTGTTTTCTTGTTGAGTATTTTTAAAATGTAATTCATTTCTCTGATGGCAAAGCTGAATTTTCAGAAGCCAGTCCAATGTCACATGATCCTTCAGAAATCATTCTAATATGCCAATTGCTGCTCAAGAAACATTACTTGTTATTACAAGAGTTTTTTGCTGCTTTATATTTTTGTGTAAACTGATTTTTTTCCCCAGAATTCTTTGATGAAGCTTAATTTGAAACAGAAATCATTTGTAACATAATTGTCTTCACTGAAATCCTTGACATCCTTGCTGAATGAAAGTTTTTTTCTTACTCACCCAATTATATATATATATATATATATACACACACACACACACACACACGCACTACCGGTCAAAAGTTTAAGATCGGTAAGATTTTTTATGTTTTTAAAAGAAGTCTCTTCTGCTCACCAAGGCTGCAATTTTTTGATAAAAAATACACAAAAAACACAGTAATATTGTGAAATATTCTGACAATTTAAAATGACTTTTTTATGTTAATATATATTAAAATGTAATTTATTCCTCTGAAAAAAAGCAGAATTTTCAGCATCATTACTCTAGTCTTCAGTGTCACATGATCCTTCACAAATCACTCTAATATGATGATTTTATGCTCCAAAAACATGTATGATTATTATCCATGTTGAAAAGAGTTTTTTACATTTTTATTTCAGGATTCTTTGATGAATAGAAAGTTCAAAAGAACAGCTTTTATCTGAAATGGAAAGCTTTTGTTACATTAAACACTACCCTTTAAAAAGTTTAGGGTCAGCAAGAATTTGTATTTTATTTTTGGGGGAAATTATCAAAAAATTGCAGCCTTGGTGAACAGAAGAGAGCAGAAGAGTATATATATATATATATATATATATATATATATAGTATATAGTGTATATATATATATATATATATATATATATATATATATATAGTATATATCTATAGAGCTTTTAAACTGTAACTGTTGTAGAACAAAGGTGCATTTAAGAGCAACATGATGGAAGTGACTCACTGAACACAGCACCTGGACTCTGTATATACTGTAGGGGGTCCAGATGAATGTATGGGCTCTCAGCATGGCTGTGTGTGTGTGTATATCACACTCATGCTTGCTCAGCAGAACGGTCTACATGCCCCCTAGACAGGGATGGTGTCATTGAGGCCTGTCAGAGCACAGACGGATGATTTCACTGCTCTGCTGAGCGTTGATCTCTTTTGCAAATTTTCTCATGGCTTTTGCTTTTTTTTCATGCTCTATGGAACTATTTAGAACTTCTTTCAGGTGAATTATTGGAAGAGAGCGGCCCAGCTTGATGTAGATTTACCGCACCATGTTACAGGCTTATAATGAACTTTACTTTTTGTATTTGCACAGTTTTCCGGTTTAGTTTTTTAAAGACCACATATAATGGTTTGACTTTTTTTGCTTTTATTTTACACTGTTTGTTAATCAGTCTCAGAAGGTTTTATGAGGAGGTAACTTTGCAACTGCATCTCAACTAACTCTCATTGGAGTGCTATAGACTTTTGGGTTAAGGTTCAGGTTAGTAGAATAAGTTGACATACTTGCAAAGTTACGTACTTGCATCAATATAAAGTGTTAGGAGATTTTAAGCATACAGTCTACTAATATGCTAATTGCTGATAGTTGACATTTAGTTGCAAACTTACTTAAAGTTAGTAGAATGTCTAAAGTGGACTATCTAAATAAAGTGTTACTAATTTTAGATGCAACCCTTGAATGGAGTTTGAGTCATCAGGATTTTTTTATCTGTTTTCCTGGATTTTTTTTTTTTGCATCTATATGCTACTCTTTAAAGATAAGTATTTTTCAGTTTAAATATCTAAGACTTACTCAAAATAATTAAGTAGAACACAGTCTCAGTGTACCCGTCTTGCCTGCGAAGGGCGATGGGGCCATGTTGCGAGCAGGGTGGGGCCGAGAGCCTTGGGGAATGGAGCGAGGCCAGTGGTGCTAGTGTTCAATGAGCATCACCCGCATCACATCAGTCTGGAGTCCCACAGAGAAGCTCCAGAAGGACAAAAATAGGAGTGTTGACATTACAAGAATAGAGGCCTGGACTTTATGTTGGTGTTTTGTTTTAGTTCTACTTTCGTGTTGTTGTTTATTTTGTCATTTAAGTTACATTCATCTTTTGCTAGTTCCCACCCCATTATTTCCTGAACTATGGACATCGTTACTAGAGGTTTGCAGTGTCTTTCTGCACTGTTGGCAGACTTTTTTTTAATTTAAAGTATAAAAAAGTAAAAAAAATATCAGCCACACTTGTTTAAAGATAAAATCAATGAAAACCAGTCTTAACATCGCATGCAGGGATGCTTCCCAAGTCAATGTTTTTAGATATTTTACTTGGAAATCAAGGCACAAAAAGTCGTTATGGATTATTTATTTTTTATTTTTGCGGTGTAAAAGTGTATTCTGTCAACTTTTAGCACTAGCATATAAATGAAAAGCAAGATAACAAAAATGGACTAAAAGCTACACAAAAAAAAGTTCAGTTATTAAAATGTTCTAATTATAATAGATTTGCAGCCTGAACCTTTTTTAAGTTCTTCAAGGAACTTTATTTGAGGATATCATTGGATCCTTGTGTCTTTTTTCAGAAGCCGAACCTCTTCGCCTTGCTTCTAACTCGCTCTACACAATGTTCATACTGTTGCTCCTTCTACAGAATCACTCACTTCCTCTACTTGGCTGTTTCCTGTGGTGATGGTGGTCATATTGCTGCCACATGCTGCCTGTCAGAGCTGTTAGACATGTTAGGGATATATGTGAGGATATATGCCTCCCGTGTGCACTGCTTCTCATATGTTGCTTTTTATCTTTTTTTTATAGCATGCACTTTTATTTCCTTGGTTGCTAATGTGTTTTGGTATAATTTGGGGTGATTTTTTAGGAGAAGAAAGTGTGCGTGTGCATGTGTGTGTGTGCGCAGAAGACTAATGTAATGTAATATTCAGTGTGTGTTTCTTGGCTAAAGGGCAAGTCTGTCTCGGCCCCTCATGATCATACACATCCACAATCTGTCAAGTTTAGGAGAGGGACTTTCCACTATGGGGACTTTCCATGCCGCTCCAAACGGAGCCAGAAAGAGCTCTTTTCCACGGCTCCATAGGATCCCCTGTAGAATAGGGATCACTGCTGAATGCTGCTTGTCAAATGCTGACCAGACCACGAACCTGGTCACACACTTGTATTTTCACCAAAGAGACTTGGCTGTTATATTTAGAGAATTTTGCTGAATGAAATTAAAAAAAGTAAGACTGGTGACATGAAATAAATGTTTTGGTCTCTTACGCCTACAAATCAGGCAATTAGCCCTCTGATATGAACTCTCAATATGACCCTCCTTTTTTTCGTTGCCCATTTATTAGATGACATTCCCTCACCAAAACTACATACATTTTGTCAGTATTTTGTAATATCAAAACAATTTTACTGAATAAAATTAAAAAAGTAAGACAGGTAACATGAATTTAATGGTAACGCTTCCTTTTACAGTCCTGTTACCCATGTAAATACTATGTACTTATTTTAGTAACTACAATTACTGGGTAATAACTAGTACTAACCCTGAACCTACCCCTAAACCTAACCCTGTTCCATGTACTTACCTTATATTAGCCAGTACTTTCTAGGTAAGTACACTGTAAGTACACTGTAAGTACTGTACTGTAAAAGGAAGCGGTACCAATTTAATAGCCGTAATAGCCAGTTGAGATTGTCATTAATGGTGTTGCTAGGTGCTTGAGTATAAAAGGCTGTTTTGATTTTATTTACATGCAAAATACTGAATAAGAGCAAAAACAACCACAGCACTTTCCTAACTTTCTGCACTAAATAAGTGTCCTGATGCATAAGGTCATTGGTGAAAACTCTATGAAATTCACATATATTTTTATATAAAAGTTGGATTCATAATGTTGGTTTTAAGCAATATTATTAATTATGTACAGTAATTATCTAAATACATTAATAGTATTTTGCAAAGTTAATGCAAATGAACAAGACTTATCAAATGCATGCATTAATCGATTCAATTATCATTTTTCCTCCTTGTGACATTTTATATTTTCTCGCATTTTAATAAAAACATTCTTTCAATCAGTTCTTTTTGCTCCATTAAAATTGCATTAAAAAATGTTTTTGTTTTTTATTGCCATGGCAGGCACCAATAATGATAGTTTAAAAAGATATATGAGAATGGCTAAGACAAATTATTGTACACTCATGAAGTTAAAAAATATTTGTAAGCGTTATGGTATTAAAAACTTCAAAGAACATGCTTAATGAAAGTTTACTTCAGGTTCATGCTTCCTTTTTCCCAAAAAAATCTGCTAAGGCACTCAAGGAAAAAAAAATACCTCGTCCGTATGGAACCAACTTCACCAAACTATCCGCTTACGAGTCCAGCGTTGGCATAGATGCCTACTGGCACCATTCAAATCTGTGTGGGGAGGCGCAGTGTCTGCAGAAATCACCCACAAGAGTCTGAGTTTCATCTGATGCCTAATCAACTATCTACAGTACTGAAAGTCTCTGAGGAGCCGGGGGGTCAGGTGATGGACACCGTTTTTGATAATGCCAGAAAGAGTATTCAACGCTTAAAGCAACGAAGTCTTGTGCTTTTTAAAATGGCAGAACTGTAAAAAATAAAGCAACCATTTCTAGAAAAACATTTATTTATTTTTTTGTTTTCTTTTGTTGCACTTTAAAAAAGTCCTTTGGAGTGCCTTGTAAATGTCATGGTATCAGTACAATGTCAAACGTTCAATACCAAGGTATGGAGAATGGAGTAACTAAAAAAACTAGTAACTTAAGATTTTGAATCAAAAGTTCAAATACTCAAAGGCTTGTTTTCTCTAGCTGTGTTTTTTTATGTTGGATCTCTTTTTTCTTGGCATGAGCTTTCAAAATGTTCAATAGCTTTTCTTTTTTGGGTAACACTTTATCTTGATGGTCCCTTTTGAACATTCTGTTGACTATACAGTAAGTAACATTGTACCTACTCTCAACTCTCAACTAATTTTCATTAGATCATTAGAAAACTGTCTGCTTAATATCTGCTAATATCTCTTTATTGTGTTGCTCCCCTACAAACATTCCCCTACTGACTATAAGCAACTTTGCACCTACATGTACAACATATTCTACCCCTAACCTTACCAGTCTACTAATACTCTACTAACACTCTAAAAGGTTAAAGGGACCATCAAAATAAAGTGAAACCCTTTTTTGTAGTAAAGACTTTATGGTGTGTGTTTATTTAATTAAAAAAAATAATAGACCCTCTCTAAATATTCATTGGAATAAAAAAGTTACACCTAACCCTGTTCTTCCCTATGCCAAAATATCATGGCATTACCATCTCTGTAGTACCATGGTACTGTTATAAGTACCTTGAGGGTAAAGTTGTAGTAGTGTTATATTTTATGGGTTTGCAACTGGTTTACAGTATAATACTGGTAGTATAGTTATAATAATTAAGGATAGACTGATAAGAAAATTTTGACCGATACAGATATCCGATAATTCTTTATATTTGTACATCTAGATAACCAATATTTTGGCCAATAAATCTAAATTCAAAGTTTTTATAATTTCAAGAGCCTGATTACAAAAACAAGTCTTATCATTTAAAGCCATATCCCAAACACAATTCTTATTATAATTTCATGTAGCCTATATGACCAATTTTGCACTACACTTTTTGAAGTGATTCCAATCAAATTTCAAGCAATTCAAAACCATCATATGTATCTGAAGTGTCTAAGCTAAAGGAAATAATCCAATATTTATCGGCTTTAATATAGTGACCAAATTTTCTAATCAGCCCAATAATGAGAACATTAAAAATAAACATATATCTGCCAATACTGTTATGGTGACTGATTTATCATGCATTCCTATAAATAATATTAATTAACTGTACACTATACACAGTAATATATATATATATATATATATATATATATATATATATATATATATATATATATATATATATATATATATATATATATATATGTACTATATATATATATATATATATATATATATATATATATATATATATATATATATATATATATATATATATACTGTGTATATATATATATATATATATATATATATATATTAGGCTGTCAAATGATTAATCGTGATTAATTCACATTGCAAAATAAAAGTTTGTGTTTACATAATATATGTGGGTGCACTGTTATAATTATTTTAAAATATATAAATACACACACTTGCTTGTATATATTTAAGAAATATTTTCATGTATATACTGTATATAGATTTATATATAAATTATATTATATATAAAAATAAATATTTTATATATAGATTATATTTTTTTCTTAAATATACATGCATGTGTGTGTATTTATATATTTAAAATAATTACACACAATGCACCCACATATATTATGTAAACACAAGCTTTTATTTTGGATGTGATTAACGCGATGAACGTTTGACAGCCTAATATATCTATATATATATATATATATATATATATATATATATATATATATATATATATATATATATATATATATATATATATATAAAACAGCATATATTTGCATATAATTATTATTATTTTATTTTTTTATTGCCTGGATGTAGTTCAGAGCTAATGCTGCTGTGTGAGTGGAATTAGTTGGTTTGGGCATATTTGCATTTCACCTTTGACCTTTAGTTATCCTCCAAGGACTCTCCTTCTATGCTTATCAAGAGAGACTCACACACTTTTGTTTTGTTGACTAAATGATTATCTCCCACAATACAGTAAAGTACAGTACCGCTGGAAGCAGTGGAGTTAAAAACACTGGAAGTATACTATGGGAAATGGAAATCTGAAATGGAAAATACATTCAAATGGAGATTTCCAACTCCATTTGGGGTGTTACGCCATCCTGTCTGGAATGATTAGACATAATTTAGCATATTAATAAATATGGCAGTGTTATTGTATTTGGCCTTAGCAGACTGAGATCTGCTATGCTGTTGCTTATTGCTGCTACAGAACAAATATGGACTTGCTACTGCTAACAGATACACAGACACAGTGATGCATGTAAGATTTGCTGCTGCTGCATAAATAGATATATATAAACCTCACAGATGATCTAGGCAGGTGGGAGCTGGAGGAGGTGGAGGGTATCAGTGGAACTGCAGAACTAACCTACAGCAAACACTGAACCAGACTATTTAAATGTTGAGCAAGCAATCTCATTGGCTGGGGGATCATGTGTCATGTGGTAATGATGTTCTTGCAGATTGCATGTAAAGGACAGATCAGCCTGCGCCCTCTAGAGTTTCATGACTCTATTTCAACTTTCAAATATTCAATTTATGGCCAGAATATTATTCAGAAATGTACTTTTTGTATTTTACAAAAGACTCATACAAGTTTGAAAAAAACTATGTTTTGGTGAACTATCCATTTAAGGAATGTTTCCAGCTGTTTGTTGAATGAACATGGAGAAAACTGAAATGAAAAAATGGCTGATTTGAAGGCCTAATTGCCACTTACTCTATTATTCGTGACAGAACATTTTATAATATCAGACTGGAAAATGAAAAGATAATAAATACCTCATTAACATTAAATGAATACCTTAACAGGGTGTCAAAGAGACTGAATATGTTTAGTCAACATTTTTCAAGCTATCCATCAGTGCCCAATACCCCAGTGATTAAAGCAGCCCAGTTCTGACAGTCTGGACCAGGATTTAAAAAGAAACTCATTATATAAACAATTCAGTTTTGCAGCCAAAATCTGTCTAATCTCTCATCTCTTACATCTGAACATTGGCCGCACTTGGCACTGAAAACAAAGCTTTGTGTCTATGCTGTAAACAATGAATTAAGCGAAATGTTAAAGGGGGGGTTGACTGCTTTTTTCCTTTGCATGATTGTATTTATGGGGTCCAATATAACATGTATTCGTGTGTTTTTCTTATTTTTAAAAGTCTTATTTTTCATAAACTTCACCTTTATTGTCAGCCGCGCTCTCCTCTGTCCCCTGAACGAGCGGTTCACTTGCTGATTCTATGAAAACACTCCCTCAGAAACACGTAGTGGGCTCAGATTGGTTAGTTTGGCCCGGTGTGTTGTGATTGGCTAAACTTTCGCTTACGTTGTCCGGAAGGATAACGCCCATTACATTTACGGTCAAAACATGCATGTCATGAGCTCCGGTCCACAAGTAAATAATGGTGTCGAACTGCAGTATCAGTTTCAGGCATAATCAGACCGAGAAAGCGCGAATGAAGAGAGTCAAGCAGAACCACATACTTCAGCTCTTACTAAACGTTTCTAAAAGATAATTTGCATAATTTTTTAACTTTATACACGTTTATTTTACACAATAGCATCTGACTGGCAACAATAGCAACTGACTGGCTACTAATGTTATACTCAAACAGCGTTGGCATGTTTACGTTCTTGATCAAATCGAAAATAACGTCATAAAGCATATATACATGAAAAATACGTTTAAAACATTAGTACTTATAGAAAATTCAGGTCCATAATGTTTGTATGCGTTTGTCGTAGACACAAAATAGCATAGACTAACTAGTAGTGGCTATAAAGCCAGCGCTGGCATTTGAAAAAAATAAAACACAACGCTACGTCTGGAATTATACATGCAAATACATTTAAAATGATAAAGTCTTAGCCTACTTACAGATTGTGGCCCAACAACTGCTGCCTCTTGTTTTAAAGTTGGAACTGCTTCATGTTTTAGTAACAGTTTCTTGTTGAATCCGGTGTTGAACTCGTGGAGATTCTGGAAGCTGTCTTCCGTAAAATGCGCAGCACAGAGAGCTAGATTACGATCGTCACTTTCAGGAACATAATCAAACATAAATTGTATCCATTATTGAGGAAGAATAGTGTCCATGGGAAGCCCGAACACAGAAGACCTGACAGCTGCGTGAACAACACATCTCGACGTAGTCGACGTGCCTCAGAAATATGTGCATGCCATTTTCTGCATATTCTGAGGGAGGGTTGATGCAAATGTGTAGGTTAGTGACGGTACCATAACCCAGCTGTAGTCCCAATCGAGTCGTTTTTGTAGGCAATTATACTTCCTGATTTTTAAAAGACGATATCTCTGCTTACACTGAACTTTCAGCGCTGCAACTTTGCAGATACTGTTCATGCACCAACAGCAACATTTCACACTATTTAAAATGAAAAAAGTGAAATCGCAGTCAACCCCCCCCCCTTTAATCAACTCTCACTGATGACATCAACCTGCATTCTAATGCTAACAGTATCTATCTCATACACAGAAAAAGGGAGTGTTTAAAGGGAAGACCTGTTATTCACACACAGCTGTCAGAGTCAAGCCGCGTTCAGCTCTAACAAGACAAACTCAAAAATTTGTGGCCAGAAATCAATTACTTAAGTGAGAGTGAGAGAGAGGAAGGTGGTAAAGTTTGAGCCCCGCTATTGAAGAAATGTGTGTGTGACAGATGTTTTGTGTGTTTGTTCTCACATGAATTAAGCAGTATGCAACTACACACTTTCAATTAGTCTTAAAGTTCTGAAATTGGCCAAATTATAGACATTTTTCACTCTTTAACCTTTAAACCTTTCACTCTTTAACCTTTAAAACCAATTTGTCTTTGAATTGTGATTACTCCAGCTATCTGTCTTCCAAACTTGCAAATCTCACATACACTCACCTAAAGGATTATTAGGAACACCATACTAATACTGTTTGACCCCCTTTCACCTTCAGAACAGCCTTAATTCTATGTGGCATTGATTGAACAAGGTGCTGAAAGCATTCTTTAGAAATGTTGGTCCATATTGATAGGAGAGCATCTTGCAGTTGATGGAGATTTGTGGGATGCACATCCAGGGCACGAAGCTCCTGTTCTTCCACATCCCAAAGATACTCTATTGGGTTGAGATCTGGTGACTGTGGGGGCCATTTTAGTACAGTGAACTCATTGTCATGTTCAAGAAACCAATTTGAAATGATTCAAGCTTTGTGAGCTTTGCATTATCCTGCTGGAAGTAGCCTTCAGAGGATGGGTATGGTGGCCATAAAGGGATGGACATGGTCAGAAACAATGCTCAGGTAGGCTGTGGCATTTAAACGATGCACTGAGGGGCCTAAAGTGTGCCAAGAAAACATCCCCCACACCATTACACCACCACCACCAGCCTGCACAGCGGTAACAAGGCATGAAGGATCCATGTTCTCATTTCTGTTTAACGCCAAATTCTGACTCTACCATCTGAATGTTTCAATAGAAATCGAGACTCATTAGACCAGGCAACATTTTTCCAGTCTTCAACTGTCCAAATTTGGTGAGCTCTTGCAAATTGTAGCCTCTTTTTCCTATTTGTAGTGAAGAATTTTCCTATTTGAGTGGTGCCCCGGTGTGGTCTTCTGCTGTTGTAGCCCATCCGCCTCAAGGTTGTCTTGGCCAGGACCACACCCCTCAATGCATTGAAGCAACTGCCAAGTGATTGGTTGATTAGATAATTGCATTAATGAGAAATTGAACAGGTGGTCCTAATAATCCTTTAGGTGAGTGTATATTTCACTCACTATGTTCTAAATCATATACACTAGTGTTTAAATGTTTTGTGGTTGATAAGTCTTGTTTTTAGTCTCTTACACCAACCAAGATTTATAACACAGTAAAATATTTTGAAATATTATTACAGCTGAAACTGCTTTTCTATTTTCATTTATGTCATTCAAAGCTGAATTTTCAGCATCATCACTCCAGTCTTCAGTGTCACGTGATCCTTCAGAAATCATTCTAATAGTATGATTTTCCGCATAAGATTTATTATCTTCAATGCTGAAAATAGTTCTGCTGCTTAATATTTTTGTTGAAACTGAATTTTTGATCTTTTGTAACATTATAAACGTCTTTACTGTCACTTTTGATCAACTAATGCATTCGTGCTGAATAAAAATTGTTCTCTTTAAAAAAAATCATACTCACCCCAAACTTTTAAATGTATAAAAAACCCTAGCAACCAGCATAGCAACCCACAGCATCCTAGCATTGTGGCTAATTGTCTTTATTATTCATATCTTGTTTACATTACATCCCACAAAGGACGCAAAATAGAGCCGCATATCACAGTATCCAGGCACTATTTTACCGTTATTTTCTTTCTTCAATGATTCAACGAAGATGTAACTTTCTCATTTGCATGTCATGAAATTAATTGAACTTTACATTGAGTGAAAATGTATGTGTGCTATTAAACATGATGGAACATGTAGACTAAAGTCTGTTGAAAACATTAGCCGTGATTATTATTCAGGCTTTTCTCGGCTTTGAAGAGTCTCGGAGAACCACAGCTGAAAGCCGCCACAGCTGCCAAAGGCACCGCGAGTGAAAAAAAAACTATTTTTATATAACTTGCGCCCTGGCCAACTGTATTTGTGGTTGGAGGAAATTTCTCCTCGCTTGAGTCATTGAGATCACTTACTCTCGGTTGTTTGCCCCTTTGTGCTCTTTGATCCGCCTTCTCTTGCCTTCCGCTTATCTGTCCCTCCTCTATTCCCTCCAAGCATTTAGACGGATGTAAAGCTGTCTCCCCTGACCCGCAATAACACCGCAATCAGGACTATATCCAAACACGGTCTCTCGTAGGCCTCGACTGCCCGGCCGTACTTCAGAGCTAACGCTGCTGTATGAGTGGAAACAGTTGGTCTGGGGCGATTTGTGTTTGACCTTTGACCTATAGTTGTTCTCAGTGGACTCTCTTCTTACGCTTGCCAAGAGAGACTGCACACACTTTTGCTTTGTTAGCTTGGCTTTCGACTAAAATGATTGTCTCCCAGAGTACAGTAGCGCTGTGCAGGCAGTGGAGTTAAAAACACAAAGCATGCTGGGAAACGGATGAAGATCTAGTCGTTAATGTCAAGTTGTATGTCTTCTGGAAAGATGCATTGCACTTAGCATCATTTAAAATGCAGAAAATACATGGAGTTTCCAACTTTATGGTGTAGTGTTATGCCATGCTGTCTGGGGTGATTAAAAATAGCTAGTCGATTTTAACAGAAGTGTGTGTCATAGGCCTTTTGCAGCTTGTGTAGTTTGAGTGATTCATCCTTCACACTTCTATTAAACTACAGAATTTCATATTTATATTGAGACAGGCATTTTGGGTTTGCCTTTATCAGCTGACTAAAATAAAACCGTATTTATTATACTGTGTGTATTATTGTATTGTTTGTTTATATATGTATCATCTGATGAAGTAGTTCAGATGCAAAAGCCTCTAAAATGCCATTTGAAATTTTCTTCTAAAATGACAATTTTTATCAAGCTGTATATTTAAGTTCAGTAATTTCACTTAAATGGCAATGAAGATTACCTATTAATTGTCATTTAAGTGAAATTACTGAACTTAAATATACAAGCTTGATAAAAATGGTCATTTTAGAAGAAAATTTCAACTGGCACTTAGAGGCTTTTGCATCTGAACTCTTCGTATGTTTTATTAGTCTATTATATACACTCACCGGCCACTTTATTAGGTACCCCATGCTAGTAACGGGTTGGACCCCCTTTTGCCTTCAGAACTGCCTCAATTCTTCGTGGCATAGATTCAACAAGGTGCTGGAAGCATTCCTCAGGGAGTTTGGTCCATATTGACATGATGGCATCACACAGTTGCCGCAGATTTGTCGGCTGCACATCCATGATGCGAATCTCCCGTTCCACCACATCCCAAAGATGCTCTATTGGATTGAGATCTGGTGACTGTGGAGGCCATTTGAGTACAGCGAACTCATTGTCATGTTCAAGAAACCAGTCTGAGATGATTCCAGCTTTATGACATGGCGCATTATCCTGCTGAAAGTAGCCATCAGAAGTTGGGTACATTGTGGTCATAAAGGGATGGACATGGTCAGCAACAATACTCAGGTAGGCTGTGGCGTTGCAACGATGCTCAATTGGTACCAAGGGGCCCAAAGAGTGCCAAGAAAATATTCCCCACACCATGACACCACCACCACCAGCCTGAACCGTTCATACAAGGCAGGATGGATCCATGCTTTCATGTTGTAGACGCCAAATTCTGACCCTACCATCCGATGTCGCAGCAGAAATCGAGACTCATCAGACCAGGCAACGTTTTTCCAATCTTCTATTGTCCAATTTCGATGAGCTTGTGCAAATTGTAGCCTCAGTTTCCTGTTCTTAGCTGAAAGGAGTGGCACCCGGTGTGGTCTTCTGCTGCTGTAGCCCATCTGCCTCAAAGTTCGACGTACTGTGCGTTCAGAGATGCTCTTCTGCCCACCTTGGTTGTAACGGGTGGTTATTTGAGTCACTGTTGCCCTTCTATCAGCTCGAACCAGTCTGGCCATTCTCCTCTGACCTCTGGCATCAGCAAGGCATTTCCGCCCACAGAACTGCCGCTCACTGGATGTTTTTTCTTTTTCGGACCATTCTCTGTAAACCCTAGAGATGGTTGTGCGTGAAAATCCCAGTAGATTAGCAGTTTCTGAAATACTCAGACCAGCCCTTCTGGCACCAACAATCATGCCACGTTCAAAGTCACTCAAATCACCTTTCTTCCCCATACTGATGCTCTGTTTGAACTGCAGGAGATTGTCTTGACCATGTCTACATGCCTAAATGCACTGAGTTGCCGCCATGTGATTGGCTGCTTAGAAATTAAGTGTTAACGAGCAGTTGGACAGGTGTACCTGAATAAAGTGGCCGGTGAGTGTGTATATATATATATATATATATATATATATATATATATATATATATATATATATATATATATTAGTCTATATATATATATATATATATATATATATATATATATATATATATATATATATATGTTCAGTAATTTAGTTCAGTAATTTCACATAAATGACAATTAATAGGTAATCTTCATTGCCATTTCAGTGAAATAACTGAACTTAAATATACAAGCTTGATAAAAACTGATCATTTTAGAAGAACATTTCAAATGGCACTTAGAGGCTTTTGCATCTGAACTCTTCATATATTTAACCTTTTATTTTATCTATCCTGTTGAAAAGGCCAATAAGACATTCCAGAATTCTAAACATTCGAAAGTGGTTTTCTTCTCTCTCTCTCTCTCTCTCTCTCAGTCTGAAGAACTTTTCAACAAACCCCGCTTGATTTCCACCATCGTTTCTGCCAGGATGTAATTGTTGTTAATTTCCAAAACCCTTCAGCTCAGATTTAGCTTCCATTTTTTCAAGAGTGTCTATTTCTTCCATGTGTGGCCCAGATTCCTGCAGCGGGTCTGTTCTCCTACTGTATGCAAGCGAAATGTTCCTCTTCCCAGGTTATTTCAGCAGCCCTCTCTGTTTTTCTGTGCTTTTGTTGAGGAATGCCTCTGAGACGCAGTCACCTTTGAGTAATTACCTTCTCATGTTTCATGTTGAAAGAGCTTCTCTGTTTTACAGTTATAAAGAGCAGAGTTGAACGGTGTCCTCAGTTCTTATCAAGAGGACGGCTGTTTCAGAGCCGGGGCATTTCGGATTTTTTCCCTTCATGTAGAAGTTAACCACTTGCAAGATTAGCGCTGTATTGGGATTCGATCTACAATATTCTTTAATTAGTTCAGCTGCAACCACGTAACTCACTGACTGTGCTGTGTGTTCTGGTCTTTATTAAGACATTTGTGATTTTAAGTTCGAAAATGTCTTCCGGTATTTAAAAACATTTTTTTAGGGCTGTCAAACGATTAATCGCGATTAAGAATACATATTTTGTAGGGCCGTCAAACGATTAATCACGACTTAATTCGCATCGCAAAATAAAAGTTTGTGTATACATAATATATGTGGGTGCACTGTGTATAATTATTATATATATATATATATATATATATATATATATATATATATATATATATATATATAAATACACACACATGCTTGTATAGAAATATTTGTATGTATATACTATAGATTTATATATAATTTATATTATATATGAATATTTTATATATAAATAAATATTTTTTTCTTAAATGTATTGAAGGTCAGAATTGTATAAAAACTTTTTACCAAATTGGTTTAAACTTTCTATATATATCAATTAGGGGTGGGAATTGGCGACAATGTGACGATTCCGATATTATCGCGAATATTTAGGCCACGATTCAATATTATTGCGATTCCACATATTGCCTAATACAAGCAATATTTTGCAATTCATGTTCCCCATATTATTCAAAGACATCACAAAAAATTAGCTTAATAAGACTGGTCAACTCACTTTAATTAAATGGCACATTTAATTCTGTAAACATTATCTTCTACACATTAACTGAAGTGCAAAAACTTGTTCCTGGACATTCAGAACACAGGACAGGACGTAATTATTCTCTGAATAGGAGACCTCTCACATGAATGTTGAGCTCCAGGCTTGCTACGACAGCTCGGCGTCACCGGTGTTACGTAGTTTCAGTCGCAACACCGGTTTCATCACTTGCCCACCGCGGCAACGCAAGAACAAACTATTTTTTTAACTCAATTACGCAGTATCCGTACAATCCTGCCTGTATTATTACACACACACACACACACAGAGAGACAGAACAAACTTTTCTTTTAACGCAATTACGCAGTATCCGTTCAATCCTGCCTGCATTTACACACACATACAGAAACAGACGCGCGTCAGTATCAATTCTCTTTCGGGCTTGAACAAATCATTACACACAAATTATGGCAAAATGTCCGTTTTGTCAAATGTCCTCATAAGAGCTGTCTAAAATGATTCAAATAAAGTCTTAAATGAACATTTGTGAGAAAATGGGACGCGTGTCAGATCGCGTCTCTCTCCCACATTGCACTGCATTAACGTGTAGCCTACAGCTTGCGCTCAACGGCTGTCCGAATTCACGCACTCGTTTTCATTCACTCCTTCAAGTGAACAGTATTAGTGGACTTAGGGAATAAGCCTAACTTACTGAATGATTGTTTAGGGGGCGATTTCGGATTCAACCTATGTTCTCAAGCAGTGAAAAATAGAGAAACCAATGAAGAAAACCGGAAAGTAAAACAGATAATTCTATAATTAAATATGCAAAAAAGATCGATACTTGGCGCCCGTGTATCGATACAGTATTGCCACAGAAAATATCGCGATACTATGCTGTATCGATTTTTTCCCCACCCCTAATATCAATGCATAATTAAAATCTAAGTACTCTGAAAAAAAGAGTATGAAAATCGAGTGACTCTAGATCGTTTAATCTGCACTAAACGCAGCTCATTAGTTCGAACCGGACGAAACAATGGGACGAAACAATTGGCTTAGGCGACTGTCACTCTCTCGCAACCATGGCAACCACCCTTTTGCCACACAGGACCTGCCCACTTGCGCGTATCCAGATCGTACCTGTTCGCGTGCTTGTTTGAGCTTGAAGATGCAAAACCCGACGCAGGTCCTCTTGTCTAAAAAGTGCTCCTTTCCCTGCACTTCGACTACCCCGTCCTCGTGCCTATTATTTGTTTATCTTCATAATGATAGTTAGATTTTTTATTTACATGTGTTTCTGACATGATGTCACTACATGCACTTCTTCCTCTCCTCTCCGCTCGTCTGAGGTAAATAATGCGTCTTCAGCTCAGCTGTCGGAGTTGCGCGTTCATGTGTTTTGGGGGCGTGGCTTTGGAAGGAGCCAAGAAGGGAGGGGGTGAAGTGAATGGAAATAATGAGCTGTCTTTAAAACAGTCGTGAGAGGTCTACAGACACTCGATTTTTATACTTTCTTTTTCAGAGTACTTAGATTTTAATTATGCATTGATATATACAGAAAGTTTAAAGAAATTTGGAAAAAAAGTTTTTTTTTTCAATTCTGACCTACACAACCTTTAAATATAGATGCATGTGTGTGTATTTACATATATACAAAATAATTATACACAGCAAACCCACATATATTATGTAAATACAAACTTTTATTTTGGATATGATTAATCGTGATTAATCGTTGACAGCTCTAATATTTTTAGAATACATAAAAAGTCATTATATATCAAAGTATAGACATCAAAGAATAGTTTCAGCTTAGAATAAATCTGACATTTTGAGAAATTTTTCAAATGTATAAAGTCATGTCATTGGGATATTTGCATATCATATTTATTAATATTTATCTGTCTGTCTATTTATCTGTGTATCTACCGTTATATCTATCGTTCTACTGCCACTTTTTCTGTCATTCTATCTATCATTCTACCATTGTTCTATCTATCTGCCATTCTATCTTTTGTTCTATCTGTAGTTATATTGTTCTCTCTATAATTCTACCATTGTTCTGTCTCATTCTATCTGTCTGTCTGTCTATCTGTTTATTTGTTCGTTCTGTCATTTTACTGTTCTATCATTCTATATGTTGTTTTATTCTTTCTATCATTCTATATGTTGTTTTATTCTATCATTCTATTTATTGTTCACTCTGTCATTCTTATGTTTGTTGTTGTTCTTCCATCTCTTCTACTTGTTTTTTGACTGTAAAACAACGGGCCAGACCCGTTATGTTGTGGACCAACTAATTAGTGAAATAAAAATATATACTGTACACTAATGGCGAAATTAGAAATTTGCACACTACACGCTGTATGCATAACGAAGCATACTTGCATATGAAGCAACTCAAATTAAATTTGAGAATAAAAAATATCTTCATTTGTGTTCCGAAGATGAACGAAGGTCTTACGGGGTTGGTACAGCATGGGGGTGAGTAATTAATGACTTAATTTTCATTTTTGGGTGAACTAACCCTTTAATACTGTAAGATTTACATTTAAAATTGGCTGCTTAAAATGACACTATTTTCTTCAGAAAAAATGCAAGTTTAGATATTCATTTTTTATGTTTTAATGGTTGCCTTTTGCTCATTTTCTTAATTTTAACCTTGAAAATCTGCAGCTCTTTGGTGTGGAAATCAGAAGCATGTGTAAGGTGAAAAGTTTAGAGCAGGGTGGATTTATGTAGCAATCATTAAAACACCATCTGATGCCGATGAGCGAAGGATTTGCTTGTTTTTAGAGAGCCTGAATTTGTCCCAAGTCGCTGATCTGAGATCCGTTATGCTATGGGCTGCATGACAGGTTAGACGGGGACGAGCTGGCCCTGCATCAGTGCTTCGGGAGGAGGGAGTGAGAGGGTCAACACGAACAGGAAATCATCAGCGCTGTGGATAAATATGGCAGTGTGCCTCGGGCCCGTATTAGAGTCACACACACAAAGAGCTCTTGTGTCTAGACTGACCGCTGCATGTGGCTTGACTTTCAGTGATGAACGAGTGACTCGCAGGTTAAAAGACTGTTGGTAGAGGAGGGGTAGAATAACTTCTTTTCAAATCATTCAGCCTCCTCTCTTCCTGCTGTCATTCGGGAAATCAAATGACATTTGTATAGACCTTGGGAAGGTTTGTTTTAACTACAGTTCTAGTAGTTGTATTTCTGAATGTTTTAATTATTTTAGTATTATTACTAAACTTAAAACCATTGGCCCCTAAACTTACACCATTGGTTGAACCAGTGTGGTTTTGGTTGTTTGCTCAGACAAACACAACAGCATTTTGACACTGTAGTGCCACATTCATTCATCCTAGAAATGGCTCACATATATACACTTTAGGATAGTTTGCTATTCCAATGTGACAGTTCAGTACTTTCCTATATGTGGACGAACAACCATCCATCCAAAAGACAATTCTGCCGAAAAGTGTGACAAAAACTTTGGCACTATCAAAACATTGCTCTGTTTGTTTGAGCATCACAAGAAAAAAATACATTGGCAAATTGGTTCAACCAATGGAATACATGTGTGGTCATCTGTTTGTTCTGACCAATGGTAGATTGGGGAGTTTTTTTTTTTTAAGTTGTTTAAAAATGTAATTGGCTAAATTTGCAATAGCATATTATATTGTGTATTTGAAAAAGTTACACACTTCACTATTTTCACCATATTTAGAATGGAAGAAAGTTATTTTATAATTCAGAAAGGGATGGACTAAACCCTGACAGTTTGATCTTATATCAACCCAGAAATGGTTGGCTTTGTGGGTACAACTTATTGCACTGCTACTTGCCAAATATATTGAATGGGAATTACATTTTTGAGTTTGAAATTTTTTTAAATTAGCTGAGATATGTAGGAAATAAAGTGTTTGGTACAGTTGAATATACAGTTTGACATTCATAATACAGGAATATTTGAACGTAGAATGTCACAATTGACCAATCAGAATTAAGGCCATTTCACACTGGACGCGTAACAGAAAAACGAATAGTTGGCGTCAAAGCCATTCACATCAGCCGCGATGTGAATTTGCGACATTCAGAGCTTCAACATTCCAAAACATTCGCGCCGAGGGTGACCACCTGGCATTGCTCTGTTGCAGGGAAGCAGACCTAATTTTAAGGGACACTATAAGGAGAAAAACGTACTATTGAGAATGAGGAGTCACGTGGCGATTTGGGCGGGGTCTGAGCCGGTCGGCCATGATGGTTGGAGACGCTATCGGTTACCAGTGGCAACGCCTTTAGAACCCAATGTTAGAACCCCACAGAGACGCGACTGAAACATTCCAGAGCTCTTTAATTTTCACGCATTTATTTTTTCGCACATTTATTATTTTGGCAGGACAGAGACGGATCTAAGAATACGAGAAAAAAGGAAGAAAGTAAAGCAATGCAAAAAGATAAGGCGAAAGAAAAGGGACCTTACAGGAACAAACTCACACTAAGCGCAAAACAGCTGGAGAAGCAGCATCAAGATATTTGTTCTTTTGCACTAATAATAGTATTATTATTTTATTATTATTACTTATGTCGTCCATGAAAAATATTGTCCAAACATACATATATTTCAGTTCTCAATAAATATTGTTAAAGGAGAACTCCGGCGAACAATGAACCTTTGGTCTAATAAAACATCGGTACCTAGTCAATCGTTCTCTGAGATTTGTTTTCATGATAATCGAATGTAAAGAGTTTTATCTATAAAAACTGTTTAGCGTATAATGCTAGCACTGGGGGCATTGACTCAGTAAAAAGAAATTGCTAGTTTATACCACTAACAAGGCTCAAAATAGCCCCACACTAACGCAATAACATAATGAGTGTCTATACATGCAAAACGAAGCATTGAGAACTTTGTAAGAGTACAGACCGTTTAATGAGAAGATACGTCATTAAAGACAGTTTACTTCATGTATACAGATGGGAGCCATCTTAGAATATAGTCTCAGATAGTCGATCCCCGAACGCCGTTCATACAGTTCAGAAGTTCGCTGAACTTCATACAGTTCAGATCACTCAGCACGACGTTCGTGGTTTGACTTATCGAGACTATATTCTAAGATGGCTCCTGTCTGTATACATGAAGTAAACTGTCTTTAATAACGCATCTTCTTATTAAACGGTCTGTACACTTACAAAGTTCTCAATGCTTCGTTTTGCATGTATAGACACTCATTATATTACTGTGTTAGTGTGGGGCTATTTTGAGCATTGTTAGTGGTATAAACTAGCGATTTCTTTGTACTTAGTCAATGCCCCCAGTGCTAGCATTATACGCTAAACAGTTTTTAGAGATAAAACTCTTTACATTCGATTATCATGAAAACAAATCTCAGAGAACGATTGACTAGGTATCGATGTTTTATTAGACCAAAGGTTCATTGTTCGCGAGTTATCCTTTAAGCCTTATCAAGTTGTTTCAAACATTTATTTCAAAGAAATAAAAAAGTAATGAACAAGGCACTCAAACAACACTTTTGCGTATGTTCGTTAAGGCACAGCAAACAGTGAAAATCGTATACTAAAGGCATCAGCCAACCATGCAATCCAGCGTCTCCTTGTCAGATACTCTCCCTGATGCTGTGTCCAATTCGATAACCTAAAAAACGTTATTCCATTGTTCCTATGTTTTCCATATGTCTCGTGTGAGTTACTGGAGGAGTTTTTAACGCAGCAGTGACTTCCAGGCATGGTAAAACAGTGCGGAATTGCGAGAAACTCCTCTACTACCGAGCTAAAAACACACGTAAACAATATTGTTTTGCCGTGGGAATCCAACCAACATGGCGGAGAGGGGAGGGGCTCTGTACAATGACGTCAACTCCTCATTCTCAATATACTTATATTATAGCCTACTAGGTGAATAAATATAGATTTTATATTAGATGTCTTTTTGCAGTAATGTTAACATGATGCTTTTCATTGTTATAGGCTTTATAAATAAAATAAGCACATACGTTCATTAGAAAAGATTAAAGACGAATGCGTTCTTACTGGATTCGATCAGTGCATCTTGAATGTATATTGTTTGTCTGATCTGGCAGCTTCGATAGGGCCTTCTCATAAATTATGGACATATGTCAGTAACTACTGGCAGGTGTAGCTCACTTTCACCAGTTCACTTTTTAAAAGAGGTCCACAGTTTTCCGCGCAGCGTTTATTAAAGCAAACACCGTCTCCACGAAGAGTTTGTTTGTTTGTTTACAAAAAAAGAGTTTGCTTTTATTGTAGAATTGTAATTTAAAGGACGATTAAATAAAAGGATGCAGACAAGCTTTTCATTTTTATTTAAAAGCAGAAAAGAAGGTTTTCGGTGCACCCAATAGAGAGTATGCTACCGTAGCTAGAAACAAAATGGCAGAAGGTGAGCTGTCCCATTCATCAGGGGCTACGTTTACATGCAATCAAATAAACACTTTTAGTAAACGCATTGAAGGCTCAGATAGACTGAAAAGCCTTGTAAACACCCGGTTGGGCTCAATACGAACGAATAAGCACAACGTCCCACCATTCCTTGTTTCAGATTTTCATTCACAGACGACTCGACACACAAGCAATCAGAAGATCCGTCATGTCACCTTTGTTTCCTTGTATATGATTGGCTAAAGCCTTTTCTTTCGCCTCAAAAGTACAAAAAAATCGACATCGAAGCGAAAAAAATAAAAGTCGTTTTTTCACCACAGCACATCCGCGTTCAGTGTGGAAGCACGTATTATACAAACAGCTTGAAAAAAAATAAAAACATTTGTGCGTCAAAATCGCGTCCAGTGTGAAAGAACCTTTAAGGACTCATTTTTTCCAAAAGTTGCTGTGTTCCAAACTAGTTCCAAACTAGTCTGTGTGTTCTAAACTAAAGAGACGGTCTCATTTTCCCACGCCTCGACGCATCTGTGCAACATCCTAACCTGAAAAACATGTGCCATGATCCAGACATATGCAAACACTTACTGAAAATCATACGATTCTTCAGACAAGCAATTTATCGACTGCACTGTCTTTCCTATTCTTTATCTGGGCAGACGTCAAACTCTCGGACAGACATTACAATATCTCGCTTTGCATTAACAACCCTTCCATCTTAAATTAATGTTGCAGCTTTAATGTTTTGCACATTTGACATTGTATATGGTTTATTTTCCTATATTGGCTATGTCTGCACGATGGTAGTGCTATAATAAAACCTTTGTGAGTCGATCCATGATGTCATGCTCTGAATGCACAGATACTGATCTCGTGGGAGAGATCGACCCAGCGAGTCAACACCGCCAGGACCCTCAGACTTAAGACTTCATATGGCCTGCGCTGTGATTACCGTTAAGCCATTTTTATTACCGTCTTTACAGCCTCCAGGTGTTTGCTCATGAACACGATTGCGAGTCTGTCTGGAATTGGCCCTTAATAAGCCCAGCCAGTGACAGAAGCTCTTGACTCATGGCTGGTTCATTGACTGAACAAACTAACCTCTCGAGTCAGGGCTCTGCTCTCCTGATGGAAACACTCTTGGACCTGATGTAATTCGACTGAATGGGTTTCGAGGGGCAAGTGAAATAGTCTTCCTGCTGAGCCACTGAAATGCTTCATTCAGTTTTTTTATGAATGCATCTTCTCCAGGTTTCTGCCCACCAATCAGTCCCAATAAAGTTTAGATTTTTTTACCACTCTCATCCTCTCTAAAAAATATATATATATTTTGTGTTTTATTTTAAAAACCTAATGTTGCATTTTGTCTATTTTTTTTACTTTTTCATTCTTGACCAGTGGTTTTGAATGATTTTGGCCCTGTTTTTGGTTATAAAATATTAAGGTATCCGCTTATTAAGGCCCCGTTTACACGAGAACGCTCACGGGTGAAAGCGTAAAAATGTTTTATCGGATGTGCCATGTTCTTCTAAAACATGGTCTGTGGGCGGGTAAAACTATACAGGCTGTTTCAGATCTTTCAATCTAATTGATGAAATAAGCTCACGCAATTTACATAGCAATGCGCCCATGAAATGATGGAAAAATACACGGAGAGCATAAGCTTTTCTTTTCTGCTCTGAATAAGTCCGTAGACTGAGAGTAGGCTGTCTTTTGTGGCTGTTCGAACATATTCAACCACGAGCGTCTACACTACCAAAACAGTCCGGTCTAATACGTTTTGGTTCCTTCTTTAAATGATTTAAAGTGGTCAAGCTCAAATGCTTTAGACCCCATTTACACCTGTATTTAGTGTCATGATCCGATTCGACCAAAATTCATCTTAATACCAGGTGTAAACAAAGCCAGAGAGTAGCATTCTGGCACCTTCAATTAAAAAACAAAAATATATTATTTTGTAGGGCTGTGAAACGATTAATCGCATCCAAAATGAAATTTTGTGTTTACATAATATATCTGTGTGTAGTGTGTATAATTATTTTGTATATATAAATACACACACATGCATGTATATATTTAAGATATATTTGCATGTATATACTTTATATATATATTTATTCAAAATTAATATTATACATAAATATAAATATTGTATATATTGATAATGCATTTTTCTTAAATATACACATGCATGTGTGTGTATTTCATATATACAAAATAATTATTCACACTACACACACATATATTATGTAAACACAAACTTTTTTTTTGGATACGAATTAATCGCGATTAATCGTTTCACAGCCCTAGTATTTTGTCAATGCCCATGCAAGGGACTACTTAAAATAAAAAGACAGCTATATATTTTCATATATACAGACCAGAGATGGAAACTTTTTTGTCAGCCAGCCACTCAACTCTTTTACGAGCAATAACCGACAATGTGTAACTGCATGTGAAAATTAATACTACAAGATCTATAATACTTAAGCTGTTTATTCTATAGGGTAAAGTTCTCAAGGTGTGCCTCCTCTTAAAGTGTCCAGAGTGAAACAGCATGCAACTTTTATTTACCCGCCATGGTGGCTGGTAGGTGAAGCGAGTTTATCAGCCACAACACAAAATCACCAGCATGTGGCTGGTGCCTGGTGCTAATTTCCATTCCTGATACAGACCTGTTTTTACTGTGTGAGGGAAAAAAGTGATATTATGAAATCAGCATGTTGTTTCCACAATAACATTAATGGATTTTATATTTTTCCTGCACCAAAGTCAAAGTAAATTATGTATATTTAAAGTTTTACCATACTGACATGATATGTTGTTGAAATTTGGTTTGGTTTGGTTTATTAAAGATGAGTTTGAACCCAGACCCACACACGTGAAAAGCAAAAACCACTGGATCTTCTAGTAGCTTCTTGTGACTAAGTACACTTTTTTTAGGCATGTTGCCCTAGGATAGATGTCATATCACCACTAGAATTTAGGGTTCTTCCATCACAGCACTATTGCAAAATGTTTCTTTTTCCATAAAAACGTGCACAAACACATGCTTCCACTCGTACTCACACAACCTCCCACCTAAACGTGCACACACAGGGCCTTTGTTATGTCAGGAAGCTAATGTATAAATAATGTTTCATTTTTAACAACTCTTTTTACGAGGTTTAAAATCCTGTGTAAAACAGTTTGACTGGTCTTTTGAATGCAGCTTAGTTTAATGTTGTTTATATCTCTGCAGGTATTGGTGGCATGGAGGAATTCATTCTCAAGTCGGCCACCATCTCCACATCTCCTGCCTGCCCACCCTTCACGCCAATCAACTTTGAAGCTACGCCCATCGTCAGAGTTGCAATCGAGCCCAAACATCCAAGTACGTGTTGATGAGCAAAAGCAGCCACATTCAAACACAGAACACATTCACCTTGAGTACTGTTGTGCATTGTGGTGCAGCAGGTAAAGCATTGCAGAAAACTTTTAGAGACATGAAACAACTGGTAAGCAAAGAAGAGTGTATTGACTCATAGCTATGACAAATGAACAAGCAGTTATTTTTTTCCCTGCCTTGGGGCAAGTTCTGGATGTAATAGAAACATATATTTAGTAAGCTTAGTTTCTTTTTTCTAGAGTGTGAAATGATTAAGGTACAGAACGTAATGGTGTGTATAATTTTATATTGTGATAATTCACACCCTTTTAGGCTAATATGTACGCCATTAATCTTCTAAAACACGTTTATTTTGTCATTTGTCAACACTTAGTTTCTTTCTTCAAGTGTGTGAGATGATTAAGTTACGTAATGTAGTGAGCTGTGTATGTGTCTATGCATGTGTATATTTTGTAGCGGAAGAAGAAAACCACAGACACAGTGGGAGTGGTGTCAGGCTTCTGAGAGGCATTTATTAACATAAATAAAGATACAAATTTCAAAAATGGGGGAAATAAAATGTTAGAACAAAAAGCAAAGCTTGAGGGAGAGGCTCTGGCGAGACATTCGTGTCAGTTGCGGGTTCCACCAGCCTTTGCGAACAGCGCTGCTTCCTACGCGGTGCGATGAAAGGCGCGATGGCTTCGGTGTTGAACGCTTCAAGTCTGAGCCCGCCGGGTCTACATTGGAAGCTCTTCGCAGAGGTCGCATCCGCCGTCTGCGAGATCAAGGGCTGCGTGTTCCTGGCCCAGGCAGAGAGCGCAGATCAAATGGCGGTCTTCTGTGCTAAGCGGGGCTCTGCACGAGCCACAGGAAGTGCGAGGCATCTTTAAAAAGACACTCGCTGCTCTTTTAGGAATGTTCGCTTGCGAACGTGCTCTTTAAAAAGGAAATGTCGCGGATGACGTAGCTCGCACGGATGGCTGAAGGTGGCGAAGATGGCCATCTTCTTCAGGCGCTGTCCTAAGCTCGCAAGGTGCCCCTCAGACGGCAACGTGGCCTCTTGTTGTCCAGCGATGCCAAGAGCTCGCTGAAGAGATGAGAATCTGG
This sequence comes from Hybognathus amarus, assembly GCA_030378365.1. Lineage (NCBI taxonomy): Eukaryota > Metazoa > Chordata > Actinopteri > Cypriniformes > Leuciscidae > Hybognathus > Hybognathus amarus. The sequence continues at coordinate 118,722 of JAQIUQ010001984.1, read as the reverse complement.
GAAGCAGCCTCTGAACCTTGCTTATATGTAAGCAATAAGGTACGAGAGGCTGTGCTGTATAATGAGTAACGGCTTAAGGGCGTTGTTAGGCACGACGCGAAGCGGAGTGCCTGCAACCCCTTGAGCCGTTACTTATTCACGATACAGCACTTGCCTCGAGTATCTTATTGCTTTTATAAAACGGTTGCCACACAATATTTAAGTAAAAAGCAATGTTAGTGCAACTTTCTTGAAGTAAAATCACTAAAAGCCTACCTTCCGCTGGAAAAAATAGTCCCCGAGTGTGAACAGCAACAACGTTCCAATGTGTAAAATGCATGAAAGCTCAAATAAAAACAACATAGAACCGCAGTGTTGCGCAACGATCAATAGAACCGTTGGGCTGAAGCGGTCGTAGCCGTGTTTTATCGTGAATAAAGCACAGCTCTTGACCAATCAGAATCAAGGATTCAAACTAACTTTTTATAAAATAAAATAATAATAATTCATTGCATTTATATAGCGCCTTTCTGGACACTCAAAGCGCTTCACATAGAAGGGGGAATCTCCTCAACCACCACCAATGTGCAGCATCCACCTGGATGATGCGACGGCTGCCACATTGCGCCAGAACGCTCACCACACACCAGCTTACTGGTGGAGAGGAGACAGTGATGAAGCCAATCAGGATGAGGATGATTAGGAGGCCATGATGGACAGAGGCCACTGGGCAAATTTGGCCATTTGGGATTTTTAATGAACACAGAGAGTCAGGACCTCGGTTTAACGTCTCATCCGAAGGACGGTGCTCTTTGACAGTATAGTGTCCATCACTTTACTGGGGCGTTCAGGACTTCACAGACCACAGGGTGAGCACCCCCTGCTGGTCTCTCTAACACCTCTTCCAGCAGCAACCTGGTTTTTCCATCCAGGTACTAACCAGGCTCAGCTGCTTAGCTTCATTGGGAAACCAGTCTTGGGCTACAGGGTGATATGGCTGCTGGCAATATGCCAAAGCCATGCCCATTCTGGCAGGCTCTGATGCCATGAGGGCGCGGGTGCCTCTCATTGGGCGTGACGTCAAGCCAGGTTCACTGATAGGCTGCTGCAGTTGCCGCAGAACAGCCTATGAGCTCCCTAGATAGCCCGCTCTAGCTCTGGAAGCTGCTGCACTGCGTTGACAATAGATAAAAAATTAAGGATAATTTTTTGGCTTCAATATCTCAGAAAAGATTAATCTTTCCCATAGCGGAAGCTAGCTTATGCAATACGTGAGAACCTCTTGTAACAGAACCAAATATACTTTTAATACTTTTACTTTTATCTTTTAATATATTTTAATACTTTTATCGTTTAATGGCGATAATAACTAATAATTATTGGATTACCACAAATGATCTGTGCTGAATTGGTCTGGTTCAAACTTACTGGCTGTGGAAATCAGTGGCCATGGCTCATTATACTATATAAGCAAATTGCCATAAAACGACGCCACTAAAACCTAGAATGAATAATTCATGGAAACCTTGCGCGAGTCGCTATTTTCTCTGCCATCTCTGATGTAATCAGCCTGGTTTTCTTTACATTAGCGCATTTTTGGAGTGATCGTTTGAATGAGTTTGCCTACTGGATCATTGGACTAAAAAGAGTTAAGAGGCTTAAATCTGATCACAAACAGAGAAGGGAAATCGGGTTATAGAGTTAGAATGGAAATGTCTACCTTACCAGGGTTACGCTTGCGTTGTTGTAGATGCTCAGTGTTATAAAGTCCTGATTTCTACGATCATCTGAACTGCATGATGTAAATTACTCTAATGACGCAAATTCTCTTGCTTAAGTAGCTAATCTGCAGTATTTCCCTAAACTTATTTTATTGCATTAAGGATTTTGAGTTGATCGCATTATGCATTGCATGTTTTGGTGAATACTGCTTACAATGGCAGCTTCCAATGACTTACCATGAAATAGATGCATAAGCATACAGATTAAATTGTCATCTCTAATGGGTCTCTAAGGTGCATATATCCCTCAAAAAGGGGCTGTAATGGTGACTTCTCCAGGTTCACTCAGAGGTGATCCTCATTAGCAGTGTCAATGATGGCATGGAAACCCCAGCTATCTCAAAGCATCACACTCGCTCATGTGGGTCGCATTAGTCACAAGCACATCTGTAATGAGGAAGTTAAATGTTTCCCAGTTTAGCACACCAAAGAACTGTCTGATCTTGATCACAGACACAAACACAAGATCTCTTTGTGAGGGAGATCACTGTCCCAGAGGGCTGTTTCAGAGTTTAGTTTCATAACTGTAACTTCAGCTGCCTTCAGGTCAGGAGAAACCATCGCTGGTGAAAACTCACCATCTTTATTAAAAAGCTCTCATAGTCATAGTGTTACTGCTGTCAGTATAATGTATGATGTCCAACAGCATTTTTATTTGAAGAAAGAATGACAGGCTGCTTTAAAGGATACAGCATATCATACATGTTGTATTATTTTGCCCCCACCCCCTGAGGTCTGCTTCTAATGTTAGTGAAGATTTGATTCCAAAACAGTTTTATGCCCCTTTGACACCCTTAGAGTTTAACAGGACATTTTTGGCTGCTTTATACTTTAAAATACTCTGTTTGTGAAATAAATTAAAAATAAAATGGGCTGAGGTCAATATAGTTTACGTGCTTCCTTCAACAGCCTCTTGTCAAGTCAAGTCTCCTTTATTTATATAATAAATAAGCGCATTTCTGGGTACTGATGAAGCCAATCAGTCAATATGGATATGATTAGGAGGTCATGATAGACAGGGCCAATGGGGAGATTTGGTCAGGATGCCGGGGTTAAACCCCTACTCTTTTTCCAAAGGACATCCTGGGATTTTTAATGACCACAGAGAGTCAGGACCTCGGTTTACCTTCTCATCCGAAGTACGGTGCTCTTTGACAGTATAGTGTCCCCATCGCTATACTGGGGCATTAGCACCCACACAGACCACAGGGGGAGCACTATATAGCGCTTTATACAGTACATATTTCAAACAGTGTCTGTGTGTTTGCAGGTGAGATGCCAAAGCTGGTGCGGGGTATGAGACTGCTGAACCAGGCCGACCCTTGTGCCGAAGTGTTGATTCAGGAGACTGGAGAGCATGTTCTGGTCACTGCAGGGGAAGTACACCTTCAACGCTGTCTGGATGACTTGAGAGAGAGGTGAAGAACCACACACATAATATATAATATAGACAATAACATAAACAGGACTTTACCCAGTTAGTATTTTTAACAAAAAATAATGGTTTTAAGCCAGCCATTTTGCTGTTGTGTGTTAGTAGGAAATATCAGTTTACTGTTTCCTACTGATGCATAACAGCAAAATATATAAATAACTGGCTTAAAACCATTTATATTTTGGTGAAAATACAACATGCCTAAGACAGTTGCACTGTACTGTATATACACACATATTTTTTTTTTTAAGAAATTAATACTTTAATTCAGTAAGGATGCATTTAATTGATTAAATGTCACAGTAAAGACATTTATAATGTTACAAAAGTATAGTATTGGTAAGCAAAAATGTTAACAGACAGAAGATTTATATGATGCAGGCAGCGGCACTGATGCGGCACATCAACACTGATGTCAGCAACAGATCTCTTGTGAAACTGATGTGGAGTGTAAAAAAACATTGTTGTCTTTTTTTCAACAAACCTTATTATAGATGTGTCGTCAGATTTGAGATTAACAGTGGTGCAAGTGCATACTGAACCATGGGTTGAGAACAATATTGTTAGTTTTTTTTTTTTTTTTTTACAGAGCTGTTACACCCCTAGTTTTTACTGTATTTTTGATCAAATCGCCTTGGTGAGCTTAAGACACTTGTTTCTAGAGCCCGAACCGATAAAGGATTTTGAAGGCCGATACCGATACAAATATTTGTTGGTTTTAAAATCCGATATTCCGATATTTTTTATTTTAAATTTTATTTTTTTCAGGAACGCACAACAAAACATTAAAGGGGGTCGCACACCGGACGCGGCAGCGCCGCGTCACGCAGCGCCACGTCTTTAAAATTCGAACACATTATTCTCTTTGAGTGTACACACACCGGCGGCGCCATTCGCCGTCTGTCCGCGGCGCCCAGCGACGGCTCAGGACCGTGTTCAAAACCCTGCAGCGCCACAGAGCGCCATTTACATAGTTTTATATCAAATTTAAATTATTTTTGTCTTAAATCGTTGCTGATGGGTCCTGACTTCGCCCTATGCTGCAATATACATTTCGTTTTGCATTCATTTACAGAAATCAGCTGCTTGAATGACAATTGCTGATGTTATTGGATTTTTCAGGTGAGATTCTCAATTCATTCAGTGAACGGATGCTCTGAGGTAAAGTTTTCAGACTGCAGACTCAGCAACGATTGTATTTAATTGTGTAGTACAATAATTACATAGAACAGACATTATCTTCATCTCCTGTCATTAAACATTGCAATATTGCTGGCCATACACTGATGAGAAAGTGCGCGTCCGGTGTGCGATACCTTGAGTTGTCCTGGGCAGCGGCGCGCATCCGATATGCGACCCCTTAACAGATTTCCCTAACATTAGTTATTTGTAGTTATGTATGAGTTTTAACTAAAATAATATGATAATGCATTTTAAAAAGAAACTTGTTTCTTTTATTGTCGCAACAGAACAGTGGAACCAAAGCTCATTAATGTTAACGTTAGCGGTCTTCCACTGATGATAGTGGCATTAGCTAGCTTTGTGGTTAGCTAGAATATGTAGCACGTTATAAACAAGTGTTGTCAACAGGGACGGTGTAGAGTGCCCTCTGGTGGACAAACTATACAACTCCAAAACGACATGGTTGAAGCATGTTTTTCGTTCGCTTTTATTTTATTTTTGGCCATTATATATCGGCCGATAATATCAGCCTGCCGATATATCGGTCTGGCTCTACTTCTTTCAAAAGCATTCAGAAAGATGTGTTTACCATCATATTGTTCATCATACCAAGTCTGCAGGTAAATTAAACTAAATATTAGAAGATAAGAAAATAAGATGATAGCTGTCATATAGATGCCCAGACTGTGGTTTTTTTTATTCATTGTCCATTATGTGTTGTAATTCTGGGTAAAACAGGGTTAGTTCCTCCAAAAATTAAAACTTTGTAATCAATTACTCACCCTCATCTCGTTCCAAACTCGTAAGACTTTCGTTCATCTTCAGAACCCAAATAAAACCTTTTTTTTTATTATTTTTATCTGAGAGCTTTCTGTCCCTCCATTTGGAAAGTTCATAAAGAGATCGTAAAATGTATCCATTTCAATTGAGCGGTTTAGTCAAAATATTCTGAAAAGACATCGCTTTATATGATGAAAAGATTACGAAAACAAACAGTTTCATTAGAATATCTTGCACAGGTGAAACATATACACCACGACCTGAAAAAAAGTCCATTTTGATTTCATGTTTGATTTGCATATTTTACTATGTTATATGTCATCACATTATCACATCTCTGAATTTTGCTGGACCCAAACTCTTTCTGTTTCTTTTCACTCCCCATTCTCAATCATCTCATACTTTTCTCTATATCTCTCTGTCATCTATCATTTTCTCTTTCTCTCACAATCTCTGTTTCACTGCAGTGGTTTGCAGAACAATATCTCTTGATGTCGGTCTTTGAGGATTGAGCCTCCTGTACTATTGCAGAGCTTAGACTAATTCACACCTCTGTGGCTTCTTCTCAACACAGACTGACTTGACAAATTATTCATGCCTCAGACAAGGCACAGTTTTTGCTTGGATTATTTTTTTGTTTTGTTTGTTTTTTGGCTGCTGCTGTGATACTGTGAATGCAGCAGTAGGACATTCAGGTGATTTGGGGGAAAAATAAGTATAATTACTTGATTCTATTGGCCAACCAGCATATTAAATAGACTTAAAATAAAACAAGCTCAATATAGCATGTCTACAAGTCAAAAGTGATCAAAGAATAGTATATTATCATGTTAAAGTTGGATTTGACACACACCCTTATCATTAAAAGGTTGAATATGTTTTCTCCAACTTTTTAAGTATAATATATTAGGGTTGCACGATATATCGGCCACCATATCGAGTATCGGCCGATATGTGCTCATTTTTATGATATCGTTATCGGCCCGATAATAAAATTTAGCTGATATATTATAGCTGATAAATAATGAATTATTTCCTTCAACTCTTGACACCTGAGACACTTAAGATTCTGTTCAACATCATTGATCTTAATTGCTTGAAATATGATTGGAATCAAAAAGGAAAATATAGTTAAGTGCAAAATGCTCTGTCATATCGGCCACATGAAATTATAATGAGAACATTGTAATTGTGTTAGGGGACAGATTTTAATTGTGGGACTTTTGTTTTTGCAATCATGCTTTCAAAAATGTATATAAAAATTGGATTTAGATTTATCGGCCGATATATCGGTTATCGGCTTTCAAATTATTGTTTTGGCGAATTATCGTATCGGCCAAAATGTTCATATCGGTGCATCCCTATAATATATAAATATAAGTCATATAAAAAGTTATGTGTTGTGTAAATGTGCATTGAGCTACATCAAATTTACATTCTTGCTCTAAAATGTCACATATACATCTACTAAATGTTATTCAAACGGGGAGTTTACATATGAGAAAATGTGCTATACATTATATGTTCCTGATGAAAATTTTAGAAACGGATATACAGCAAAATATTTGAGCTGAAATAAATGAGATGAGGACAGTTGATTTTTTCGTTCTCATTTGGGTTCATTCCCACTAAAAACTTTGAGCATCCTCAATCATCTGGAAATCAACTAGAGCAAAAATCATTTCATGAGTTCATTACCAGTACTCGTTCGAAGAAGGAAAGAAAATCAGTGTGTTTGTTTTGATGCACAATGCAAACTGTCACCAAAAATGCAAATGAAACAAGTTATTATTTGATAACTCTTGGCACTGTTTATTCAAATGCTTGGTGCATTGTAAATGTAGATTATGTGACTAGTAATTGTTAAGCTCTTCTGTTTTGCTTGAAAACAAAATTGGCCACAGTATATGGAGCCCCACCAGAATGGCTTTTGTTGTGATTTCTATGCCGCTGACAATTCAGTGTTGGCCTCGTGTCGTAGTTTGTAATATTTTTGTTGTTACAGAAACTGTCCTCATCTCATTGAGAGTATTACAAAATCAGTTTGAGTTAAAGGAACACTCCACAGTTTTTTGAAATTGGTGTTATTCACTGTCTCCCCTGCATTTAGATGGTGGGCAAATGCATTTTTGCCTCAGTGCATGCATTGTCTTAGTCTGGCAGCGCCGCCGCATAATGCATGCATAGCATATTAAATGCAATCATATGTTGCCAGGTAACATGTTGTGATTAAAAAAAATAAAAATAATGACTTTGGGTGGCTTGCTTATTCACAAGGAGTACAAATAGCAATGCAAATACCAAATCAATCTCTGCCTAGAAAATCACCTAGTCTTTATCTGCTTTGCTATTTGTATTCGTTGTGAATAAGCAGGCCACACACTATTAGACTAAAATAATGCATGCGCTGAGGCAAAAATGCATTTGCCCACCTTTCTAAATGTAGGGGAGACAGTTAATATCCCCAATAAAAAAAAACTAAAAAAAAACGGTGGAATGTTACTTTAAGACCTGCAGAGATATAGCGAAGAGACGAGGGGCAAATCGAGTGAGAAAGTGTCACATTAACACAAAGGAGCGGGAAGCCAGAGAGAGGGATATGTCATGTTTTGCAGATGTAGGATTAAATTTGATGATCCTGACTTGGCTCTGCTCAGAGCTGTGATTGGCTTGTGAAATCACACCAGCGTTCCATCGCTAAAAATGTTGTAATGGTGTAAGGAGACACAAATGAGCTCTTATCCACTCCCCATCTGGTGCTGTGCCTCAAGCTGCGGGCCTGTAAATTAGCACAAGTCTCTGCAGTGTTATTTTGTCCTGTTTTCAGGCGTTGTGAAGGAAAGACTCATCAATTTGTTTTTTACATTTTCGCCAAAGCATTTTCAGCTCAAGCGTGGTTACTGGCGGTTGATGGGGCAAGAGATCCCTCAGGTGTAATTTGGCTGGACTATAATGGAGTCTGTCTTGTCAAGGTTTGGAAAATCTCCGGCTAAAGCACCGAGATAAAAACCTACTTAAACTCCCCATTGATTGAGATATGTTCCTGTTTATATTCACCTTCTTTTCTGTGCCTGCTTTCCTTCATTCTTCTTCTTTACTCTGCTTGTCCCACCTGCTCTTGTATTCTTTTCTTTATTCTACTTCAATAGAAGGTCATATAAAAGCTATGTTTAATAGCCCTGTTTTAGGATTTCAAAAAGCCTGCAAGGTTTGCGAAATTAAATGTTAATTAGCTTTTCAAAGACTTGTTTTAAATATATAAATGAGTATTTGCTGAATGCTGATGGTAGATGAGAAAGGGACTTTGGTATTCTTTTTCACATACCATTTATTTTCTTTGTTTAACAATTCTATCTTAATAAAGTATCAGGCGTCAGCTGTTAAACAGAGACAATAAACAAATTAACTGTGCCCGGGCGCTGGCGTTTTCAACACTGTCAAAATAAAAGTCTGCGAAGCCATCTGAAATAAAAGTCCTGCTTACAACACATCAGTCATACCAAAAACTTAAAAAAAAATCATATATCCTTCGACCACTTCAGATACAAAACATGTGAAATGCAGGTTCACTGCATGTGTTGAGGTTCACTGTTTTGACAGCACTGGTGTGTACACCTGGTTATTAAAGGATTAGTTAACTTTTAAAAAAAAATGCTTCGCCTTGCTCTGTTCTGATGCGCTTTCGTAACTCTCCTGTTCGAACTCGTTCATCAAAATGAACAAATCTTTTTTCCTGTCATTTGGGTCATTCAACGAATGAGTTCGAACAGGAGAGTCACGAATGGCATTACAGAACAGAGCAAGTTGAACATTTGAACCAGGAGAGTCACGAACGCGCATCACAGAACAGAGCAAGACAAGCATTTGTGCTAATAAAACTTAAACTTTTTTATTTATTTTTAAATGACTGATCGTTTTGCTAGATAAGACCCTTATTCATCATCTAGTATCGTTTAAAGCCCTTTGGAGATGTACTGAAACTCTCATTTGAACCTTTTGGTACCCAATGAAGTCTATTATATGGTGAAAAATCCTGGAATGTTTTCATCAAAAAACCTTAATTTCTTTTCGACTTAAGAAGAAACACGTGGACATCTTGGATTACATGGGGGTGAGTAAATTATCAGCAAAAGAGATTTTAAAAGTGAACTAATCCTTTAAGATGTGTTTTGGTCGATCGGATCACAAGTTAACTATGCTAAATACAGGTGTAAACAGGGTGTAAAACGTTTTGAGCTTGTTCAATTTCAACCACTTCCAGAGGGAATCGAAATGCATTAGATCGGATTGCTTTTGTAGTGTAGATGCTCATGTGGTCAGAATGTGTTCGAACAGCCACTATATACCGTCATACTCTCCACCTACTGACCTAATGCATAAACATTATGGGAAGCGCGCTCAACCAGACAGGATTTAAAATGTGTCGGCTGAAGACCCAAGTTTGGTTTGAAGATAAAAAACGTACAAGCATTCACAGTATGTTCTCCATCATTCCTGATTTCTAACAGCCACTCATAGCATTTGGCATGTTCTTGTGGCTATCAGAGCAGAACACGAAAGCTGCTGCTCTCCGTGTGTTTCCCGCGTCTGGGCACGTCCATATATGAATTGCATGAGCTTATTTAATCCATTGGATTGAAAGTTCTGGAAAAAAAACATACATTTAACCTTATGACAAATTAGTGCTGCTGATCTCTCAACACATCTGCCTCTACCTACCTCCGTCATTTCTACAACTGGAGGAGAGAACCATGACATTCTGCTGATGCTTTAGTTTTGTCGTAAATGGGCTGTTATTCGGTCACTAGCTCTTCCCCCTCAGGTCAGAAAGAAACAGCAGTATGAAAGGAAAGGCAGGGGTGAAGACCCATCAGACCCTGAGCTGTAGGTTTGGAGTCTGTTGGGGTCAACCATGGAGGTCAGGAGAGTCTGAGGTCAGGCCGCCTGCAGCGTTTACTCCACAGTCTGAGTGGCGTTTAAAAATATCCTGTCAGACCTCTATGTCAAAGCAGTTCAGCGATAGCTTGTCCAGACCTCTGGCACAGCGCCTGTCCTCAGGCCATTTAGAACGAGGTCATGCCATGCCCTTAGTCACGGGATGATGACATCACATCCTCAGCAGAAAATGGGTCAACTGCCAGAACACCAGAAGACAATGAGACTTTACGCCCACTGATGTTAATTATTGATTTAGTTACAGGAAGCGTATTGCTTGTTTGCGTATTGTTAGTGATTTTGTCATTGAAAAGCTTGTTAATTATGCCGTTTGTATCAATATGCCACATCAAATGCACTTTAATACGTGGTGCATCTAAAAAGAAACTAGAGTATAAACAGTGAGCCAGTTTTTGTTGACTCACTGTCTGCAATTTATCTAATCAATTATAAGCAACATAGAATTGATTGACTGGCTTGTTCACTGTTTGAACCAAACCATTAAGTACTGTGACAGAACAGCAGACTATTGTTCAAAAACAATGAATTTGAATATTATGAATGATTTATGGTAAGCCGATGATGGTAAATGGTAAAACATCTCAGTTTTTCATTATAAATATTATTTATGTTTTTGTTATTTGGCTGTCCTCACATTTTTATTCTTATACAGCAAAACTATGTATATATATGCACAGTAGATATTTGTATGCTTTTGGAAGTTATGCCTAAGGCTGCATTTATTTAAGAGAAAAAAAGTATTCCTGGTGCGAATTAATTCAATTCTGCTGATGCTTTAAGTTTTGTCGTAAATGGGCTGTTATTCGGTCACTAGCTCTTCCCCCTCAGGTCAGAAAGAAACAGCAGTATGAAAGGAAAGGCAGGGGTGAAGAGCCCATCAGACCCTGAGCTGTAGGTTTGGAGTCTGTTGGGGTCAACCATGAGGTCAGGAGAGTCTGAGGTCAGGCCGCCTGCAGCGTTTACTCCACAGTCTGAGTGGCGTTTAAAAATATCCTGTCAGACCTCTATGTCAAAGCAGTTCAGCGATAGCTTGTCCAGACCTCTGGCACAGCGCCTGTCCTCAGGCCATTTAGAACGAGGTCATGCCATGCCCTTAGTCACGGGATGATGACATCACATCCTCAGCAGAAAATGGGTCAACTGCCAGAACACCAGAAGACAATGAGACTTACGCCCACTGATGTTAATTATTGATTTAGTTACAGGAAGCGTATTGCTTGTTTTGCGTATTGTTAGTGATTTTGTCATTGAAAAGCTTGTTAATTATGCCGTTTGTATCAATATGCCACATCAAATGCACTTTAATACGTGGTGCATCTAAAAAGAAACTAGAGTATAAACAGTGAGCCAGTTTTTGTTGACTCACTGTCTGCAAATTTATCTAATCAATTATAGAGCAACATAAAATTGATTGACTGGCTTGTTCACTGTTTGAACCAAACCATTAAGTACTGTGACAGAACAGCAGACTATTGTTCAAAAACAATGAATTTGAATATTATGATGATTTATGGTGAGCCGATGATGGTAAATGGTAAAACATCTACGTTTTTCATTATAAATATTATTTATGTTTTTGTTATTCGGCTGTCCTCACATTTTTATTCTTATACAGCAAAACTATGTATATATATGCACAGTAGATATTTGTATGCTTTTGGAAGTTATGCCTAAGGCTGCATTTATTTAAGAGAAAAAAAGTATTCCTGGTGCGAAATTAATTCATAAGATTCGAATTAATCCAGTCTTCAGTGTCACATAATCCTTCAGAAATCATTCTAATACGATGATTTGCTGCTCAAGAAACATTTCTTATTATTATCAATATTAAAAGCAGTTAATATGTTTATGGAAACAGATATATGCCATCATATTTTAGAATATTAAACTAAATAGGGGTTATGTGTTACATAACTTTAATATTATGTGTAAAAGCAGATCGCATCACTTCCGTGTGAAGTATTTTGTATGTGCTTTGTGTAAAAAAAAGCTGTTTTAATCAAAATAACTTAAAGGGGTGAGCAAAAATGAAATAATGTCCCTTGTGTCCCAATGTCCCTCACTTATGCAGATTGATTTCTAAAAGTTTTTCCTGCTTCACACTTACGTTTATATATTTAAGTAGAATAAATGCCAATAACAAAGTGAACTAGTCAGGTTAGCTCATTAACTTCAGTCCATAGATATCGACATCAGTTCATACTACTGTTAACACTTTCTCTGACAAGTGGAAGCGATGAGACCAGTGTTCCTGTTGGTCATGTGACATTCGACATATACCTTATTCTGTAAGAAGTTTGGAAGGAAGTGTCACGGCCGGCTCGCAAGCCGTGACACGACGAAGGAGACAATATCTAGGGTATGATTCTCGCTTGGGTGCGAGAGGTCCACGGGTTCAGATCCCGGACGAGCCCCACTTGTCAGCGGCCGGCTCGCATGCCGTGACAACAAAGGAGACAACACGTTGGATATTTGCTCAAAAGAATAACATTTATTAAAGTAAGGATAATTGAATAAGACAGAGACGAGACGGAAAGCAACAAGGACTTCAAAACGCAAACAGCATGAGGATGGAAGAGCATGCACCGTCACAGCTGAAAGGAACTGCTTTTAATTGCCGGCATCAGCTCCAACATAGGTGCAATCTTAGCTCATGATGGCGTCACTGGCACTCGCAAATTCCCTCCTGCAAACCAAACAGAAGAAACACACAACACCCAAATATGACCCATACTGGGTTCATAACAGAAGCTACTTGGTGTTTACCCACAATACTGATTGTTTTAGCTTTAATGTGTTTTTGTAATGAGTTGTGAGTGATAACAGGAACACATTTCTTGTTTGGAAGCCCTACTGATGGAACTGAGGGAGTCCATTAGACAGTACAGGTTGAGAAACACTTGAGTTAGGAAATAACAATAAATAATGAGGTTGATGAAGCATCCAGTGAGAGGTGATGGTAACTGTGTGAAACGCATGGCACCTGGAGCTGTCGGTGTTGAGACAGCAGTGCCTGCAGATGCCCAGTCACGGCTCTCTGGAGGTTTCTGTAAACATTTTCCACTGGATTATCCGCTTTCCCAAACCGTTCTGTGGCTGTCTGGATCTAACTGGATTATTGAATGTCTCAGCGAAGACAGCAATCATGTCAACCGTCTGCTCCACTTAACTAACCCTTGAGACCCAAATGTCCAACTGTCTCCATTAACCAGTGACCCGGAGTGTGTAGGTCCCTCATTAGATTTAAGCCATTATCATATGTCAAAACAAGCAGTATGTTTAAGCTACATATAAGCACAAAACAAATTGTGTAACCCTGGATTGTGACTCTTTGGCTGAATATGTGTATGAAATACTTAGGAGTGTGCTCGCATCTTCCGGCAGATTGTTTATGTCTGTTTCCTCACACAGACAGAAAGAGATTAATGTGTATTTTAATAATTTCTGCATGAATGGCCTATTGTAAATTAGATTTTACTGTGCCATAACGACGTGCTGAAGAATCAGTATTAGGCTCTTACCGTTGGCTGAACGCCAGTCTTGAGTGTCGGCAATAATTTTTCTTCATGTCTCTCCCAGTTAGTTTGAAAAATAAGCCTTTTTGTTCCTCTCTGGGTAGTTACTGTATTTCATGCCTTCTGGAGTTGTGCTCTGCACAATGAAAATAAAGTTGAATCTAATTTAATCTATTGCAGTGATTATTATGTTGTTTAGGGTTGTCACAGAACCAAAATGTAAGTAGTCAATACCAAAACCTGTGATATTGGGATTATCAATAGCTATTCCAATACCACACCAAAGACAAATACTAATGCACATACTAAGACTACTGAAAACAGTCTTTAAAAATAGAACTAAAAATACATTATATACTTCTGATGCTATTCAAGTAATTATTGTAGAATATATATATTGTTAAATATATTTTACATACATATATTTATATGTATGTGAAATATATTTAACAGTATTATTGTAGAATGTAATGTATGCATTGTGTATTTTTATATATATATATATATATATATATATATATATATATTTATATATATATATATATAAATGTAATGTATGCATTGTGTATTTATTTATTTATATATATACTGTATATATATATATATATATCATCTTATTAAATATATAATTCATATGATTCAGGTAATTATTATAAGAAAGCAAACATCAATAAAGTATGAAAGTAAATTAAGCTGTTTTTTCTTGTTAAAAGCTGCATTCCGTGACTTTTTTGGGTTAAAAATTATCCAAAATAAATTTTAGCAAGTACATAACCAGCCAGTGTTCAGAACTATCTTCATGCCTTAGCTCGTTTTAAAGCGGTAAGCTTTAATAATGTTTTTAATTCCAGTATTACTGGTGGATTTCCGCTGGAGATTCGAGCATGTCTTTGTGTCATTACGTCACATCTCTACACATAAAGAAAGAGTCTCGGCTAGTAGGTTATGAGTGTGAGGATGCTGGAGGTGGAGATTTTATAGCCTTTTCTCACTGCACTTGATATAATTAAACTTAGCAATTTGATGGCGGATTCCAGAAAGGTTCAAACTACAATGGGCTCTATGCACGGTGGTATTTATATTGAATTTTATGCTCCATGGTTATAGTAAAGAAACGTTAGTCACAAAAACAGACAAAACAGACACCCCTCGTTGTGTTTATGCTTCTTTTTAAAATTATATTAAATAAACATAACTTTATATAAAATTACATCTAAACGTATGAAAGTTTCGTTTCAAAGACGGGAGGACAGTAAATTTTGAAGACTCCGCCATAATCACGTTTTCCTCCGCTTTAATCTCCACAACCGGAAACTGATGAGCATCCTTGCGTCAAATGGGGAACTTATGCGTGCATATAGCCCATTACCAGTGACAACAGATTCACCCGCTGTAAAATGCATAAGACTTCGTTCGGACTTCGGAGTGGCGACAGAAAAAAAAGAGACTGCAACCGGCCCATGCGAAAACAAGGATAATATTGAAAGCATTAAATGTAGTCACGCAATGCTGATGTTAAAGAGTTAGTTCACCCAAAAATGAAAATTAAGTCATTAATTACTCACCCCATGCTGTACCAACCCCGAAGACCTTAGTTTATCTTCGGAACACAAATAAAGATATTTTTTTATTAAATCTGAGAGCTGGATCACTCCTCCATGCCTAAGGGACTGGCTCTTGATGGCCCATAAAGACATTAAAGAAAATGTTTATATATTCCATGTGCCTACAGTGGCTCAATTATAAGTTTATTCAAGCGACGAGACTACTTTTTGTGCTACTTTATTCGACTACTGTAGGCACATGAAATATTTAAACATTTTCTTTAATGTCTTTATGGGCCGTCAAGAGCTAGTCCCTTAGGCAGTCTATGGAGGAGTGATCAAGCTCTCAGATTCAATCAAAAATATCTTTATTTGTGTTCCGAAGATGAACGAAGGTCTTACGGGGTTGGTACAGCATGGGGTGAGTAATTAATGACTTAATTTTCATTTTTGGGTGAACTAACCCTTTAAGTATAATTTGCACAGTTTGATGTGATATGATAAGCAATCATTATAGTTAATCAGAGTGATTTACTGCAATGCTTTTTTCCCTTAGTTAGTCAGAACAAAAAGGGATGTTTACTTACTTGTTCAGATGACATTTTCCATTGAAAATTCTTATGTTGGTCATACTTCCAAAAATAATAATCTGTGATTCTGAATGCCAGTATCCACACCGGTGCGGTGACTGACAGCTGCACACTCTCCTCAAAACTTTGTGTTCATCCGCGCTGTGCCGTGCCGAGGCACAACCCACGTAAAGTTGATAATTTCGCAAATAACTGCAATTGCAGATTTGGAACAGAGATGGCGACGACGAGAAAAACTATGGACTGCAGCTTTACTATTGTAGTTTGAAATATTAATTTCATACAAGACTGCTGCAAGTCCATTTAGATTGCATTCTCAAAGTAAGGCCCAACGCACAAATCTAATATTTGTTTCTTTATTTTTGTTTTTCAGTGCAAAAGTACCTGTTTTTTGGGTTGTTTCTTGACCCTGCATATTTTAGTGTGTTTTATTGTGTTTAATTATTATTGATATTTATAATTTATCTTGTTTCTCTAGGTTTGCTAAAATTGAAATCAGTGCTTCCAAACCAATCATTCCATTTCGCGAAACGGTGATCCGGCCTCCCAAAGTGGACATGGTGAACGAGGACTTGGGGAAGCAGCAGAAAGTTGCTGTGATTCACCAGGTAAAGGACGAACAAACAAAGTATCACGAAGGGGTCCAGGTGGATTCCACCGGTCTGGTCACGCTCACCACCTCAAACAAGATGGCCACGGTCAGGGTGCGGGCTATCCCTCTTCCTGAGGAAGTCACCCGCCTTCTGGAGGACAATGTGGAGCTCATCCGCACAATAGAGCAGTTCAGCCTGTTCGCCTGGGAGGGCAAGACTCTGGAAATCAACCAGAAAATTCTGGAGAACATCCAGGACTTCAAGGTGAAGTTGGAGAGCACCCTGCAAGGCCACAAATGGAGGGGTGCCGTAGAGCATATCTGGGCATTTGGTCCTCGCCGTTGTGGGCCAAATATTCTCCTCAACAGAATCGAGGGGTACCGGAGACCCTCAGTGTGGCAGTGTTTGGAACGAGAGAAGGAAATTGAAAAGGCCGAGACCAACGCATTTAGAGACTTTGACAATAGTATTGTTAGTGGCTTCCAGTTGGCCACACTCTCTGGTCCCATGTGCGAAGAGCCTTTAATGGGGGTTTGCTTCTCTGTAGAGTCCTGGGACATGAAGATTTCCACACCTCTTACTGAAAAAGACTCAATAGATGAGGAGTCCCACCTGCAGAGCCAAATAGGGGAATATTCTGACGTTAATGTCTCATCCACAAGCACTAATCGAAGCAGGAGCAGAGCGGAAACTGCTGGTGGTTCACTGGACTGTTACGGGCCGTTCTCAGGACAGCTCATTGCTGCCATGAAAGAGACCTGCAGAGTACGCTTTCCAAGCTAAACCTCAGAGGCTGATGGCTGCGATGTACACCTGCGAAATCATGGCTACTGCTGAGGTCCTGGGTAAGTGTTTATTACATTTTTGTTGTGTTTTGGTTACTGAGAGGAAAGCACCCAGCACATATTTATATTCTAATCTCAATGTCGCCCTCAGCAGCATGGGAAGCATTGGGATGTTTGTTAACAATGTATCTCTGCAAAGGTTTTTCCAATGTTTTTTTTTTTTTTTTTATAAATTTCGCCTCGAGTATATTGGGACCTTGAATCATGTTCAGTCTCTAGTACGTTACGTGTGCATGAGTGCTAACCAAGCATGCTGCACAAGTCCTGAAAAGTGAAGCCAAAGTGTCTTGATTGCCCCCAGGAGGTTGGTCCCAGTATAGATCATAAACCCCACCCTCCCCATGAAGGCTAATGGACGCGATGTAATTAAACTAAACAATTAATTACACATCAAATAAATTTTTTCCAAAGATGTTTTCAGTAATTTTAGGTAGTTTTATCACTCTGGTGTAAGTTTAAGTTTTCGGTTTTTTAAATAAGTTTGGTCTTAGTTAGTTATCCAAGGTTATAAAAACGGGAATGTGACATCATGATTGACAGCTGTGATTGGCAGTTTCTCTAAACGAAGTAGTCACTGAGGCACCAACTGACTTTTTGGGGGATTTTCAGGAGGAGACTGGAGCTTCAACTTTAATTTCTACATTTCCATAACTGTTTATTTTACACTGACACAATAAATTGCTCTGCAGTAAACTGTACTAACCGTTTCTGTGGGAGTGTGGGCAGGACCTTGATATCACAACTCCACTTCATGCTCTCTACTGCACAGAATCAAGTCCCAAATCAATGCAAGAAGTCAGCACCATATTAGGACTTTGGCGGCTTGACTTTTCACCAATGGAAGAGAGTGAAGACCGATTTTTGAGACATAAGTGTTAATTGAATCGATTGTAAAAAACGATTTTCCATGTCTAAAGACGTATCCATTTTCGCCAAATGTAGGCAAATCCATGGACAACTAACAGGTAATAGGACAAACGTAAAGAGTGCGCTTGAGATGCACACAAGCAATATTTCTGATGATTTATTGGTGTGAAGTTTCGTGCACAATGACAAACAGCAGTGTAATGTTTTAGTTCCTTATTTTTTAGTTTTTGAAAAAAAAATGTTAATAGCTGTAATAATAATGTTATTTTTTGTTAGTGTTAGTCAACAATAATAACACTGTTTCCAGTTAAAATGTTCAAAAATCCCTTAAAAAAAATAGTTGTTGTTGAGAAGCAACACTGCACAAGATAAATAATAAAACTGAAAAGGGATGGTTCACCCAAAAAATGGAAATCAGTCATTATTTTCTCACCATTGTGTTGTTCAAGACTGGTGGAAACCCAGATCAGTGAATAATGACCTACATGTCAGTCTATTCCCCACATGAAACCATCATATGATTTGGAACATATGTGTCATGAGATATTTATGGTGCTTTTGCATCTTTTTTGAAGTTTGACAGTCCCAGTCATCATTCACTTTTATTGAACTTAAGACTGTGGCAAATATGTTTTTTCAAAAATACTCTTTTTGTGTTCAATAGAAGAAAGTCGGTCATACTGGTTTAAAACTACAAGAGGGTGAGAAAAGGATGACACAATTTTCATTTTTGGCTGAAACATTGCTTTAAACATTTTTAAACAGTAAAGCACATGCCAATCAACCTGTATCTTAAATAGATCCACAGTCTCTTGACATAGAGAAAAGGGGCCATATACTGTGCAGAGAGGAAATAGTTCTCCCAGGTCCTTGATTGAAAGCTGATGTGAAACAGCCATATACCGGTGTGATGTCATCATAGCACCAGGTTCCAGAACAAAAGCTAAATTGTCTGACCAACATGCCTGTGTGAAATGAACCCAGTTGAAGAAGTAAGGGAATCCTGCCCCATGAGAACTAAAACCTCTGAGAAAATCAGTTGGCCTGGGCCAAAGGAGAGAAATACGTAAATATTTTACCAAATGGTGCAAATTACCTTCCTGACTGTTTTGTTTGCCCATGAAAAGGGTTTGAAATCTGTAAATGAATTGCAGACATTTTTCGTTTCCATATCTGCAATAAGAACAAAAGTATTTGGGAGCACTTGCAGGATGTTTTCCATATCCACATAACTAGTCACACTGTTGATATCCAGGTTTATGTATTACAGATGTTTCTAGATGTGATAAATGTCTTACACATATACAAAGCTTGTTAAGCTTGTGAAATACAGAGCATTAATTGAGTTTAGTTCAGATCATTTTTTACTTTTTGTACATATTAACAGAATTGTATTGTTCAGGAACAGAAGGTTGTGTTTTAGTGGTGTCCATTGTCACTGCGAAAAAAAAGAAAAGAAAAAAACACATCTGCTTGTTTGGTGTTGAACTTGAACATTGAATATGACAAGTGATGCACAGGCTCTTTTTATCTGTTCCCTTCATAAATAAATAAATAAGTTCACAATTTAGCCTATATACTCATACTTTAAGTTAATGATTAAAACTTAAAAATGTGAATGAAAATAAAAGCTACTAAAAGTCTTGGGTAAATGATGGGTTATAATAGATTAGGACTAGTAGTCTCTGGGCCTGGTTGTGTGTCAGAGCATGAAGCCCCTTCCTCGAGCCTCTGGACAGCAAGCCAAACGGGTTTAACCTCATTATAGTTTAAGATTACCTATATGGGCAAACAAATTTGTGAAATATTATTTTAGTGTTATGAAGGTGCAGACTTATGTTTGCTTAAAAGAACACTAGATATTTTACAAAAAAACTTTTATAGGTGGTTCGGAGCAGGTTTAATAAATATATAAAAGTAAATCATAAATGTAATATATATATATATATATATATATATATATATATATATATATATATATATATATATATATATATATATAAATCTGAACATTTATTTAGAAATCTGATTATGTAGTTTTAAATCTGAATATATACATTTAAATCCTTAAGTCTAAATTTATGGAAATTTGGAAAATGTGAATGTACATCATAAATACATACACTGAAAGATATGTGGTGTACATACTATTTTCCTTTTGAAATTGCAAGTAAATTTCACAAAGAAGTACAAAGAAATGACAAGTAACACACCGAATTAAACTCAAAATTAAAAAAGACCGGAATTGTGTTTTCTCTTAAAGTTTTCATGTTTTATTTACAATAAACCTATGTTAATTTTTATAGTCAAGTTTCCTCGCCAAATTAGATTTTCTCTGACAGTGCATCCTATACAGCCCAAATGGTCAGTTGTGCTGTCCACTAATAACATTATGCCATCCATCAGTAGAAATGGTCTCAATAACCATTAATACAGTTGATCTGTGACCTCCATTAAACAAAATCACTGTCATTACAATTAAACAGGCTGTTTATGCCCGTGATTCTGTAGGACGTTTATATATAAATGTCCTCAACACACTGGTAAAGTTCACCATCACAGCCAAGATGAATACTGAGGTGTTGATGGTTCACTGTAGATGTGCTCATAGATTTCTAACCGAGACATTTTCTTCTGCTTAGTTTCACTAAATAGTCCCATTGGTCTATGGGAGCTTTGTGTTGTGAATGTTGTATGTCTACAGTGCATCAGTCGCTTTTAAAAGCAAAGAAAATCCTGTTTTCCATGATATGCCCCCCTTAACTGCGTCAATAGCAGTTTGACAAAGTGACATGACACGAAGGCCAAGTGTTGTTGGAAGTTTTACTTTGCATTTAACCCAATCAAGTTAGTGCACACACATTAAGAGCAGTGAGTAGTGAACACACACACAGCAAACCGTTTTATACAACATAGTAACATAGAGATGAGTGTTCATGGCCCAGATGTGCAGAGGTCATGACCTTCTATAGATGTCTGTCATCGAGTATTATTGCGAGAGCTTTATGCCCGTCTACAGTGTTAACAGGTCGATGGTCTCTGGGCCGAACAGATAGATACACAGGCACAGAGTTTCTCCCCCGTCACTTCCATGTATTCTCGTGTGTGTGTAGATCAGCTGCTGTTTGTGTTCGTTAAAGGATAAGGATGTCCGCCACAGATGAATTTGAACAAACTGATTGCGTGTGAGTTTCTGCCTCGTGATGATGGATTTTGTGTGCGTGTGTGTTTCCGGGTCATGTCTAAATCCTTATGAAATAATGTCTGTGCTTTTTTATTTTTATTACTATTATTTATGAATGATTGTAGATATCATTTCATCGTTATCATTGTTTGTTACAGGTCGTGTGTATGCTGTTTTGTCCAAGCGGGAAGGACGAGTCCTACAAGAGGAAATGAAGGAAGGGACGGACATGTTCATCATTAAAGCTGTACTTCCTGTTGCCGAGAGCTTCGGATTCGCTGACGAAGATCAGGAAGAGGACCAGCGGTCTGGCCAGCCCACAACTAGTCTTCAGCCACTGGGAGGTGAGTGAATGAATGACTGTGTGAATGAATCAACAAACAAATGATTGAAAGCGTGAATTATGAATATTTGCACGATGATGTCATGTTTTGGATTCTTGTAGCTTTTATGTTTGGATTGCACTGTCCCACTAAGAAAAAACACATTCAGTATGTATATAGCGAATCAGTGTATATAGATTTTAAAAAACTGGTCTATCAAAAATTTTATCTTTTCCTGACAATCCAATACTGGTTCGAACCTCTTAAAGAATTGAGTGAATGAATGAAGGAATGAAGGAATGTAGGAATGAATGAATGAATGAATGAATGAATGAATGAATGAATGAATGAATGAATGAATGAATGAATGAATGAATGAACGAACAGATGAACGAATGAATGAATGAATGAATGGACAAATTAGTAAACAAATAATTGCAGCAATTAAAGAATGAATACATGAATGAGAGTAGATGAATGGACAAGTGAATGAACTAATAAATGAATGTGTTTTGACTAAATATGTAAATTAATCAGTGTAAATTAATGAACAAACAAACAGTAACAGAGTAATAAATAACTTCAGAAATGGAAAAATATGTGAATAAATGGTTGAGATGATCAAAAAAGTAAATGCAGGAAACAATTGAGTTAATGAATGAAATGGTGGGGGTGTGTGTATGAGTGAGTGAGGAATTAAAGGGTTTGTTCACCCAAATTTCCCATTGACTACCATAGTAGGAAAAAATATATACTATGGTAGTCAATGGGGATTGAGATCCGTTTGATTAAAACATTCTTCCAAATATCTTCCTTTGTGTTCAGCAGAACAAATAAACACATAGAGGTTTGGAACAACTTGAGAGTGAGGAAATACTGACAGAATTTTAATTTTTTCTTTAATTAATGAATATTTGTGTCCATCTGCACATGAATTATCATTGTGAAATATTACCATTTAAAATAACTGTTTTCTAATAATAATAATTTATTCCTTTGTAATTAACAATTTTTTTCAGTATTCTTTGAATAGAAAGTTCAAAAGAACTGCATTTATTTGAGACAAAAATAAAATTAAACAAAAAGTAACATAAAAAGTATCGATTTCTTTCAAAAAGGAAAAACTTGTACCATATTTAAAAAATTTTTTTTGGGTGAATAATTCTTTTAATAATTCTTTTTTTTTGTTTAACTGTCAGACATACATACAATCTAACAGTGCAGTAGTGAGCAATCTTGTAAATCCATAATTCCAGCAGTGACAAGAGTGATTTAAGTGTTTGATCTAAGTGTGTATGTGTGTATATGCGTAAACAAAGTAACCATTTATTATTTATTAGTGGTGCTTGCTGAAAGCAAGGCAACACTATTACTATTGTGTTTTTTAAGTCAGCCAAAAAGTTTGACGCGCTACTCCTCCCGCAGCTTTTGTCACAGACCCATGAATGAGGCATCAAATTGTGCGGATTATTCGGGAATGGTGTGCTATGACTTTTCTAAGCGATTCGGGGTACGATGTTCGCCCCCAGGGTGAACAAATTTCCAAAAAATCCCATAGACTTAACATTGCGACAAACTTTGACGAGTCATAGCTCCGAGCGAGGATTTCACAGAAGCCCCGCGATTTACCACATTTGAAGAGGCTGACAGGCTTCTAAGAACATACCTCACAATGGGGTAAAAGTTGCACCCCTGGGGGGCAGGAGCTGCCTAAAATTCCCCATTGACTTACTATGGTGAAGGACTTCCCATCAAATGCATGTGTTTTTCCTACTATGGTAAATTGTGTAGGGATTTTGTATTGAACATAGCTCTGGATCACAGTGTCATAGGGACAAGGGGGCGGGCTCATTTTACTCAGACGACCAATCAGTCTCTAAAATCATTGTGTAGCTATCAAGCCACGCCCTAGCAACCATTAAGAGCACCTTAGCAACAAGTTCCATAGACTTCCATTGAAAGAAATGAAAAGAATATCTCCGGATAGAAGTGTCATAAGCTGTGTCTGAAATCGCTCCCTATCCACTATATAGTGCACTATATCGGGTGTCGGCCATTTTGTAGTGGTGTCCGAATTCTGAGTGAACGACATCATTCCCTACATTCATTCACTACTTTTACCCACAATCCTCTCTGAATTCGAGTGTACATTCAATGTACACTTGCTGAAGCCCTATTTCCCACAATCCAATGCGGAGAGAACTGAGATTACATACGTCCAGTGGAGGATTTGAAAAACATCCGTTAATCGTCGTTAGGAAGCGAATTCATTTGAATATAATAACGGTCGTCGAGGGCGCTCAACGACACGTCATCTGTGAACGTGAGAGTTATAATTTCAGTCGATGAAACTACAAAGCTGGCACGGAGGTATATATATAATTACAAAATAAAGTCATTATGATTGTTATTGTTGTATATACTATTTTATAAAGTAGGTAATGTAAGATAAAAGGAGTTTTATGACGAAGCCTTTTCTGCGACAGCTCCAACTCTCCAACGCACAATGTAAACGTCAGCGTCCGAATTCACTCACTCCATCTCGTTCACTCCTTGCAGATATAGTGCACTCAAATGCCATACACTATATAGGAATTAGTGAATGAGTGAACGAGTGAGCGGTTTCAGACACAGCTATGAGACACACAAATGTGGTGTCGTTTGACTCGGGGCAGCAAACAGCCAATCACAAATCACCTCAACACTTCCTAGCCCCTCCCTAGCAACCATTATTGAGCATGTTAGCAACCAAAATCAGTGATATCTTCCATTCTGAATGTCACAGAGGAATGGGAGTTGGTGTATATATATCTTTCATAGTGACAAGAAGCCTTTGGAGTTTCATCATTGGCAGCTGCCAAGTCGCTCCCTAGCAACCAAACAGAGAACCCTAGCAACCATTTTTCAAGACCTACATCTCTGCATCAGAACATTGTATAGAGATGGGGGTTGGTTTATATCATTCATATTGAAAAGCAGCCTTTGGAGTTTCATGATTGGCAGCTGCCAAGCCACTCCCTAGAAACCAAACGGAGTACCCTAGCAACAATTTTGCAAGACTTATATCTCAGCATCAGAACATCTTGTCACGATGGGGGTTGAGTTTTTTGACTCATGCCAGCACACATAACTTTCAAAATGCTAGACATGCTAGCTGTGAATAGCTACATGCTAATATTGAGTAGCTAAGTGCTAAATCATGCCATGAATATTATAAAAACTCTATAGTAACCATATGAGAACACTACCAACCACCTAAAACACCCTAGCAACCACCCAGAATACCCTAGCAACCACCTAGCAACACCATAGCAACCACCCAGAACACCCTAGCAACCTTCTAGCAACACCCTAGCAACCATCCAGAACACCCTAGCAACACCCTACTAACCACCCAGAACACCCTAGCAACCACCTAGCAACACCCTAGCAACCACCTAGCAACACCCTAGCAACCACCCATAACACCCTAGCAACAGCCTAGCAACACCCTGGCAACCACCCAGAATACCCAAGCAACCACCTAGCAACACCCTAGCAACCACCCAGAACACCCTAGCAACCACCTATCAACACCCTAACAACCACCCAGAACACCTAAGCAACCACCCATAATACCCTAGCAACCGCATAGCAACACCATAGCAACCACCCAGAATACCCTAACAACCGCCTAGCAACCACCCAGAACACCATAGCAACCACCCAGAACACCCTAGCAACCGGGTGGTGAGTTATGCCACTGCAAGCACCACTTCACATTTTCTTCTGGAAATGTACTTTCTTTTTCTTTATGTTATTTTCTTAAAAAAGGTATACTTTAGTAATGAATAAGTCACTCAGAATGTTATAAATCAGTTTTTTTTTTTCTCAAAGTTTTCATCCCGGCTTTCATGTAGAACCTGTAGCCTACCTAGGGAGTTGTTAACAAACTTTGTGTTCAATATATATATAATAGTGCCATGCCAATTATATAATGTGTGGCACTGATTGAGCACACCTGGCTGTTCAGCACCATCGCTGTCAATGAGATATCGCTTTCTGTGGTGCTGAAACATTTTTACTTGACTGGCAAACTGTTTTCTTTGTTCTTCAATACAAAACTTGTAAAAAAATGTGGCTTTTCTTTGTGTTTTATATAACATATAAGATTACTTGGCTCAACAAGTGACACATGGATTCTTACATATTCATATACATATTTTACGTTTCTTTTTTACAGTTTTAATTTTAAAATGACTTGGTAGCAGAGGGCCCTGTGATGAAGCTCTGCCCCCACTGTACTGAGAGTCTAGCTCCGCCCCTGTGATCACTGTATACTGTATGCTTTCGAATCAGTACTGTGATGCAGGGTGGGAATTATGTATTTTTAGGGGCAAGGCCATTTGGCCTCCACCTTTTCTTTTTTTTAGGGGCACCAAGGCCATATGACAGGGCACAAAGGCCATTGAGTACAATTTGATGGTTTTACCATTCAGATTAATACCATAACATCCTAATTTGGAATAAGACATGAATTATGACTTTTTTAATAAAAATAAAAAACATATTTTTTAATGAGAGAGAGTGCCCTTACATTCTAGAAGGTAAAAAAAAATCAGACAGAAAATATAATATTTTATGTATAATGAAACGATGATAAAGTCTATCGATTATCATAACATTATACATATAATCTATTATGAAAATGCCTGACATGGCTCGAAGAATACAGGTAAGTCAAATATAATTGCAAAAATGTTTATTGTCTTTAAAACGACATAATGTGCATGTTACAGCGATCTGTTAGCTTTGTTTGTGGTCAGGGATTTCCTGCATTGTCGAACGCTCTTCTTCATGTGTTCAAAGATGGACTATAATGTTCAGTAGAGCGTCCGCACATCAGTACAGTGCTCATAATGATTACATCGACGCATTTGGCTATAAATTCAATAAAATATTATTCCTGTCAATATAAATCTGATGTAAACTGAGATCAATATTTAGTAAAATGACATGAGGGACGTTGTTTTGTGAATCGCTGTCATGACGACAGCACAGGAGTTTTTTTATGAATGGGAACGTCTGACGCATTAAGACATAACTGTCAATATAAATTTCTCAGAATATAATAGTGGTCAAATACTGAAACGCGAAGTCTTATATAATTTTAATGATGTATAGTTTGTCATGGTAAAAACATTAAATCTAGTAACTTAGTAACGTGCGCGACGCACTGGCAACGGTTAACAAGTTTAATATACCGGTAATTCTAAGTGTTGAGTCAAATCATAACGTATCATATCAAACCGGCTAGCTCGTTTGCTATGCTAATATTTACTTGAGTGTCGTTCTTCTGTTGGTGCTGATGTTAACTTACGTGCTTCTTGCACTGCTGTTTTGAGGCGTGAGATCATCGATATGATTATGACACTGCACCTGCGAATCCACGAACTATTTGAAGTTCAGAGACTTCTTGGGTGGCTCGCTGTAATTCAAAGCAACCCCTCTATGCCGCACTGGTGCTTTATATATGTAACTTGGACAGGGCCAGGGCACACAGGCCACTTGTGGCCGTAGGATGATATTTTTTTCACGGGGCATGACGGCCAAAGTGTAAGGCAACGGCGGCAATGGCCGCCGTGGCCGCGGTATAATTCCCACACTGCTGTGATGTCATACACCAATCGTCTGTACTCTGTATAGTGCTTCTTTAAGGTGATCACTGTATGCTGTATGCTTTCGAATCTGTACTGTGATGTCATACACCAATCGTCTGTACTCTGTACAGTGCTTCGTCAAGGTGATCACTGTATGCTGTATGCTTTCGAATCAGTACTGTGATGTCATACACCAATCGTCTGTACTCTGTACAGTGCTTCTTCAAGTTGATCACTGCACGCTGTATGCTTTCTGAATCAGTACTGTGATGTCATACCTATGTCAAGGTGGTCACTGTGTATGCTTTCGAATATCTCTGTGATGTCATACACCAATCGTCTGTACTCTGTACAGTGCTTCGTCTAGGTGATCATACTGTATGCTTTCGAATCAGTACTGTGATGTCATACACCAATCGTCTGTACTCTGTACAGTGCTTCGTCTAGGTGATCATCCTGTATGCTTTTGAATCAGTAGGCCTCCTGTGATGTCATAAACCCAGGGATGTAGTGGAGGCTAAATGCACGTATATGCCGTTTACGCACTTCCCAATATTCGGAAATTGCGTTTAACTACCTTCAAAGTGCATTTATCCACCTCTAAATATCCTGTAGTTCCTAAGACATTTAAAATTAAGCTCATGTCGTTTTATTACCATCGTCATTACCATCACCATCCCACTCCCCACTACCACCATACTGCCAATATTGTGTTGGTCGATTTTTATTTTCATCCTTCCTCCTATGTAACAATTGCCATTGTCAATCCTGTATAAAATAAAGTATGATATAATAAGATAATATAAGATAACCTTCCCCCACATCTCATCAGTCCCTATCTTTTACTATTTTTTCTCTTTTTGTGTGTGTGTGTGTTATGTACAATGTCTAAAGTGCATTAAAATAGGGAGTACAGTGCGAGAGTGTCTCAAATTGGTACAGAGATGCTGTCCTGTTGAAACCACTTCTCGCCTGTCTTGCCTGCCTTGGTGTTTGTGAGGTTTTTCCATATATACTTATTACTTTTTTTATTTTTTTCTATTCTATATTTTTAAATTTTAACATTAGTGTATGAATGAGCAAATGACATGAAACTGCAGAATGAATTCGATTTTTCTCCTTTGCTCTTTGACTAGGTGTACGTGTGTGTTCAGTTGTCTCACCGTCACTCAATACTTTCCTCTTGACTGGACATACACCTCAAAGATACTGAACCCAGTGCCAGACTATACAGACATGTCTATACAGATGCCTGATAATATGTGATAATGCCTGGCTGGAAAACTGTACATGCATGCCAATCTATTTGATCCATTCAATATTGATCTGCTGTCAGATGCTAGTATTGCTGATCAGGCAAAAGCATGTGTACCTTGAGAGTGTGGCGCTGTCAGCGAATGAGTTTGTGTGTGTGTGTGTGAGTAAACCCAGAGAGCTTGCTGGATTGATCGGAGTGTTACAGACATGAAGAAGAGACACGTACATGGCGTAGTATTGGAGGAACGTCCTGACAGTGAAACTCAAGTTGAGCAGTATTTAGAGTTGACCTCACACTGACTCTGTTTGAATGGACAGGTAGATGGATGGATGGATGGATGGATGGATGGATAGAAATGTTGCTGTGTGGTTTCATGTTGAATTTAGAGATCCTCATGGTCAATGCTGTCAAAAAAGTTGCATCACTGAATCAAGTGTTATTCTTAACACTGTAAGTCATCGCTGATCTTTTAAATCAATGGAGTGGAGGCTTTCGGTTGTGGTGGTGTTATTGTGTATTTTTAGCAGATTGCTCCTCACGTGGGAGTTCATTCATTGTGAGTTAGTTGAGCATTCCTAATGCTGTGTGTGTGTTTGTTGGGGGATCGACGCGAAAGAGGATCAAAGGCTGTAGACGCCACGTGTGCCGCCTTTAACCCGACGGCTGGCTGGATGCGCTCTCTCCACGCCAGGGCTGTGTGAGCGGGACGGGTTTCTGTGGCCATATGGCGCTACTGTCAGCCAGGATGATGGGTCGAGTTAAACTTGACATGATACACACACACAGGGCATATAAGGTCGTCTGGTACTTCACTAAATATTTGCGCCACTTTTTCAAGTGCAAAAACCTCATCTCATTCACAAACCACCCACAAACCAGTGTAACTGAGTGTGCTGGTATACCACAGTATTTAAATTATTTAGTTGGAATAATGTGAACCAAACTGTGGCTTAAACCATTACTGTTCCAGTCAATCGTACATATCATCTGACAGTTGATGAATTTAGGTTGAGATTAAGGCCTTATTTTGTCAATCCTGATTTTGTAACACTGTTTATTATGTTTGTCTGGAATTCTTGATTCTAATTAGTCAATATTGGCATTTTGTGGTCAGATATTGCTTAGCCGCTTAATTGGCTCAAGAAACTGAAGGTATCATGAAGGTATCTTTTCTTATTTACATAATAAAATAATTTAGACTTAATGCATAATTCATTCATTCATTTATTAATTTGTGTATTAATTATTTGTTTATTTTGTACATTTATTTATTTTATTATTTTTGTGCCTAATAATTAGTAATAATAAAAAATATTGTGGACAAAAAAGTATGTTTATTTATTTAATATATTTTTATGTTTTTAATAATTAATATACATTTTTAAATATTGATTTATTTATTTTTTTTTCAAGGTGATATTAGATTTTATGATAATACAATACATTTTGATTTGGTACTCAATGCTTATGCTTATGCTGTTTGGTACTCACATGAACTATGTGAGTGTTGAATTAACTTTCCCTTATTCTGATAGAGAGACGTTTTATTCTTTGATTTTCTCTAGAAAAAAAGTCATGAATAATGTACTGTATCTCTACTAGGAGAAGAACAGTTAATAGTGTCCTTCGCATGAGGATTCTTGTTCTTAAAGTGTTTGAGTGCAGTGTCTCACACACACACACACACACGACTCAAATTGGACACCAGTCTTGGTACTTGCAGATTGTGTTTGCCTTACTGGAGGAGGGTAATTCAATTCCATGTTTAATTCAAACCTCGCCTTTCTAGATTTTGGGGCCTGATGCATTTTCAATTCTTCTAAATGTGGTCTTTGTGTGAAAAGAAAAGACTAAGATGTTACAAAGCAAAGCACTGCAACCCATTTTGTCTCTCTCTCTCTCTCTCTCTCTCTCTCTCTCTCTCTCTCTCTCTCTCTCTCTCTCTCTCTCTCTCTCTCTCTCTCAAAATGTCAAAATGTTCAAAATGTCCCCACAAGGATGGTAATACACTGTAAACCCTGAATAAGTTCCCAGAACTCAAAAAAATTGATGCAATCAATTGCCTCAAATTTTTTAAGTTGATTAACTTAAAAGTCAGAATTTTCCAGAACTTAAAAGGTTGGATTACCTGGTACTTGTACCTTTTGATAACAGTTAAATTAAAGTGCTCATTTAGCTCAACTCAAATATTTGCAGTTAATACGACTTACAGTTTTCTGTTAAAGCAACTTAATTATTTTCAGTTATTATAACAAAGTTTTGAGTTTTCACAGAACTTAAAAAAATAAGTACACAACCACACAATTTATGTTAACAAAACTCAATTTTATTAGTTTGTGTTGTCATTGTTTTAAGTACACAAACATCAAAACTTAAAAATTTTGAGGCAATAGATTGCCTCAATTACATTGAGTTTATCTAACTTATCTTAGCTCTAAAAGGTAACATGTCTGCAATTGAACAGTATTTTCTTCCCCACTCACTTTTAGCACATTGCAATGCTTAAATGAAATACAAAAATAAAATAAAACAACATTTATAAATTAAAATATATAGTTTTTTTTAAATATACTGAGCTGCAAAAGGAAGATTACCTGATTCGTTTCCAAGTAATTGTATTCATAAATTCACAGATTCTAACCCATTCTAGCCTTCCAAATGTGTCCCTGGTCACTTAAAGGGATACTCCACTGGTTTTTTTCATATTAAACTATTTTATTCCCTTAAAGGGATACTCCACTTTTTTGGAAATAGGCTCATTTTACAACTCCCCAGAGTTAAACAGTTGAATTTTACCGTTTTCAATTCCATCTGCCAATTTTCTGATGTTTAGAAGAATATCAGTAACCAGACAGTTTCTGGTCTCATTGACTTCCATAGTAGGAAAAAATATATACTATGGAAGTCAATGAGACCAGAAACGGTCTGGTTACTGGTATTCTTCTAAATATCAGAAATTCGGCTGAATGCATTTGAAAATGGTAAAACTCAACTGTTTAACTCTGGGGAGTTGTAAAATGAGCCTATTTCTAAAAAAGTGGAGTATCCCTTTAAAGGGATAGTTCACTTTGAGATTTTTTATATGTTTTAGCTTACCTCAAGGGCATCCAAAATGTAGGTGTCTTTGTTTCCACTGTATTTTTAATACCAGAAATGTTTGACACGGTGGGGAAATTGGTCCCCATGAGAAAAACGGCTAATAAATCATACTAAAATTCTAATTCTAAATGCAGAAAGTTTTCTGTGAGGGTTGTGTTTAGTGGTAGGAGATGGGGTAGGGTTAGGGTATAGAATATACAGTTTGTACAGTATTAAAATTGTTATGTCTATGCAAAGTCCCCATAAACAGAAAATGTGCGTGTATGTATGTCCTGCAGCTGAACTGCTGCTGTTTTCCTTTCTGTGGACCTTTTATGGGTCTTAAGATGCTTATTTTAACTGCAGGACTTCTACTACTTTAACTCTTGTTTAGAGAGGCCTAAAGGGTTTATAGCAATAGTTCACCCAATAATGTAAAATCTGTCATCATTTACTCACCCTCATGCCCATATGACTTGTGTTCTTCTGTGAAACACAAAATATGATCTTCAGCAGAATGGTTACTGTTTTTTTTCCATTTGACAAAAAGCAAAGGGGTCAATAATACTTTTATTCAACAAATATTAAATTAATCTGAAGTAATGATAGAAGACTTACAGTGAGGAAAATAAGTATTTTAACACCCTGCTATTTTGCAAGTTCTCCCACTTAGAAATCATGGAGGAGGTCTGAAATTGTCATCGTAGGTGCATGTCCACTGTGAGAGACATAATCAAAAAAAGAAAAAATCCAGAAATCACAATGTATGATTTTTTTTAACTATTTATTTGTTTGATACAGCTGCAAATAAGTATTTGAACACCTGAGAAAATCAATGTTAATATTTGGTACAGTAGCCTTGTTTGCAATTACAGAGGTCAAACGTTTCCTGTAGTTTTTCACCAGGTTTGCACACACTGCAGGATAGATTTTGGCCCACTCCTCCACACAGATCTTCTCTGAGATCAGAGTTTGAGCTCCCTCCAGAGATTCTCTATTGGGTTTAGGACTGAAGATTGGCTAGGCCACGCCAGAACCTTGATATGCTTCTTACAGAGGCAATCCTTAGTTATCCTGTCTGTGTGCTTTGGGTCATTGTCATGTTGGAAGACCCAGCCTTGACCCATCTTCAATGCTCTAACTGAGGGAAGGAGGTCATTCCCCAAAATCTTGCAATACATGGCCCCGGTCATCCTCTCCTTAATACAGTGCAGTCGCCCTGTCCCGTGTGTAGAACAACACCCCCAAAGCATGATGCTGCCACCCCCATGCTTCACAGTAGGGATGGTGTTCTTGGGATGGTACTCATCATTCTTCTTCCTCCAGACACGGTTAGTGGAATTATGACCAAAAAGTTCTATTTTGGTCTCATCTGACCACATGACTTTCTCCCATGACTCCTCTGGGTCATCCAAATGGTCATTGGCACACTTAAGACAGGCCTTGACATGTGCTGGTTTAGGCAGGGGAGCCTTCCGTGCCATGCATGATTTCAAACCATGACGTCTTAATGTATTACTAACAGTAACCATGGAAATGGTGGTCCCAGCTCTTTTCAGGTCATTGACCAGCTCCTCCAGTGTAGTTCTGGGCTGCTTTCTCACATTTCTTAGAATCATTGAGACCCCACGAGGTGAGATCTTGCATGGAGCCCCAGTCCGAGGGAGATTGACAGTCATGTTTAGCTTCTTCCATTTTCTAATGTTTGCTCCAACAGTGGACCTTTTTTCACCAAGCTGCTTGGCAATTTCCCCGTAGCCCTTTCCAGCATTGTGGAGCTGTACAATTTTGTCTCTAGTGTCTTTGGACAGCTCTTTGGTCTTGGCCATGTTAGTAGTTGGATTCCTACTGATTGTATAGAGTAGACAGGTGTCTTTATGCAGCTAACAACCTCAAACAGGGTCGTCTGAATTTAGAAAAATCAATGGAGTGGAGGTGGATTTTTTAAAGGCAGACTTTTTAAAGGCAGACTAACAGGTCTTTGAGGGTCAGAATTCTAGCTGATAGACTGGTGTTCAAATACTTCCAAAGATAGAAAGATTTTTAGTTATACATGAAGAGTTTGGTTCCAAAACGCTATAAATCTATTTTGATGAATTTGAGTAAAACTGTGTTTTCTTTAGCAAGAAAATGGGCAGATGAAAACCACTATTTTCTGTTTCAAATTTTCACATAGCAAAAATGAAATCCAGGTTTTGATTTTCAAAGATTTATTATAAAAACAGATAGTTTTTTTCCCCAAAATGCAATAAATCCATTATTTTATTTTATTTCATTTTCAAAATGCAATTAATCAAAATAAAATTTCATACACATTTATTTTTTTTCTTGTGCATTTTTCTTGTGCATACTATAAATCCATTGCTTTAATATATCAATATTCGGTTTACACTGTAAGGGTTATGAATTATGCATCCATTCATACATTAATATCATCAGGAACTAACAACCTTTTTTTAACAGTTCAACGTTTTTCATTCATGACTTCATGGATGAACAACACCTTAAATAAAACATTAACTAAGATGAGCACATCATCATGAATTATGATTTATTAAGCATGATCTAACGTTACTTCTGCATATCGCTGTTGTCAACCTTGGGACGTCGCCTCTGAACTTTTTTGACTGCGATCAGCTGTGAAATGGCTCGGTCCTGCTCGGTTTTTGTTGACTTTGAATAAAACAACTGAAAGTTTTTCAAAAGATCCCCTGGGTCAGTGTGTCAGCGTGACAGAAGTTTGATGCTGTCGTGCTAGAACAAGCAACAGCCGGCATTTCCTCATCGCGATCTAATCTTCTTAATCTCCTCACGTAAATGATTTGATTTCGATGTCACGTTTACCCATGCAAGATGCCTTACCCTCCGCAGGTTCACCAATGCTGTCAAAATTATTCTTTTTTTTTGTTTTTTTGTTGATCAAAAAGTACAAAACAGATGAGTAAACCTATAGGTTCCTTAAGGAAGCCGGAGTTAAAGCGCTGCCGTTACTGTTTACAATGCGTGGAATGGTGCGTTGTGATTGGTTGAGCGGATATATGGCATTTTGCTGAGAAGGGAGACTGGCGCCTGTCGCGGTTTGGAATGAAAGGGAGAAAACATTACATAATAACACGGCGGATCTCGCATTTTGTGTAAAATTAAACATTGACTTTTCAAGACTGACCAGTTACAATACAGATTTTTGCAGTTACTCATTTTTTTAAAAATGGTGTTTATCGCGTTTTGGAACCAAACTCTTCATATGTATATATAAAGAGAGAGAGAAAGCTTGACAGCCTTATTTTGTCCACTCATTTTGTGCTCCTCATAACATCATACAGGTTTGAAATGACATGAGGGCGAGTAAATAATGATTGTTAACTGAATTCACCATCTAAGTAGCATTTTGACTTCATAAATAAAGGTGACTTGACTTGGATGTTATTTGTAATGTGGAAACATTGCATTCGAGAACGGTTATTGATATGTGGTTTTGCGGTTGCACATGTGTCCGCCTGCTAAAGGCATTAAATGGATCCGTTTCAGGGTGACTGATACGTCAGGAAATGAAGTAGGGTGAATAGGAATTATAACTGACAGGAGTCTTATAAAGTTGGTCCGGATAGCGTTTCCTCATCTTTTTTGTTGTCGATCTTTCACCTGTCTTTGTCTCTCTCTTTCTCAGAGAGCCGCAGAGTTGAAAAGGCGCCAAACGCAGGACGCTGCACCATTAGTGTGAAAACTCACCCGCTCGCTGCCACATCTCAGAGAACCTACACACTCCATCTGACAGCCTGCATGCATGCATGCGTCTGAATGCGCGTGTGTGTGGGCAGATGTCAAGCTTTGACAACAGCACTTCAGTGTGCGTGCGTGCGTGTGTGTGTGTTTGTTCCCTACTGTGCCGAGGGCCCATTAGACACCATTAGACACATATGCCAGGGCCTAGAATCCGCCCTCGATCTGCCTGCCAAGCGTCTGCCCGCCCCTGCCATGAGAGACACTCACACACACGCACTAATCAGCACCGGCCATGAGCGAGACGCATGCAGGTCAACATAATCTAATTGTGTAAGATGGACAAAGAAGCAGACTAATGAGTTACACTGGACCCTTGTGCGATTCTGACACACAGTTAGTGTCATTCAGTGTTAGTGCTGCTATCAAACACACACTCCACCCTGACGTGGACGGCGCGGACGCTCGCTCGTTAAAACCTTCCGTCTCACTACATTTCCATTCACCGGCTTTGTCATTTATAATGTAACATTTAGCAAATTCTATCACAATCGTAAACGGTTAAACAACCTTGAGAGAGAGAAAAAAATGTTAAATGGTGTTTATTATATGATTTTTTTTGCTCTAGACTGCTGGATGCTCGACGGCAAGTGTATATATATAAATTAATACTTTTATTCAGCAAGGACACATTCAATTGATCAAAGGTGACAGTAAAGTAAAGACATTTATAATGGTACACACAATTTCTCTTTTAAATAAATGCTGTTCTTTTGAACTTTTAATTCAACAAAGAATCTTGAAAAAAAAAACAAGGTTTACACAAAAATATCGCCAATATTTGTCTATTTAAATTAATAAATGGAAACATTACTGATCAAAAATGCTTTTAAAATGTCATTAGAAAAAAATGTCTCTCCATTTATTTGATCAAATATACAGTTAAATTGTAATTTGTAAAATGTAATTTTGATTAACTGTTTTCTTTTTTAATGTATTTAAAAATATAATTTATTCCACTGATGCAAAGCTTTATTTTCAGCATCATTACTACAGTGTTCACTGTCAGTGTCACATGACCCTTCCGAAATCATTCTAATATGCTGATTTGCTGCTTAAGAATCATTTATTGTTAGTATCAATGTTGAAAAGGGTGTAATTTTATTTGTGGGAACAGATACATTTCTATTTCTGGATTTTATAACGATTCTGAAGTTCAAAAGAACATAATTTATCCGAAATAGAAATCTATTAGACATAATAGATGTCTTTTATTTTTAAATTTTTACCAATTAAATGCATCCTTGCTAAAAAAAATAAAAATAATAATAATAATAAAAATATCATATTAAACGTATTAATTAAATCGTAAGTGTTTGTAACATAGTAACATCAAATTTAATTTAGTACAGAAAAATTATTATTAAAAAAACACAATTTAAACAAAAATATAGCCAATTCTTGTCTATTTAAATTAATAATTGGAAACATTACTGATCAAAAATGCTTTTAAATTGTCAATTGAAAAAATGTCTCTAGATCTCTTCATGGCTCCATTTATTTGATCAAATATACAGTTAAATGGTTATATTTTGATGAACAGTTTTCTATTTTAATGTATTTCAAAATATAATTTATTCCATTGATTCAAAGCTAAATATTTTCAGCATCATTACTCCAGTGTTCAGTGTCACATGACCCTTCAGAAATCATTCTAATATGCTGATTTGCTGCTCAAGAAACATGTATTATTATTATCAATGTTGAAAAGAGTGTAATTTTATTTGTGGGAACAGATACATTTTTATTTCAGGATTTTATAATGATTCTTTGAAGTTCAAAAGAACATAATTTATCTGAAATAGAAATCTATTAGACATAATAGATGTCTTTTATTTTTCAATTTTTACCAATTAAATGCATCCTAGCTAAATAAATAAAAAATCAAATTAATGTTATTAATTAAACCTGTAAGTGTTTGTAACATAGTAACATCAAATTTAATTTAGTACAGAAAAATTATTATTAAAAAAACACGATTTACACAAAAATATGGCCAATTCTTGTCTATTTACATTAATAATTGGAAACATTACTGATCAAAAATGCTTTTAAATTGTCAATTGAAAAAATGTCTCTTGATCTCTTCATGGCTCCATTTATTTGATCAAATATACAGTTAAATGGTTATATTTTGATGAACAGTTTTCTATTTTAATGCATTTCAAAATATAATTTATTCCATTGATGCAAAGCTAATATTTTCAGCATCATTACTCCAGTGTTCAGTGTCACATGACCCTTCAGAAATCATTCTAATATGCTGATTTGCTGCTCAATAAACATGTATTATTATTATTATCAATGTTGAAAAGAGTGTAATTTTATTTATGGGAACAGATACATTTTTATTTCAGAATTTTATAATGATTCTGAAGTTCAAAAGAACATAATTTATACTGAAATAGAAATCTATTAGACATAATAGATGTCTTTTATTTTTCAATTTTTACCAATTAAATGCATCCTTGCTAAAATAAAAAATCGAATTAATCTTATTAATTAAATCGTAAGTGTTTGTAACATAGTAACATCAAATTTAATTTAGTACAGAAAAGTAATTATAAAAAAAGACTATTCTAGTCAATATTTGTGTGTTGTACTGATATCTCTATTAGAATACAGTATTTTTAGCTGAACAACATGCTTAACTATTTGAATGAACATTCGGGTTTCTCATGCAGCTTGTGAAGAACCCAACTTATGTAGAACGTTCCAGATCAGTCATTGTTTCATAATGCTGTCTTAGTAAGGCAGAGCTTGTGTGTGTTTGTAACGCATGGCAAACACATGAAAAGTGCCCTGTCACTTGTTGGGTTGTGCTTGAATGAGTGCGCACACACACACACATGACAAAAGCTCTTTGGTGGAGGAATATAAAGGGAGGGGATAGTAATCCAAGCTGTCAGGTGGACAGAGAGAGAAAATGAGCACAAGAAAGCAGATATGGAATCAGAGATCAGCACTGCAAGAGGAAGCTCTTTGCAGGTTCTCCACTGCTGTTAAAATGCTAATTGTAAGCTTGTCTTCTTCCACAAACGCTCTGATCCTTCAGTGATGTTCGGGCGCAGATGCTCTTGAAGCGTTGGACTGCAGTCGATAACTGTGTAAATCCGCCCGTTGTTGCCATCTGTCCCGAGGTAACGGAGCCCACGCCGTGGGGCCTCTCTGGGACCAGGTGCAGGGGCCCCGCTGGACTCTTACAGTAATTGTACCACTCGCGCTATTGTCTGAGCATGAGGTCATATTGTGTGGAAGTGTGTGTGTGTATGTGTGTTGCTGCTGGGATTGCGTCATCCGCCCAGCACCTGCTCCCATTTGTGTGTGTGTGTGTGCTGGTACATGCTCTCGCTGTGCCTCATATAATGCCCATTATGTGCATCTCTTCACAGCGGACAATTGTGTAGTCTACTTCTGCCCTGGAACAACTCTTTTCTTTTTTTTCTTTTTTATAATGAAGAGTGCGGTAGACAAAGGGATAAAATATTGTGGTCTAATTATCTGACCGATTCGCAAATTAACTACATAGATGTGCTTTACTTGTGAGGAAACATTAGATCTTAAATTGTGACCTTAGATCTAAATTCTGTAGCACTTTACACTAGGGTGTGCATTACATACATTACACAGTATCAGTAGCACAACATCATTTTGCTGGCAATTAAATTTACAAAGTTTCGTTATTGGTTCGTTTAGTTAGTTAGTTATTTAAATAGTCATGTGCTTATGCTTAGGCCTTTATCGATAATCCAGAAAATGTAAATTCGTATCTTTATTTATTTTTCGAATAATTCTAATGCATATATTGGATAACCCAGTGAACTAAGTACAGTATCTATTTATTATCTGTAAAATAAATAATTTGTAAAATATAATATTTATATATATTTATTTATTTATATATATTTATATAAATTTATATATATTTATATAAATTTAAGTGTATTGTTTTCTTTCTTTTTTTCATTCAGAATGATGTTAATGCATATAAATACAATATATATATATATATATATATATATATATATATATAAATTAAAAGTTTATTTATTTTGTGCCAATGTTGGAGAGACAAGTAAATTAATTACTTTCCATTATTTTTAGGGCTGTCAATTAACCCGTATGCTTTTTTCAGCCTAAAGTGGTAAAAATATTTAACGCAATTGATGCAGCACTTGTTTTTTTTTTCATCATTTTTATACTTCTCTACAGTTTGTTTACCGTATCATTCATTCAAGCGCTATTATAAGTTCTCTCTTTCTCTTGAATTGACACAAACACACAAAAGTATGCCAAAATGCCCGCTTTGTCGAGTATCCTTGTAAGCATGTGCGAAAATAGGTGCGTCATATCCACGTCATGTGCTCCAGATCTTAAAGTGACAGCAGCCTTTTCATGTGCTCCAGATCTTAAAGTGACAGCAGCCTTTTAAACCTGCTGCCGTGATGTCTGTCATTAGTGTAAATCAAAGAGCAAAAGACTGAGTGCTATCACTGAAATCACTCACTGCTCTTGACTGAATAACTTTTGTAGCTTATAAAAATAATGCATCTATATAAAATGTATAATTTATGCGGTAAAGACTAGGGTTGGGTATCGTTTGAATTTGAACGATTCTGATTCCGATTTCGATTCCTTGTTTCGATTCCGGTTCCTAATGATTCCGATTCTTTTAAGAAGCAGGGTCAAATAAATGTAGCTAACCTTGCTAACCAACGGTCTTTCTGAAGGAAATACTCCTTCTGTCATAAATGTTGCATTTTGCCGAGATTTCGTTATTTTTAGAAAAGTGAAGCCACACTTTGGACCGTCGACGTAAGCTACTCCTGTTCGACTCGCGCGGTTATGCCAACACTTCCGGTAGACGCTTCTTCGTTGGTGTTGTTCAGCGGTTTCTTCTTTCGGTCGGCGGACTGTGAATATCAAAACTAGGAATCGAAATTTTAACTTTTGAACGATTACTGGAAAAACGAAAAGTTAGTCCCGGTTTCAATCAGATTCTCAATTCTCGATACCCAACCCTAGTAAAGACTGAAGTATATAATAACTTTTTATTAAATTTCTGTATATTTTCTGACTGTTAGATATATTTAAAATAACTGTCTTTGTTGTTATTACATTGATTTGGAGATTAATGGACATTATTATAATATGAAAACATATTAAAAACTTTAATGTTAGGTGCAATTAATCATGATTAATTACAGAAAAATGTGTGATTGAGTAAAATTTTAAATTGATTGAGAGCTCTAATTATTTGTTTTGCCTATTTTGAAAATAAAATTATATTAGTTAAGATATTAAAAATGAATTTAGAATTAATTTATATTAAATATTAAATATCACACACACATTTTATATATATATATATGTGATGCGATCTGGGAAAACCCGTCGGATGTCGCGCTGGAACGTTTTCAGTAAAGTCTAAAAATAGACTCAATGTCAGTTTTTTGTCAAAATTTGTTTTTTATTAAATTATTATTCTTTAACATCTTGTTTATCATCTCTGAATATAACTTGGGAAAATTCACTAGTTTACAGCAGAAAAATAGCGATTTATAATGACCAGCTGAAAAGACTGCTTTTAACAACATGCACGCAGGCGGAGCGGAGGGGGAAACACCATCAGGAAACACAAATCTCCCGTTTAGCTCTCCTTCTCTTAACACTACAAAGCCAGTTCACCTATCAAAATAAACCACATAACAGAATAGTCCAGTCCTGGGTGAACTACAACGGCACGCAAGTTTTTATTTTTTTATTTTTATCCAGCGTTATCGTGTGGTATGATGCGGAGCACAAGAGAACAGAGTTTGAAGTTGCTCGTCTAAAAGACCTTGCTCGCCTCTCAATCGTCCAATTTCAAAACGGTTTTCACAGGATGAATTTTGAGTTCGTAAGTTTTCGAATGATACCCAATCTATGATGATTACTAAAATATGTGATATGTAAAAAAGGCAATAAAAAAGGGAGCGCCAGTCGTCGCGCTAGCAGGATGTGACCGTTATTTAAACCTGTTTTTCTCAAAATTCTGTTTCTGAAAATCATAGCGATCAGCTGACTTAAGATAACCATAACTTTTGTTACAGACAACCGATAAAATAAATAAAAACAGATTTGGAAAGGGCTTGAACCCAGCTTTAATATGGTATCAAAACCTGTAATATGTCAAATTTCACCATGTGGTGGGTTTTCCCAGATCACATACACACATATATATATATATATATATATATATATATATATATATATATATATATATATATATATATATATAATTTTTGGGAATCCATTAATTGATCAAATTTATTTTCATTTTAATTTGAAAGTTTTTGCTGTAGAAAACACTGTCTGTCATTGACCTACTGGGCTGTCAGCCAGCACTACTGGGATTCTGTATCGACCAATCAGCATCCAGGATAACAAGAACAATCATTAAATCAAATGAATTGACATTAGTAATTTGTTGTTTTTTAGTTTCCTTAAGTGTTGCAATGCAAATCTAGAAACACAACACAGACGTCATTAACGTGCGTGTGTGTGTGTGTTCAGGTTATCCCTAGTGATCCATTCTGGGTGCCCACTACTGAGGAGGAGTATTTACACTTTGGAGAAAAAGCAGACTCAGCCAATCAGGCTCTGAAATACATGAACGCCGTACGAAGACGCAAAGGCCTCTATGTGGATGAGAAGATTGTTGAACACGGGGAAAAACAACGAACTCTCAGCAAGAACAAATAAAGTGAATGATCCTCAGTTGTGAAACACGAGGAACACAATTCCTCAGTTGTGAAACACAATTCTTTTATTTATTCGATTGTTCTGCTCTTGCTTTACAAAAGAGGTTCATTGACATATTTGATGACGCACAACCACTCCTTCATTTGACTAGTATCAGTCATGACCAACCGAAACTGAAACTTGGCTGAAACTAACCGGATTGTGATTCAGTTATTACGTCCAATCAATTCCATGGTGTCATTCATAATGAATGACAAATTGGTTGAAAAACCAATGTTCAAAATGTTAATGGATTCAGTGACTGAACCTCATTAGCTAATATCAGTTAAATCTGGTGAGATACTTCAACTAAAACTGAACATCAAGTCTTTATTCTACAGTATGTTCGCCTGCGCTAATCTATTGTAAAAATGTGCTGTGCTATAAAGCTATTAAGCAATTGCAGCGCACTCTGGAACCAAATGTTGTTAATATTATACAGCAATTGAAGTCAATTACACAGTTTTAGCGTTTATAGGACCAGTCACCAGACTGAAGGAGTAGATTGTCAGATTTGCGCTGTTGCTGAGACTGATGGTGCACACAGATCTTTGCAAATTACAGTGAGTCACTTGACTTTTTCTTCTTTTTCCCTTCACATGTTCCTAAACAACCATTTCTTCCTCAGTTATTTGAGACAGGATTAAACCCTGCAATTAAAGGACATGCTTTCATATCATAGCGTATCTCCTTACGTGTTTGGGATCTTGTGCTGGGGTCTGGCGGGGCCCTGCGTTGCATAATTTAAGAGTCCTCTAGAAATACAGTTTCAATTAGTTTGAAGTGAAACGGCCTTGAAATGAATTCCTTCAACGCTCCCTTTTGGTTTACACAAGTTTAAACCCTTGATTTAATTTGTGTGGAACACTGCTTTAATGGCATTTGGAGAAGGATTTGAAATATTTAATAAAAATCTCCCAGAATACTGTAGCCTGCTGAATACTACACGTGTTCGAGTGCTATCATGTCAAATCACTACCAAGATTTTGGAAATAAACATGACTGAACAAACTGTGCAGAATGTGTTTTATGTTTGTCCGTTCTGGTTAAACATGATCGCTTTGTGCCAATGCGTTGTAATCATGCTTTAATTTTCTAACAAGCATTGGTTTTTATTTAAAATTAATCTTAACCTATGCTAGAGAATTATTTAGATTTAATAATGGTAATATTACAATAGAGCCGCAACTATAATTAAAGTTAAGAAAAAAACTATTATTTGTATTATTATTATTTTAGGGTAATTAATGAAAACTGCAACTTTATACTGACATTTAATTGACTGATTATTTTTAATTAGATTTTTAACCCCATGAAGATCTAAGATACTCTTACCTTTGCACTGTAAAACATAATCCTGTAAAAAAAAACATCATACCATAACAATACGGTGTGTTGCTGTTTTTAAAATGAAGAGCTCAAAACCATATTGTCAGCTACAGACTAAAACTAACATTTAACAGCTATATCTCATAACACAAAAACAGTAACACACCGTATTGTTACGGTATGATGCTGGCAACCACAGCTGCAGTAGTTTACCGTTTTTTTACAGAATTATTTTTTTTTACAGTGTGGGTACATTTTTGTTGATTACAAGTAGGGGAGCGCGGGGCACAACCTAACGCGGGGTTAAATGTAACACGGACCGTTTACATAGTTCGTCAGGATCAAGCAGGTTGTCTTTCCGCTATTTTTCTCTTGCTGCCAGAAGACGGTCTCCAGCGAATTTGCGGAAAGTTTTGATTATAATTCGTGAAGATACTGGACAAAGAGTGTTTTGACACCATGAAAGTAATTTTTTCATCATAGGTTTTTTTTGGTTTCTGAGTTGGGTGTATACTTTTCCAAATCTAACTTTATATTGCCTTAATCACTGTCTTGTTGGCTCAAACATAGCACCGTTTTGAAACATGTCAGCAATTCCTAGCGACTGTTAACTAGGCTTAAAAGATGTACTACACAGCGGGGTTGGTTGTAACAGAGTGTTACAACTAAGCCGCCAAGTGTACAATGATAATCAAATGAAAATAGAGCCACACAACTTTTCAGGTTTGAGTATTTATTTATACATTTAACTTTGTTAGACTTTCACAAACAATGTTGGAATTTAAAATGTTTAAAATTTAGTGTACTATGAATGATAACTTGTTTATTTATTAAAAATATGGCCTGTTTTTAATGCAATAAACCCTTTAAATTTTTATTTTAAGCTCATTTGTATTATTATTACTGTTCTTATTATTATTAATAATAATATTTGTACATGCAGCTGCCAAACACAAATCTAATTTAATTGCAATTACAATATTTATAATTTTATTTAATATTATTTATTGCAAAACTATGCAGCCCTTTTTTATGTCTCTATCCATGAAATTGATCCATAATAGAAGGATGATTGGATGAGGGATGGATGTATGGATATCTGTCTATACAGATGCACAAACAATATCAATTTATACAAATAAAATAGTACTGAATTATATGTGTTACACACAAGTGTTACAACTAACCCATCTGTCTGTTAACTTACAATTATCCCTGCATATGGGGTAAGTTGTAACATTTGCACTTCTGTTACTTTCAGTGCAACTGTACGAAAATGGTAGGTCCTAGAAAAAAAACTTTAAGTGGTCATTTGTTGCAAAGATGTGTATGTTGCTTGTGTAAAAAATGTATCTAACCTAATTATTTTTTAATGAATTTAGCCAAAACCAACATGCGTTGGGTTGTTCCCCGCTCTCCCCTAGATTAAAGGGATATTTCACCCAAAAATGAAAATTACTCCATGATTGGCTCACCGTAAATTCATCCTAGGTGTATATGACATTCTTCTTTCAAACGAATACAATCAGAGTTAAAATAAAAAAATTCC
Source organism: Hybognathus amarus (assembly GCA_030378365.1). NCBI lineage: Eukaryota > Metazoa > Chordata > Actinopteri > Cypriniformes > Leuciscidae > Hybognathus > Hybognathus amarus. Next base: position 73,732 of record JAQIUQ010001984.1, on the reverse strand, counting down.
TGGCTCTTCCGAGCTTGATAATGGGACTGAATGGCTGTTTGGCTTTGGAAGTCCATCTATTCATTCATGATAAAAGTGCTCTACACTTAATAAATCCCTTCTGAAGTGAAGAAAAATATCCATATTTAAAACTTTATAGACTAAAATAACTAGCTTCCGGCAGGTGGCCGTATGCATTAACTTACGCCTGAAGAGTAACATGATCTTAACGCACAACTTAATGAGTTATCTCTCCACATCAGCTAATCTGAAGCTTTTTTTGCTCTTTTTCTCACAGTGCACACTGCTGGTATTCCAGTAGCGAGGACTGGTCCCAGATCAGATGGGTTTGAGTGCAGGGATCAGTTCTGCAGAGGAGCCGGTGGGTAATGACCTCTATGTTGCATTAAACTAATGGGGCTAATTTAGTGGAACGAATGGCTTTAGTCAGCAGAACAGACAAAGCCTTCAGATGCTGCAGATAAAACTCTAAACCAATGCAAACGGCAGGTTCCACTCAGGCTTCACAGCTATTAGACTCCAGAGCTTATTTACGGGTTCAGACTTGTCACACTGGCCATGTGGGGGGAATTAGGAAGATGAGGTGTACGCTAGCACTAAGCCAGCATCGCCTGTAGAGGAATTTTCGAGCATTTATTCAAGGTTGTTTTGCAGGTCTGACTGTTTTACTTCTAATTTAGTCAAAATTATGTTCATTTTCTCCATATAGTGAACTTGACTTTATTGGTACTGGATCTTTTATATAGATGTGTGTGTATATATATATATATATATATATATATATATATATATATATACATACATATATATATATATAGATAAAGTCTAATGATGATATTTGCTTCTGCAGAAGCCAAAAGTCAGTGTGATTTTATGTGAGTGAAAAATTATAGATAATTCTTAAGAGAGAATCACCAATCAGTTGCTGTTACCATGGAAACAGACTTGATAGTAAAGAACTCACCAGTGACCGCCCTCACATTGCAAATGATGTAATCAAGTAGATTGAAATTAGTATCTTAGGCTAAATACGGATGCATGTATTTAATCAAAAATTGTGATAAAGTATTCATGTTTAAAATAACTGCTTTCTATTTGAATCTGTTTTAAAATGTAATGTATTCCTGTAATGCATGTGATTTCCAGCATCATTACTCCAGTCTTCAGTGTCACATGATCCTTCACAAATCACTCTAATATGATAATTTGATGCTGAAGAAACATTTCTGATTATTATCAATGTTGAAAACAGTTATGGTGCTTAATATTTTAGTGGAAACTGATAAAAAAGAGGATTCTTTGATGAATAGAAAGTTAAATAAGTTTTTATTTGAATAGAAATCTCTTGTAATTGTAAATGTCATTGCCATTACTGTTGATTAAAAAAAAAAAATATATATATATATATATATATATATATATATATATATATATATATATATATATATGGCCTACATATACACTACTGGTTCAAAAGTTTAAGATTGGTAAGATTTTTTGTTTTTAAAAAAAGTTTCTTCTGCTCACCAAGGCTGCAATTTTTTTTTTTTTTTTTTTTTTTTGATGAATAGAAAGTTAAAAAAATGGAAAGCTTTTGTTACATTAAACACTACCCTTTAAAAAGTTTGGGGTCAGTAAGAATTTGTATTTTATTTTTGGTGAAAATAAATAAGAAATCAATACTTCTATTCATCAATGATGAGTTACATTGATCAAAAGTTACAGTAAAGACATTTATAATGTTAGAAAAGATTCTAATGAAATAAATGATGTTCTTTGAACTTTCTATTCATCAAAGAATCCTGAAATAAAAATGTAAAAAACTGTTTTCAACATGGATAATAATCATACATGTTTTTGGAGCATAAAATCATCATATTAGAGTGATTTGTGAAGGATCATGTGACACTGAAGACTGGAGTAATGATGCTGAAAATTCAGCTTTTTTTCAGAGGAATAAATTACATTTTAATATATATTAACATTAAAAAGTCATTTTAAATTGTCATAATATTTCACATTTTTTGTGTATTTTCTATAAAAAAATGCAGCCTTGGTGAGCAGAAGAGACTTCTTTTAAAAACATAAAAAATCTTACCGATCTTAAACTTTTGACTGGTAGTGTATATGTATATATATATATATATATATATATATATATATATTCTCTCCAAATTTTTTTAACATTTTTGTTATCAATACACTTAAAATATTGTTTTCTAACTTACAATGTACAATATAATATACCATCGTTTTTTGTTTTTTGTAATACATAGTATCATAGCATTTTTCTTTTTTTCTCCTCATTTATAAATACCTTTTTCTTTGAATCAGAATTTTTATTTTAAATACCCATCGAAAAAATATACAGGAAAAATACTTCTGGATCCAGTTCTTGTGATCTATATTCATTATTGTGATACAATAATATGTGGTTTCTTTTGTATTAACCTTTTGAAATCTATGAAATGTGCATATCAGGAATTTCATAAGGTCAAAAGTTGTATTTTGTAGTGACGTCTTCATGTAGACAGCGAGTAAATGACACAAAATGAAAGGACAGTGTAATATAGCTCATTAGCTTAAGCATTGACTGTTTCCAAGCAACACAATGATCAAAGTTCGCTGTTTGTCTAGTAACTTGAATATTAATGTTGAATTCAGTTGACGTGCAGTCACAAGTGTTGCATCTTACAAAGCATTCCAACGTGGTTCTTCCAATCAGATTTTGGAGCTCAAAGCATCCATTTTAAAATATGATATATCAAAGCGATTTTATCTCCAACTGAGGAGCAGCTGTTTACTGAAAATCATATCTTATAATGCTGATACACTTATGAAGCCCTGGCTCTTCACACTGTCAGTGGAACTAAGCTGAAGCTGATCTCAGCGTAAAAGTAGTCATTCTGGGTGGTATGATGCTGTTTTATAATGTTACTTTTACTGTTTTGAGGCATTTGTTTTAAATTCGGGTTATATCATTTGAGATTTTGATCACTCTGTTGATATAATTCAGTAATCTGGGGCTAGTTGCATAGTCATTATGTTAAGACTGTCTTAAGAATTAGTCTGACTTGCAGTTAGCCGAGGGTTAATCAGTCTTTAAGCTCTGAAATCAAGTTTTTCTTCTTCTTTTTAATTAGATGATAAACTTGCAAAGTGTTATTAAGTAAAACTATTAAATAGTTTCGACAATTCTGCACTTCATTAAAGTCACATCACGTTTATTTATATACCAATTAATACGATCAATTGTTTAAAATTAAGCAGCTTTACAGTACCGAACATTAAAAAACAGTGTCAGTGTCTCTTTCAATTAGAATTCCAACTTCATTTTACTTCTATGAAGTGGCAGAGTGTGTTCATGTTTTACTCGCTGACATCCCACTTTGAGGTACTGAAGAGAATAAGTTACCCTGATATATTTTCCATATCAAAGAAGGCGGAGCCTCAGACCACACCTACCTATTATATAATCGCCCTGGACCAATCCAGTTCCTGGAAAGTTCGCTTTGGCAAGCTGTTTCGACTTTCAGAAATGAACACAAAACGAATTTTGTTTTGGCTTGATTTCGTTTTTTGGGTTCGAAAAAATAGATTTGTTAACTGAAATAAGTTTAAGAAACTGAAATAATAATTAAAAAACTAGTATGAATGTTTTTTTAAAAGACAAACTAATACAAATTACAAAAGTACATATTGGAAGTTAAAATATTTAGTTCAGTCATGAAACTCAGATCAGGCTGAAGTAATCACATCATTAACGCAGGGATAAAGCTTCGCCTGCAGCCAATGAGATTGCTTGCTCAACATTTAAATTGTCTGGTTCAGTAGGCAAATATTTAAGTTTAAGTTTTTTTCTGTGTGATCTGGTTTGCACGTTTTCTTTTTGGGTTGGTCAAACTTGTTGAGCCTGTCTTTAGACAAGCTTAAGGAGATCCTAGGAGAACAGGAAGGATGCTGAAGTGTGATTATTACTCTGCTAACCGGACATAAGTATAGAGGAACAAATAATACTTGGAGACTTGATGGAAAAACACACAGAAGGAGGATTCCTCCGACTAAAGTAAGCGTGCAATTTGAGAAAAGGCACAAAAGCGGTTAAACTCCCTTGCTGAAGAGTGGGTTTGCTCAGAGTGACTGATAATTGCCTGTTATCTTGATTGATGAGCTAACCAGGTGTCTAAAAGAAAGAAAGAGTTCTCTTGATGGCCAGAGGTTGAGAACAGTTCAAGTTTGCCTGACTTTAAGACTCCTGTCTGTAATATTTGCAGCTGAAAAATAATGAATGCTTATGAGCAGGTTTCATACAATCACCCCATTCTTCATTGTTCTACCCAATGTTGTAATTTGTCTTGTACCAGTGAGGCTCTGAAATTCTGGTTTATAGTGTAGAAATTACACACAACACTTTTCAAGACAATTAAAAATATAGGCCGGAACTTGATTCATCTGCAAGAAATTTAATATATAGTGGGACCAGTTTTATAAATCACTCAAAGCTAAGAGTGAGTCCACTTAACCTTTCAGAAGAAACTTGATTCCTTTATAAGATAAACAGATTTAATTTAGGCTTTTATTCACATTCAAATATTGATCAGTGAACATAAACATAAACCCAACCAAACCTGCTTGACGTGAAGAATAAACCTCATTGGTTCTTGTGAAGCTCAAACGTGCTGCGTAACACGAGAATGAACCTCATTGGTTCTTGTGTACCTCAAAACGTGCTGCGTAACATCGAGAATGAACCTCATTGGTTCTTGTGTACTTCAAACGTGCTGCGTAGCATCAAAATGAACCTCATTGGTTCTTGCGTACCTCAAAACGTATGCGTAACACGAGAATGAACCTCATTGGTTCTTGCCGAAGCTCAACGTGCTGCGTTACACGGGAATGAACCTCATTGGTTCTTGTGTACCTCAAAATCGTGCTGCGTAAACACGAGAATGAACCTCATTGGTCTTGCCAAGCTTAAACGGTGCTGCTGTTACACGGGAAATGAACCTCATTGGTTCTTGTGTACCTCAAAGCATATGCGTAACACTAGAATGAACCTCATTGGTTCTGCCAGAGCTCAAACAGCGTGCTGTGTACACGGGAATGAACCTCATTGGTTCTTGTGTACCTCAAAGCGGTGCTGTCGTAACACGAGAATGAACCTCATTGGTTCTTGTGTACCTCAAACCGTGCTGCGTAGCACGAAAATGAACCTCATTGGTTCTTGCGTACCTCAAAATCAGTATGCATAACACGTAAAATGAACCTCATTGGTTCTTGCTATCAAAAGATGTAACTCGAAAGAACCTCATTGGTTCTTGCGTACCTCAAAATCGTAACATGAAAATGAACCTCATTGGTTCTTGTGAAACTTAAAACGTATGCGTAACATCAGAATGAACCTCATTGGTTCTTGCCGAAGCTCAAACATGCTGCATAACACAAGAATTTACCTGATTGATTCTTGTTAAAGCTCAAACGTGCTGCTTAACACTAGAATGAACCTCATTGGTTCTTGTGAAACTTAAAACGTATGCGTAACATCGAGAATGAACCTCATTGGTTCTTGCCGAAGCTCAAACATGCTGCATAACACAAGAATTTACCTCATTGGTTCTTGTTAAAGCTCAAACGTGTAACTTAACACATGAGAACAAACCTCATTGGTTCTTGTGAACCATAAAACGTGATGCGTAACATGAAAATGAACCTCATTGGTTCTTTCTGAAGGCGTGTTGCGTAACACGAGAATGAACCTCATTGGTTCTTGAGGAAGCTCAAACGTGCTGGCATAACACTAGAATTAACCTCATTGGTTCTCACACTTCAAGCGAACATGCTTGAGCTTCTGTTTACCACAACTGATGTGCAAGTTGATGAATTTTATGTGTGAATCTAAATTTTATCTATCCATCATATAAAATATTTTTTGTTTTCCGAAGATGAAGGCTTGTGGGTTTTGAACGATATGATGGAGAGTAATTAATGACACAATTCATTTTGGGTGAACTATCCCTTTAAACTCTGCTCCTCTTTGTTGCATTGCCAGCAGTCACTGTCACTCATGTTGCCTCAAATCACCTGCTATTTTTTCTGTCATGCTTGACAGATGTAATTTTGAAATATTGCACATTTTCCACAGAGTCCCAGAGGTTTTTCCGTTTTGTGCTCTGATGTAGCACCGTGACAAAGATTTGCACTAATACTCTGTATAAAAAGCAGAACACACACCCTCACATGAAATCATTCAGGAAACAGCCTGGTTGGATGTATATTTCCAGAGGTCCTATTTCTGTATTTTATGTTGAATGGCACCCGTTTGTTATTCAATAAAAGAAAACACACAAACGCCTTAAAATCCACCTCATGGCACCGTAGAAACATTAGACAGGCCAGTGGGAGATGCCGCATGAATTATGGATAAGACTACAGAGTGGTGTCTGATGCAAAGGCTCATGGGTAAAATGATTGAGTTGCATGCCTATCGGAAAGAGAGCCAGGTGGGTTTTGGTTGCGTGTGTGTTTGTATATATGAATATGTCAAGCTGCTATCTCAATATCATCTGATAAAATCTTGGTAACTGGTAAAGTAATAGACTTACATAATGTTGGACCAGAGTGAAAACACATTCAGTGATCCTGCGTTAATGGATAGTTCACCCAAAAATGAACATTCTGGCATCATTTACTCACGCTCATGTCGTTTCAAACCTGTTTTACTTTATTTGTTCTGTGGAACATAAAATTAGATATTTTGCACAAGTTCATTATTATTGTCAAGCTCCAAAAATCATAAAAAGTACTATAAAAGTGTCAATTCCAAGTCTTTTAAAATTATATAACTTTGTTATATTTTTACAAAGTTGATGAAATAGTTGATGATAATTGATCAAATGTTGCGTAACTGAGCGCCTGTTTACCATAACTGATGTGCGAGTTGATGAATGTTGTTATGTGAAAAAAAGCCTAAATTCAAACTGTTCATCATGTAAAGCGAAGAAGAAGATTTGGACTAAACCGCTCAATTAATATGGATCAGTTTTACAATCTCTTTATCGACTTTTTAAAGCGTCAGTGGTAGTTGGAGTTGTGTAGCTGTCAATGGAGGGACAGAAAGAATACTTCTCTCTTTTAAGAGAATTTCATTTCAATATGCACATAATCATATTTGAAATCGGCATTCAGATAAAATATAAAATATAAAATATTTAAAGTGGTTACCACATTTTTTTACTATTTTCAACACTGATAACAATCAGAAATGTTTCTTGAGGAGCAAATCAGCATATTCAAGTGATCATGTGACACTGAAGAACGGTACACTGTAAAAAAAAATATTAAGTAACCTGTTGCCTTAAAACTTTAAGTTCATTGAAATGGAAAAAGTGAGTTAATGCAATGAAGGAGAATGATTTAATCATCAGAAAACTCAAAATTATATGTTATCTGAGCTAAATAAATTATTTAAGTTGATTTGACAAAAGAAAAAATGTTGTGATTCCTAATCATTAAAAGATTTTTTTACAGTGTAGTAATGATGCTGAAAATTCAGCTTTGCATCCTACTGAATAAATTACTTTTTTAAAATATATTCAAATAGAAAATTGTTATTTTATATAGTGATATTTGATAATATTACAGTATTTACTGCATTGTGGATCAAATAAACACACTTTGGTGAATACACTGTAAAAATATTCTTGGTTTAACTTAAAAAATAAGTAACCTGGTTGCCTTAATTTTAAGTTGATTGAACTAGAAAAAGTGTGTTAATACAATGAAGGAAGTTAATTTAATCATCAGAAAACTCAAAATAATAAGTTATCTCAACTACATAAATTATTTAGGTTGATTTGACAAAAGAAAAATGTTGTGATAACAAATCTTGAAAATATTTTTTTTTTACAGTGATATGAGACTTTTACACAAATCCTGGTGGTGTAGGCCTAGGCTACTGCATAAACTACTTTTCGAACACAATTTTTGTATGTTTTTTAAGAGCAGTTTTGACATGAACATCTTTTGTGTTCACATACAGTAGCCTAAACGATTGTAGAATTATCGCATTTACTAATCCGTAATCTATGTTTCTCTGTTGTCATTTGTAGGCATTGTATATTGAAAAGAAGAGTTATTGCTGACTTCACGTCTTTCTGCTTCCCCGGACATGACAATACTGTGTGTTTGTAACAAAGAGGCACAAAAAACCCTCATTATTTTCATTGCTCGGAAACAGTGCATGTAAGTAAGACTCGTAGTCTGTATTTGAGACGCGTATTATTTGCTGTCCTTTGTCTTTGAGCAGAAATTAATTGCCTTTGTTTTCAGAGGCTTTTGCGGGGCATTACCTCATCGATCTCTCCAGAAAGTAGAAGGCCCAACAAGCGGATGAAGGAGAGGGGGTCTTCAGCGTCTGTGGTCACGCTGACTTGGCACTCGGCTCACCGTTGCAGCAGATGCTGCCTTTCTCTCTACTTCACAAAAGCTTTTTCCCTCCTTTTTCTTGCTCTTGAAGCCCTGCGGGAACGCAGCCGCGACCCTCACCTCAACGAGCCAGTCTTGTATTTCTCTCCTGCGTCTGGATTGTTCCAGACTCTCTCTAGTGATTCATCAGAAACAGCCAGGAGTATGCAGAGACAATCGGCAGCTAATGCGTTTCCCAGAGCTCCTGCGCAACAATCCCCTCGTCTTTTCTTCCCTGCATTTTCCTTCTCTTTTTCCCCTTCTCCGCTCTTAAAGAGCATTTAGTGAGTTGAGCGCGGGTCCCGCTGTGAGGCAGAGATCAGCTCGGCTGCTGGGGATGTTAACAGGCTGTTGGACGTCTCAGTGGTTGTGTGGAGGTGGTGTTTCCCCGTGGTTCTGTGCCAGGCTGGCGGCCCCGTTGGCAGTGTCTGCTTAAAGGCCATGTTATGTGCTGTAGGTGCTTGGAAGTCAGAGGCTAAATGCCAGCTGAAGTGTGCCAGGGCTAATGGACTCGCTGCTGGATTTGTCCACGAGTATTTGACAGTTAAATCTACCTGAGAGTCATTTTGTGTTGTGTATCCGGAATAAAATCTTTAAAAGGGATGACATAGATAAAAAATTTACTCATTTTTTGCATTCATTTTATGAGAAAGCTGAAGTTTTAGCATCATGCATGTGAACACAACAGGAAATATTTAGTAATATTTTAAAACTGCTCTTAAAAAAACTTGATAGCACCATCATTTTCATAAAAGTAGCCAATATCATACTTGTGTCACACTCAACCAACCATTTAAAATATTTTTTAATGTTATGTGCAAGTCTCTTGTTCACCAAGGCTGCATCTATTGGATCAAAAATCCAGTAAATTCAAAGATTCGTTAGAAATCGTTCTAATATGTTTATTTTCGATAGTCCACCGTCAACGTTGCACTAACTATAAGTAACTTTGCAACTGCATGTCAATTAACTAGTAGATTGTTACAATGTTACAACACATTTAAAGCGCAGTTCACCCATACTGAGTACAAATACAATGTGAATCTTAAAGGAGTAGTTCACTTTTAATAATAATCTGATAATTTACTCTAGCCTGACTTCATCATACTCATTTTCCTATCTGGAAGATGAGTCTGAAACCCTCCGTCTGGATTCGATTATGAGGCGTGTCTTAACCGAACCAGGAAAAAACAACAACTCTGCACTCAATTGGAGTCTGTAAACCTACAACCAATCAGAGCAACGCAGTAAGTCAGCTACTTTGCATACAGTTGTCAAATACAGAACGTAGCCTAACTTTACTTATTTAAGAAGTAAAATAACGAGTGTTGCTTCTTTTACTTACTCCTTCATGAGTGCGAACCAAAGGAGAAACCACAACGACCACAGGCTTTTCATTACGTCCCATCATCTTAGCGACCGTCAGAGCCAGCTGATAAGTTATACTTTTCCTGAATCATGTGGGACGGCAAAAATATCTTTCCGATCGACAAATGCCTTGATTGCAGTTTTCTGTTTGTCTATTAAAATTAATGCGCTGTCGATTTATTCCAAACAGACGCGACAGCGGAATCTATACATCTCAATTCTGACATCTCACATCTTCAAGATGTACATCTCTGAGGGAAGACAGTTAGCGCTCTTTGATAACGTGATGATTGCGTCCTTGCAGATCACCTGTCCATCATTGTATAAAGCCCGCCCTGGCAATTTGATTGGCGCAAACATTGTTTGCCTGATCATAATTACTCCTAATGGATTCGAGTCCAGATCGAACTTCCTGTCCAAAAATGTTGTGGGTGGAGTTCGGGCTGGCACCCAGGCTAAATTTACTCACCCCTCATGTCATCCAAGATATCCATGTCATTCTTTCTTCAGTTTCAGTGCAAACTGTTCAAAGGGCTTTAAACTGATTCGACGAAACGATTTGATCGACAGGCGATGAATAAGGGTCTTATCAAGCGAAACAATCGCTCATTTAATAAATTAATAACAAAGTTTGTTTTATAAGCTCAAATGGTCGCCTTGCTCTGTTCTGTGACGCACGTTCGTGACTCTCCTGTTCGAACTCGTTCAAATCAAAACAAACAAATCTCTTTCTGAACAAAATGAACGAATTGACTTGGAAAGATTAGTTCATTTTGATAAATGAGTTAGAACAGGAGAGTCACAACGTGCGTCACAGAACAGAGCAAGGCGACCATTTGAGCTTATAAAACTTAAACTTTGTTATTTATTTAATAAATGAGCGATCGTTTCGCTTCATAAGACCCTTATTAATCGTCTGGAATCGTTTAAAGCCCTTTGAACAGTTTGCAGTTTGTACTGAAAGTGTCTTTTGGACCTTTAACCGTTTGGTTCCAAGTAAAGTGCATTATATAGAGAAAAATGCTGCAAAGTTTTCATCAAAAACCTTAATTTCTTTTCAACTGAAGAAATATCTTGGATGACATGGGGGTGAGTAAATTATCAGCAAAAGTTTTTTAAAAGTGAACTACTTCTTTAACATCAGACACTTTTACAATAAAAACAACTACTAATAATTTATTCCTGTGATGCAAAGCTGTATTTTCAGTGTCACATGATCCTTCAGAAATGATTCTAAAATGCTGATTTGCTGCTCAAGAAAGATTTCTTATCAATGTTGAAAACAGTTCATATTTTAGTAGAAACCAACAGATGAAGCATTCTAAATCCAGCTAATAAAACAAAAGCGAAACAGACGAATAATATTTCTCGATTCTGCTGAAAACCCGAGCGAGCGAGTTA
>JAQIUQ010001984.1:0-60000 GCA_030378365.1 Hybognathus amarus | reverse complement strand
TGCTTTAAAATATAACATTCTGGGCAGAATTCAAATGGGTCCGATATGTTTTCTGGTCTGGTCTCCTTGCGTGTTTCTGGACCGGATCAGTGTGTGCTAATGTGAAAACAGATTTTGTTTGCCCAATGGAAATCATATTTACACTATCTGAATTGTTCCCTATAAGTGGAAAGTAGAAAATAATAAATGTGTGAACAAATTACCAATTTTAGCTACAGATTCAGCGTCTATTTATAATGTAGGGGGCGGGACACTTTAGATTCTAGAGAGCATTTGATTGGACAGAAAATTTGCTGTGATGTCATCGAAATCATTGGTGGAAGTGAGAGACTTAGTTTTGAAGGCTTTTTTCTTCTAAATGTGAATTTTGTCGTTTTGGAGCACACTACAGTAGGTTATAAGATAACTGTAAATAAAACCATATTCATGCTAAAAGCCAAACTTTAATTTTGATTTCATGGGGACTTATTATTTTCAGGCGAGTTGCACAAAAATGAAAAACTTCTCCTTTAAATCCCCAAAGGCATCATGTCAGAATGATTAGAATATTCATCTGTCAGCTCTTCATCATTGGTCTCATTCGTCCTGCATGACACAGGACATCCATGTTTTTTCGTTACAGTGTTTGAGGATTTTGAATGCATAAGAGGTTTCCGTCTCACCCTCAGAAACTCATCATCTGCTTAAGAAAACATCCCATCTTAAATGCTGCTTTCTCAGCCTCAAATGAGGCCTAATCCTGGACCGTCAGGCGTTTTCATGGTTATTCACAACTGAAATTGGATTTTAGTTAAATACATAATCTCTGCTGGACAGTAATGACTTTTACAGTATACTTTGTTCTTTCACTCAAGGGTGGATTTTAATTCAACAGGTGGATTTTATAGATTGTGTTTTACATTTCATAAAATTTTGCTTAAAAATTGACTTTATTAATGTTTAATTCTACCTTTTTGCTATGTTTAGCCCCATTCAGTGTTTAATAATAAATTGCATTTTAAAATAATTTATAAGAGCAAATGATAAAATATTTCACAATATTACTGTTTTTAAGAGACGTCTTAATCCCATCGTTTTTGAATGGCTGTGTGTGATTTTTTAAATGAGAATGTATTTCCTTGCATTTTTTAACCGTATATCCTTGCTTTTCGAGTTATTAATCTGGATATAAAACGGTAGTGATATACTAGCATGCACTGTAAAAAATAATCGTGTAAAAAAACGGTTAACTACTGTCAGCTGTGGTAAAATACGATGTGTTACTGTTTTTGTGTTATAGAATATAGCTGTTAAATTAAAGTTTTATACTCTAGCTGACAATACGGTATTTAGCTGTTACAAAAACGGTAACACACTGTATTTTACGGGATGATGCTGGCAACCACAGCTGCCAGTAGTTTACCGTTTTTTTTTTTTTTTTACAGGATTATTTTTTACAATAATTATTTTCTGTTTTCTCCCTTTACACCCTATTAAAGGGTTAGTTCACTCAAAAATGAAATTTCTGTCAGTATTGAACTTGAACTTTCGTCTTAGGGCCTACTAGAAAGAAAATAAATAGTCGAATAAAGTCGTTATTTACATTTTTTTCGCACAAAAGTATTCTCGTCAAGTTTCAAGCCCTTTGGGTCCCTATGTGGTAGTGATCCAGCTCTCAAATTTAATTTAAAAAAATCTTGATTTGTGTTCCGAAGATGAACAAAGGTCTTTCGGTGTTGGTACAGCATGGGGGTGAGTAATTAATGACTTAATTTTCATTTTTGAGTGAACTAACCCTTTAAAAATAAACTTTTTAAAACTGAATTGAGTTACATAAAATAGACAATTTTTACAATTTAGATTGAAAACAGAAAACAAGAAAGGAAAAAGACATGACATAACCAAACCAAACCTACCCCACCCACCCTGGCTTACTAAAATCATATACAAATATAAAATATAACAGAACTTAATCTGGTAAGTACCTGCTAAGACTGCAAATTATGATAGAAAAGGCTGCCATTTTTCCTCTCATTGCATATTCAATTTTCTCAAGTTTTAAGAAATGCATAGCATAAGCCACTGCCAGACTGACTGAGGATTTGGAGATTCCTTACTGTAAGAGAATTTGATGTCTAGTCAATAAAGATGTGAATTTGAGGAGTTCTTTCTGTGCTCAATTAAATCGACTTAGATCCATTTTAGTCCCATTTCTAGCCTGGGTTTCCCCATTCTGCCCTTGCTGCAGCGCGATTTTTATTCACGCGGCTAAGCAGTCTGGATACTGTAGTGAAGTTTTTCTTCCATGCAACAGACCAGGAGACTTATTTTGAGATGACTACAGCGATGCATTAAAGAACTTCTCCGTGAAAGATACCTCAAAAGTCTCCTGGTCTGTTGTAGAAAAGTTAGCAACTCAGGAGACCAGGAGACTTTTGAGGTATCTTTCATGCAGAAGTTCTTTATTTCGTCACTGTAGTCATCTCAAAGAGTCTCCTGAGTTACTAACTTTTCTACAAGGAAAGAAAAATTTCTTACAATACCATGAACCAAATTTTCCCCTGAAATAGGCAACCAATCACAGAACGGGAGAGGAGCACAGGTGCATTTGATAGACGGACAGGTGCATTTGATAGAACATTCGTAGCACCCAATAATACGGCTCTAGGCATTTGTAAACCATGCTTCAAATACGAGAAATTGAACATGATTTCCAGACCACGTTTCATTCTCAATGATACGTGGTCTGGCGTTAGCCAGGCTATCCCATTTCCCACATTTTTTTCTAATTTATCTGAACGTTTTTTTTTTTTCATTCTTTTTACGAAAGTTATAATGCTGGCAATGATAACATTTTGCGTTAGATTTGATTGATTTGTTTACCATTACATAGTAATTGGCATTTTTTCCCCTTTAGACGGAAGTTATTTTATTAAGCTGTAGTTTCTTAGTTTCCCTCATACTCACTGACTTAGCATCTTACTGTAGTCGTTACTGATTAACAATGAAATCATCCTGCTGAGGGTTTGCACAGTCCTCTGTAGTTGGGAAGTTGGGACTTCACTTTAATGCCACTACATTACTCACTTTACACTGCATCAGCAGAAAACTGCACAAGATGATGCAACCAGCTTTCAGAGAATATGACTTGAAGTTGAAGTTACATGACATCAAAAGAAGCACTGTAATCTTCATTCAAAGCAACATCTCTTCTCTGATGATGATGTGCTTACTGGTGTGAGGGCGGGACAACCTGTCTCTCACATGAGATCCACCAATAGCTAACCACAACCATTCCTAACTGAGACCATCCCAAATAAGGGGAGAAAAGACTGTCGCAACTTCTATTTCATACTGACTGTAAAGTTTGTCTTGTTTTTTTTTATTTTTTTTATTTTTTTATCATCTCCTTTTTTCTTGTCTTAAATATAGCCACCCTTTAACAAGGGTTATGCTTAAAAAAACATGTTTGCCATTAAAAATGCATTTATTAAGTTAAACTTATAAAGGAATTGATTTTTGCAGCTTGCAACTGTCAGTCCACAAAATTTAATTTTACTGAACGCTAAATGGAAAGTCAACTCTTATTTACATTTTCCTTAGGAAGGAGCATTTGGGAGTCTGTTTGGGAACTCTATAAGTCTAGCGGTGGGCCACTGATCGTTATCGAGCATAAATGGCTCCGTTTTCAAGCCGTTCCCTCTTCCTTTAGACCTGGCTTTTTGTGCCTTTCCCCTTTAAATTGGATTTAAAACCCATTCGCTCTGATTGGATTTAGGATGCTAAGCGAGCTGTGGGCCCTTCTTTTCTCATCTCCCCATTCGAGCACCTCCAGTTTACCGTTTAATCTGTAATCAATTTGTTTGCCGTGTGTACAATGATCCGTGTGCGCGTGTGTGTGAATTTTACAGAAGTAATTATGCCACAGAGGTCGGCAAGCTCCAGATTAATGCACACTAGAATTAAACAAACTAGACTCGTGGGCCAATTATGTAGGCAGAGAAAGGCGAGGGAAGCCATAATTTCCATCCACTCTGTCTTCCACCTCATGGTTCTTATTTGTGTCTGATACCCCCTTCATTTCTTTTATTTATTCTCTCTTTTTCTTTCTTTTTTTAGGAGGGCCAATTCCATTTGTACGCCCACACATTGGTATCCCATGAATCCCCTCGGCGGTATAGAGAGTGCCGCTGCATTAGTCACATTTGCACATGCTGCTAGGAGCCAGTCTGAGTGTTTTAAAAGAGTGAAAGACTCTCAGCCCACAGAAATCGCTCCTCTGTTTTGTCCTCATAACTGAAGTGCAGTCCTCACCAATAGTTTATAATGTAACCTCTCCATTTACTTCTGTGCAGTTATGCACCTCCAATCACTAACAACAAGGTACCATAGAGAATTATTCTATCTATCTGTCTGTCTATCTGTCTGTCTGTCTGTCTGTCTGTCTTTCTGTGTATCTGTCTGTCTGTCTATCTGTCTGTCTGTCTGTCCGTCCTGTTGTCTTGTCTGTCCTGTCTGTCTTGTCTGTCTGTCTGTCTGTCTGTCTGTCTGTCTTGTCTGTCTGTCTGTCTGTTGTCTGTCTGTCTCGTCTGTCTGATCTTGTCTGTCTGTCTGTCTATCTGTCTGTCAGTCCGTCCTTGTCTGTCTGTCCTCTGTCTGTTCGTCTGTCTGTCCGTCTGTCTGTCTGACTTGTCTGTCTTTCTGTCTGTCTCTATCTGTCTGTCTGTATGTGTACCTGTCTGTCTGTCATCTATCTGTCCTGTCCGTCTATCTGTCTGTCTGTCTGTCTTGTCTGTCTGGTTCTATCTGTCTGTCTCCGTCTGTCCGTCGGATCTATCTGTCTGTCTGTCTGTCTATTGTCTGTCTGTCATGTCCGTTCGTCCGTCCGTCGGATCTATCTATCTGTCTGTCTGTCTGTCAGTCCGTCTGCCGTCCGTCCGTTCGTCCGTTCTGTCTGTCTGTCTGTCTGTCGTCGTCCGTCTGTCCGTCCATCCATCCGTCTACTTGTCTGTCTTTCTGTCTGTCTGTCTCTATCTGTCTGTCTATCTGTCTGCTCTGTCTTGTCTGTCTGTCCGTACCTATTTATCTGTCTGTCTGTCCGTCTGATCTATCTGTCTGTCTCTGTTCTGTCTGTCCGTCCGTCCTTCTGTCTGTCCGTCTGTCTGTCGGTCTACTCTTGTCTGTCTGTCTGTCTGTCTGTCTATCTATCATCCGTCATCCGATCCATCCATCCATCCATCCATCCATCCATCCATCCATCCATCCATCCATCCATTCATCTATTATCTCATGTAAACCCACACTGTGTTGTTTTGTGCTGTGCTAAATAATGCAAAAAAGAGCATTTTCTGTTATGATACTGTGTGGAATCGAACTAGATAGATTAATGATGTTTCTCTGGCAAACAGCAGCTATAGCACCACTGAGGTACAAAGTGTTCATGATTGTAGCGCTGCAGGGAGAAACTGCATGTGTAGAGAGAGACAGACAGGGACTTTCCACCTATGTCTGCTCCTCTCATTCATGTTTCTCTTTCTCAACCATCTGTTTTCCCCTGTTCTCCTTGTCATTTATAATTGGGTCTAGATGTCCAAAGTTCACTATGATTAACAGTTAACTGTTTGAACTTATGCTATCAAATTTAAAATAAATGCTTTTTGTGTTATACTAGTTGGCCCTAGTCTGAGAGGACGTATTGAAATTCTGGAACTAATAATCTAATTTAAACCTGGAAATAATCAGGAAGTAGTTGGATATTATAAAAATGTCAATTTGTAAAACACTAGTGTTCAAAATATCTAGGCCACTTTAATCAAATTACTGTCACTGATCATGTGTACTTCTTTGAACAGATTGTGAAGCGCAAGATGATCTTAGGAACATTATGACATCATGCTGGAAAACATGATCATCAGGTTTGTGCACTTCATGTTCAAGTTTTGCATTTTAAATTTCTTTTCACACATATTGCTGTGCTGTTGTTCATATTATTAGTAATGAACACTTCTTGTTGTCTGAGACTTTTGGACCTCACTATATACAGTGTGTATAAAGCACTTTCACTGATGAAAGTCGAGGTAGAGAAAGCGAGGTAGGTTCTTTGTCTGAAGTGATCCTAAAAGCTTTTGGACACTCAAGACACAGTTTGAAATGTCAGGCCAGGTCTGAGTGCTAGATTGTGGAGAATGCAACAGTTTGGTAGGCAAAAACTATTAAAAGTTTGAGAGACCCTGCTACAAAAGAACATACAAAGCATTTATACAGTTCCCCTTGTAGAAAAAAAATTCTGTTAAATTTACTGAAAGAAATGGTCAGCTGTGGTTGCCAGAAATCTACCATAAAAAATACGGTAGCAACATTTTAGGTTTTATAGACTTAACTTTACAGTTAAAAAACATATTTCATTATCTGATATAATGTGAATTTACTGACTTATTGAATATATGTTTTGTAATACATTGGCAAATCAAAGTGTAGAGGTAATTGTAATACAATGGCAACCACCAATCACAGTGGTGATGAGTCACATGATGATTCAAAGCTCATCATAAGCAGCTTTTCCACAAAAAGTTAAATATAATAAATGCAATATAATAATAAAATAGAAGCTCCACAGTGTCATTCACACAAACAACAGACACCATCGTAACACACATGAAATTTTCACACATGAAATTGCAATGAACATTAATAACATAAAATGTAACATAAACCCCTAATGTACTGATTAAAAAAAAACTAAGAAAAACTAGTTTTCAAAAACTTATAATAACGTTATATATGTATAATAAGTATAATAACGTTAGTTATTTGTCCCTATACGACCTCAAACTTGTATCGTACAGCTCAGGAAGTTCCGACATGCTACTTCCCGTTCATCCATTTTGATTTCCGTGCTTGTTTGGAGGATGCCCCGTTTCTATTGGCCCCGCTGGTAATCGTCACAGAGTGCAGTAAAAGTTTATCTATTTTGAACTTTGACCGTGGCGTGCGCGCAATGACGTCAATACGCTGATTTCACTCAGCCGCCATTTTGAAATCGAAAGCGAGGCTCCGGTGGGAAGAGCCCGGTGTGGTGACGAGATGAGTCCCCCGACGAGATGAGTCCCCCTTAGGACCCCATAGTATGCCAGTAGTATGCCTGATCTAAATATGTTCTCGCGATAACTTGTAATCAAGGCTACAAACAATTCATATCAACATATCGCGCTGATTATTAAGACAAAAACAGTGACAATTATAATTGCATTTCGAATACGGTAAGGCAAGTATAAGCTGCGGTAAACCTCAGCTAGCACGAATCATCGGATGAATGCTATGCTAAGCTAACTAAAAAACATTAAGAACGAGAAATGTTTAAATTTACAATCTACAGCTTCGGTTATATACTAGTATATGAAACATATAAGTTAGAATAAATTAATGACTCGTTATAACGTACTTCAAACGTCTCTTATAATAAAGTGATTTGTAACCAGGCACTAAAGCGATTACCCATAAAACTAGCTTTGAACCAATCGGATCGCTTGGGTCCTAAGGGGGGACTCATTTCTTCGGGCAGACCCATCTCGTCACCACACCGGAAGTACAGATAGACAATAATGCCTTGGACTACCAATCTGAACCTGCTGCCGCGATTTACACTATTGGATTTTAATATCCAATTATAGGATATGTATTCGTTCCTGCTTCTTTTTTATCGTTATGAATTATATATGAAGAGTTCAGATGCAAAAGCCTCTAAGTGCCATTTGAAATTTTCTTCTAAAATGACCATTTTTATCAAGCTTGTATATTAAAGTTCAGTAATTTCACTTAAATGGCAATGAAGATTACCTATTAATTGTCATTTAAGTGAAATTACTGAACTTAAATATACAAGCTTGATAAAAATGGTCATTTTAGAAGAAAATTTCAAATGGCATTTAGAGGCTTTTGCATCTGAACTCTTCATATATAAATATATAAAAATTGTTTTATTTATAAATTAATTTCACTGTATAAAGTCTAAAGTATGAAATAAATGTATGTACATTTTTAGAATAACTAATTAATACGCCATCACATTCGCGACTCACCTATGATTAAAGGTGACACTTCCACTTTTCTTCCCACCGGAGCCAATTCAAAATGGCGGCTGCGCGCACCACTGCACAAGCCATTGAAATTAATGGGTTTCATAGCGCTGCGCAGCGCATTCGCGTCCTGTGTGAAGGCCCATTTAAGATGTAAAGATTGCACGGCTCATATAATATTTCGTTATACGCCCTGAGCTTCGCTAATAAACAAATTCTCAAGGTTTAGCACCTTAAACTAACCTTGAATTTTATTTTGTATTTTTTTATGCTTTCAGCCCCAATTTTAAACCCTATTTGAGCGCCATAGATTTGTATAATGACGAATTCTGTGCCAGTGTGGACTTCTATCTTTCCTCTTTTCCTGATTTCCCACCTTTCTTCCCTTCGCCAAAACAATTTCCATCTGGGCCGAGTCCCAGCAAGACTGCTGCTCAATTACCACACTCCAGTACACACAGCGCGCGAGGGAGAACTCAACATCTCCAGCAGAAAACACACCTGCTCTCACGCAGAGAGAGAGAGACCTGTCTCGCTGATGGATCCGGCCCGTCCACCCACACAAACTCTCACAGGCAGCACTTGGTCAAATACCACAACGAAAGAATGAGCGAATAAATACAACCCCCCCCCCCCCCCAAAAAAAAAAACAGCGCAATAGAGGAAAATATGCCGTATCCACCTCTTGTCTGTGTATTTTTTTGACCGAGGCGACTCCCCACACCATCTTCCCGAGAGCTTATGAAAGACGAGAGGATGTTTATGCGTCTGACAGCGCTCTCCTCTCTTTCAGCAGCCGTTCTTTGCTTTTAAAACCATTAACCCTGCCAGCTAATGTCATGATAGATTTCATAAGCAAACGCGCTCTTAGAGCTGCCAGGCTAGACGTCAGGCATCTGCTGACAAAAGCTCATATAGCTTGAGAAAAAGGCGTAGGAACATAAACAAGATCCTTAAAAACAGCCCATAAAAATTCTTAGCTATGGAAACATGGAAATGAGATGATCTGTTGTAGACATAAACATTTCTAGATGTTAATATAACCCTGAGGACATCCTAGCGTTACACTCGATATTTCTCCTTTCAGTGTGTTATTGAACTTTGCTCTTCTCGGCTCTGGTTTGTATCTGTTTTAGACGTGTGTGATGTGTCTTAAGTGGAGGTTATGTAAAATAAAGGATGTTATATTGGGATCCTGCGCCGGCTGTGTGTAGACAGCTGGTGTGGCGGATTAAAGATGGGCACAGCACCTGATGCCCGCTGCCCACTTCTGCCCAGCATAATCTGCCAAAATAGACAAATGCCCACCCTGTGGCCCAGAGGAAGTTAAAAGACTGAGCTTTCCCATTTTTTTTTAAAAATAAAGTTTCAGTGGTGGAACCATCTTATTTTTATTAGAAGGGAATATAGAGTTGGGTTCTGTGGAGATTTTAGTCAATCTTAAAGTGATAGTTCACCCAAAATTGAAGATTCTGTCATCATTTACTCCCTTGTGTAGTATTTATTTACTATTATAGCATTTATTATATTTTTAACATTTAATATTATACGTTTTTCAATTTATACTTAATTTTATTTCAGCTTTATTTCAGTTACTGAAAACAAGTTGCAGTTTCATGAGGGGGACCGTTTTTATTTTTATTTTTTTCATACAATGAAAGTCGATGGGGTCCAATGTTGTTTGACCAACATTCTTCAAAATACCTTCTTTTGCCTTGTTTAGGAGCTTCTTTTAAAGGAGTAGTTCACGTTTAAAAAAAACATTTTCTGATAATTTATTCACCCCCATGTCATCCAAGATGTCCATGTCTTTCTTTCTTCAGTCGAAAAGAAATTAAGGTTTTTGATGAAAACATTCCAGGATTTTCTCCATATAATGGACTTCAATGGGAACCAAACGGTTCAAGGTCCAAATGAGAGTTTCTGTGCAGCTTCAAAGGGCTTTAAACGACACCAGACGATGAATAAGGGTCTCATCTAGCGAACGATTGGTCATTTAAAAAATAAATAACAAAGTTTAAGTTTTATAAGCACAAATGCTCGCCTTGCTCTGTTCTGTGATGAGCGTTCGTGACTCTCCTGTTCGAACTTGTTCAAATCTTTTTTTCAAGTCATGACTTGAAGGGTCTTAGATAAGACCCTTATTCATTGTCTGGTGTTTTTGAAGTTGCACTTTGAAGTTGCACTAAAGCTCATTTGGACCTTGAGCCGTTTGGTTCCCAATGAAGTCCATTAAATGGAGAAAATCCTGGAATGTTTTCATCAAAAACCTTAATTTCTTTTCGACTGAAGAAAGAAAGACATGGACATCTTAGATGACATGGGGTGAGTAAATTATCAGCAAAAGTTTTTTTAAAAGTGAACCAATCCTTTTATAAAGTTGACCCAAAGTTGTAGGGTCATAAAAACTCTGGGCCAAAAGAAGATATTTTGAAGAATGTTGGTAATCAAACAATTGAGAGTAGCCATTGAGTATGCTAAAAATACTATGGAAGTCAATGGCTGGTGTACACTGTTACCTACATTCTTCAAAATATCTTCTTTTGTGTTCAGAAGAAAGAAACTCATATAGGTTTGGAATGACACAGGGATGATGACAGTAAATGATAACACATTTTTCAATTTTAGGCGAGCTACCCCTTTAAGTGAGAGTGATAGGATATAATTCATCTGTCCATCCTCCATCTTTGTTCCTCGATCTCTCTCTGGTTGTGTTCATGCCTGTGAGCACTTCATTATGCTGTGAGGTGTTGTGTTGTTGTTTGCAGATATTGATCTGACTGTGACAGAGGGACTTTTTAAAGGGCCCGTTTGACTGCAAAGTCCGTGAGGGACAATTTCATTACGCTTTGTTGCCGTCGGCTTGGAATACACTAGAATGGCATCCTCTAAAGGCTGGCAATCAGCAGGCGCAAAGCAAATACAGACAGCCTCGCTTATTGCCAAATGCCTGTTTTTGCCAGAACTTTTGTGCATTCTCATTGCAAGTTACATTAATTGTCTTGATAATTAAATGTCAATTGTGTACTGCAAAATTAACTTTTACTCATCCAACACAGTTTTACAATCGCAAACAAAAAAACACAGAGCGGGTGCATTGTTTAAAAAGCTTGTCAGGCCCAATTGTTCTTCTGTATATTGTTTTGGCACATTTTTAAATAGCTTTACAAAACCTCTCTACTGTTTTGCATTTGTATTGCATTGCTTCCTTGAAAGTTTTCTTAGCCATTGCGGTGTCTATGTGCAGACGTCAGGTCCCATAGACAGTGTGTGTGTGTGTGTGTGTGTGTGTGTGTGTGTGTGTGTGTGTGTGTGTGTGTAAGTTGCCCATTACTTTATTGCAAATAAAGCCTACAGTGTTCTGTATACTTCCCCCATACAAATGCTAGCCTATGTACTGTAAAACATACAAGATTCAACCATGCTTTTGTTGTCCAGGGTTTACAAAGTGTTTTGTAACTGAGGTCCCAAAAGCTTGCTTCTGGAGGGGCATGTCAAAACCTAACCCTTTCCCCCATGAAAATTTATTTACCGTATTCTGTATGTGCATTTTTAAGACATTTGTAGGCCAAAAAATGATATATCAATTGCTTTAAAGTCATGTCAGTGCAGTGGTCAGTTGGATAATAATGCTCTTTCATCTCCATCTCTCTTTCTTTTTCTCTCAGTCTCCTTATCTTGCCTTCTATCCCGTCCCTTCCCAAAGCTGAGCTTTGATTGACACATTTTTCTTTGCAAGTGAAAAAAGTCAACATCGGATCTGATATTTATAACTGACATTAATAATATTTTCTTAGATAAGTGAATTTACCGAAGGGTACCAGGAAAACTAGGTAAATAAGTTTATTAAATTGAGTCACAATGCGTGCATATTCATTATTAATCTTATGCCTAAGAATTTGATGAAACCACTTTGTTAATGTTTTTTGTCTCGTCACATTGACAGTTACTAATTGGATGAATCACATAAATTATATATTTTCAATTTAAATTGCCGAAATTGGACAAAAGTGACGAAAACAGCTGTCAAATAGTAAATGTTTAGTTACTTGCACCTTATCTCACACTTGATGACATTAAAAAAGTAGTTCACTTTTAAAAAAACTTTTGCTGATAATTTACTCACCCCATGTCATCTAAGATTTCCATGTCATTCTTTCTTCAGTCGAAAAGAAATTAAGGTTTTTGATGAAAACATTCCAGGATTTTTCTCCATATAATGGACTTCAATGGGAACCAAACGTTTCAAGGTCCAAAAGACAGTTTCAGTGCAAACTGTTCAAAGTGCTTTAAACGATTTCTAGGCGATGAATAAGGGTCTTATCAAGCGAAACGATCGCTCATAAAAAAAAAACAAAGTTTAAGTTTTATAAGCTCAAATGGTCACCTTGCTCTGTTATGTGATGCGCATTTGTGACTCTCCTGTTTATCAAAATGAACGAATCTTTTCCAGAGTCAACATCATTCATTTCGTTTGTTGAATGAACCAAATGACATGAAAAAAGATTTGTTCATTTTGAGTTTGAATGGAAGAGTCACGATGTGCATCACAGAACAGAGCAAGGCGTGCATTTGAGCTTATAAAACGTTAAACTTTTTTTATTAAATGAGTGATCGTTTTCGCTTGATAAGACCCTTATTGATCGTCTGGTAATCTTAAAAGCCCTTCGAACAGTTTGTAGTTTGCACTGAAAAATGCTGGAATGTTTTCATCAGAAACCTTAATGTCTTTTCGACTGAAGAAAGTATGACATGGATATCTTGGATGACATGGGGGTGAGTAAATTATCAGCAATTTTTTTTTAAAAGTGAACTACTCCTTGAACTGAAGCGTCACTCTACACTTTGATTTGATTGGTCATCTTGACTTAAACATTTTGATATTGATTAGAAATGGAAATTGAATACTGGGAGCATTGCACTGAGGGATTAAGAGATTTGAAAATGAATTGCATTTACAAGAAATAAATCCTTTATAATAAATCAAATTCTCATTAGAAAAAAAAATAGGGCTCTTTTTAAATGTGACTTTTTCCATGGGCTAATATGAAAAATCTAAATTAAATAAGCAATGATCTACAAGATAAGATATGATATGGAGTAACTGTCCTACTTTGGGTCAGCACCAGAACAACTTCAGTCAGTTTTCTATTGGAATATCAATTTTATAGTCCTTTAGGCAGTGAAGCATTAACCTGGCCTTTATCTAACTACTGTGTGTTTTTCATTGCTAGGAACAGTAATGATGATACTTCATAACGGCAGAGGAGGTAAGAGCAGAATTGTGTCCTTTCCTGTCTGATTCACGATATCATTCGTTCTAATGCCTGATTTATCATGAGTACCACTTCAAAGTCTGGGCCTGGAAGCGGACATATTGATGTAGAAACGGCCACACACATTGTATTACATATACTCCTGAGAGAAAGCGCATGTTTCTCGTCAGTAGAACAACATGAGGATCTCTCTGGAGTTATTTGAAGTCTAATTTTCACCATAAGGGAGACTAAGACCTGAAATATCCTCTACACAAAAAATGATAAAAGTGCAAACCTCCTCAAGCTTAGGTCTAAAATATATGTGCAGATGCGAGCCTGTTCTCATCCTTTGGTGTCATATAGGCTAGGTGATGCCATATGACATTTCGTCGAAATACTATGCACATGGCACCCTTTAATGTCAATAAAACATGCAGAACACAAGGCGTCATAGAGGTGACTGGCATACTTTCAGCGTCAATATGAGACACAGACCCTACCCCAGACCTAAACAAAACAGTTGCTGCTATTCAGATCTCAAAGTGATTGATTTCTTTCTAATCAAATCCTGCTATTTCGTCCTCTGCTTTCAGAAGGCGCTCTGGAAAATGACTGTGATGAGTGATGCTTTGTGACTGCAGATGTAGCGGCTCATCTGTGAGAAGTTTCTCCATACTCTTCAGTGATGCTGAACAGATAGATGAGCGGATCCACACAGAACTGCTGAACTGCACACATGTCTTTGTCAAACTCCCCCTTCTGGTGTCTGTGAGTACTGCATCATTCACATTCACTGACACCTACTGTAACAGCAAAAAATCCTGCTATACTAAGGCCTGCTGTTACCGACGTGTCATTTCTGTATTTCGAACCCAATGTAATTTGTGTCAATGAGACATGCATTGGGGTAACAAATTCTGCAGTTGTTGAATTGACAAAACAAAAGATGTCTCTTCCACATCAGCCAGAGGTTTCTTAGGATTTGATTTAGGTTGTGTGGGAGCCAGTTCCTTGGTTTGTGATCAGATAGCAGAGCTCTGGAGGAATGACCCACAAGTTGAGAACAGGGCTTGCATTCAGAGAGAGTTCTTCCTCGATGCAGCGGCTCCTGCGCTGCGAGAGAGAGGGAGAGCGAGAGAGAGAGAGAGAGAGAGAGAGAGAGAGTTACTGCTGTTACTGCCGCTGCCTCGGGTCTGGCCGTCTTCCAAAGAGAAATCAATGCAGCCTGGAGTCAATGGAACTTCAAATCTGATTCCTGTTCTTCTCTAGCATCTCAAGAATAGGCATTGGAATAGTACGGAATGAACAATTCTGGTTCCAATTCGACACCTTAATGACTGCATTAATGATATATATATAGTTTTAGAACTTATCTAAGATAGTGAATGCTAAACAAAACTATAGCCCTAGTTTTACTAGCATATTTTAATGTTTTTGTTTAGTTGAAGTTGCAAGTCTCAAGCCTTAAGTGAGATCATTTTGAGTTTGTGATGACAAAAGTAACAATTACTATAGTAAAAAGTAAAAAAAGTAAAAAAGTAAAAATAATAAAGTAGCAAAACTGCTACAATTGGAGATGTGAATGGATATTACATTTCTTATTTTAATTGTTTACTTAACAGTCGATTTTATTTCAGAACCAGGATTCCCACAGTCTTTAAAAACCATAAGGAAATCAATCAAATCTTGGAAAGTCATCGAAGTTTCTGGTAACACTTTACTAAAGGGGTGTGCATGAGACTTCATAATCATGACATATGTTATGAATATGAAATTTTATGCATGTTTGTGACAACTGTCATTAAGTGTCATTTGCTCAGTTATGACATTTTAATGGAAATATTACATTGTTTGAGATGTCTTTGTTGTGACAACTTGACATAAACCAATACATTCATAACCTGTCAGTGTCTTTGTCATGACAACTTGAGATTACTAAAACAACACAATCTAAACAGATTAAATATCAAACTTAAGAAACCACCAAGCTTCATTGGTTCACATTACATTAAACTGTCATGTGGTTGGTTTTGACAATGGCTGTCATGAAGCCATTATAGCTTTTTAACGACAAATTCAATTAGAACCACTGTAGTTGAGGTCATGGAAAATATTCATGACACAGTTATAATGGCCTCATGACAGCCAATGTCAAAGCCAACCACATAACAGTTTAAATTAATGTCAAGTTGTCATGACAAAAGCACTGACAGGTTATGATGTTATGGTTTATGTCAAGATGTCATAACAAAGACATCTTAAACAATGTCATATTTGCATTCAAAATGTCATAATTGCATGAAAGACACTTAATGAAAGTTGTCATAAACATGCATAAACCTTACTTCATATTTAAGACATATGTCATGGTTATGAAGGTGTCATGTCAGTCTTATGAACACCCCTTCAAGTAAAGTGTTACCTTCATGGGTCATAAAGAGTGTGAACTTTTCGAGATTTAAAAAAATATATATATATTTAATATGTTGTATATATTCCACACTAACAGCTTTGTCATTACTGCAGAAGTATCAAAATTACTTGGAAAATGAGGGGCCTTAAAGAACCACTTCAGAGTCTGGACTGATTTCGAAGTATTTTACCTGATTCATTAAAAGAACTGACTCATAAGAGTCATTAGTCGAGAATCAGTCTTGTTGTAGACGTTTAAAGACCATGCCACACTTTCCGTCCCCTTTTTCCTTTTTCTAAAGAGCATTAAATGGGCATCTGTTTAGTGCAGAATAAGTCATCAGAACAGTGTTTTTGGTCCATCTCCCCAAAGAGAATGTGCTAAAAATTATCAACTTGCGTGAGTACAGTAGATTATAGAATTGGCCACAAAGCTAAAAGTTAAAAAGAAAAAAAAAACTATGTTAAGGGGTGGAAGCTCAAATCTCAGTTCCCAATACACTGCCTAAAAACAGGTTTTCGAAAACAAAACTTCTTGTGTAAGCACACTATTTTTTACTCCTCAACTGAATCCAGCTGCTGCTAAACAGCAGTGCATCTGGGCTGAGAGGAGAGAGAGAGAGAGAGAGAGAGAGAGAGAGAGAGAGAGAGAGAGGGAAATATGCTGAGGAAGAATGAAACGGGTTAATGTGTGCGGTTGACCCAATTCCATGCTGAATGAAAAAAAGAGCATATACAACATGTTATTTATTTATACACTCGCTTGATTAATGGAAACGAGCGAGAAGAACATGCCTATAGTGAACCAGCCTCCTCACAGAAAGGCAAACCCGCCTCTAGGCTGTGGTTACAAATAAGTAGTCTCTCTTTAAAAAGTAGTCTGGGAAACGCTGCTGCTGAGATCCTACTTGATTTGTATATTATGCTCTAAAAGAAAGTTGACACTCCCAAACAAAGCTAGCAGGATGAGCGATGAACTTTGCCCTACTGACTCACATTACCGTTTCCGATATGTTGTAGGCTCCCAGGCTATCACTATGAATTGATTGTGCAATGCAAAGCAAGTATTACTTTTGATCACATTTAACAAGGTAAAAACTACAAATGTACCCCTTTAATCTAAGACTCGACATGTTAGCAAGAGGTCTATATAATGCTGTGTTTGTGTGTGAATGATTCAAGGCCCGTTTGTCCCTACAGCCTCACAGTGAGTGATGATGATTGTTGCATGGCTTCCTTCTTCCTGCTTTATTTAAAGTGATTCATCAGGGCTGTAGCAGTGGACCTGTTTTCTTTGTTTTTGTGAGGCAGACCTGTCTGAAACCCCTTGTTTCTTCTGTTGTTAAGGGTCGAGTGGATGCCTTTTGTCAACGATCCCATCCTGGGCACTGGAAATTGGCACGGTGAGCATCTTTACCCGATTTCCTCCCTGCACAGCTTCTATTTGCTCATTAGTAGCGTAATTAACCAGCACACCGCTGGGCACGGACACCGGACCTCCCCATTCCTCACTTCTGTCTACCAGGCCCCAATTAAGTGGACACAATGTTTGATATTCTTGATGCTGCTTTGTTTGTTGTTAGGATGACAAAATGTTTTAAAAGAGAAAAACATTTTGTTTTTCCTGGTCTTTTGCAACTACATGGCATATTCACAATACACATTTTAAAAAAGCTATACAGAAAATCATGATAGTAATGCTCTTAATATTTGAAAATCTTCATGCTATATAGTTGGATTTAGCAGATTAGAGCTAGGCGATAGCATATGTAACATTTTTCAACAATAGAATCAATCAAGCAGTTGAGAATATATCACCCTATGCAATTACTGAATGTATGCGGATCAATTGAATGTAATGCATATCCAACTTTATTGAGCTGTGAGATAATTCACTTTTTGCAACGATGCTATGCAGGTAGAAAATAATATATATCCTACTTTCTATATATATTACTGGCTGATATTATAGTTTATATTTATTGATGATATCACAAACAAGCCATAGAGATTTATAGGCTTTATCCGAGGCTAAATTTCTGGCGATTATTTCAATATTGAAAAGTATCATAAACTTTTATTGATCACAGAGTTTTTTTTTTCTTTTTTGCGATATTTCAAAAGCCTGAACCCCCCCCCCCAAAAAAAAAAAATATTCATGCCTTAAAATAGCTTAAATGTAACTCTACACCCTTGCATCATAGTATATGCAGTTTTATGAATATGCAAATTAGCCCCACCTCCACTCACTCACATCAGCTCAGGGATCCACTCATTGATGATCACATGTTGATTTGATTGGTTACAAGGTAGTTTCAGCCCGTTCTCATCCCAAGGCGTCATATACTGACGCTATTGACAATGCGTATACATCTATCGCACATGGCACCCTTTAGGCCGTGTGTCCACCAAAGTGTTTTTCCACGCGCCTGGAATATGTTTTCAATTGTTTTCAATGAAAGCGCCACGTTTTTTAAATGCCTTGAGCGTAACAAGGTGCTGAGCGGTTTATTCACGCTGAAGCGCCGAGCGCTCCAGCGCTTTTTTACTGGTCGCCGAGAATTGAAATATGTTCAACTTTGGATAAAACACAGCACTCATCACTGTCCCTTTTTACCCAGCCATCCAATCACAGTGGAGGAGGGGCAGGACTAAACCACACTGACCAACTGTCACAACATTCTTTCTGTACAACGACATCAACCAGCAGAGCTAACCGCACAAAATGGATTAAAAAAAATACATTTTTAGTATGAAACAAATTATCTGTGAAATCAGTTACAAGTAAACTGTGCTGCGGATATTCTGTATCATAGCAATGAAACCTCTCAGTGGAAAAAACGCTGCATTGACAAAACGCTCTCAAGCGTCCTCAGCCTGGTTTCTTCAGCAGAGAGTCTAGTCTTTTCAGCTGGCTGAAAGCGCTTTGGTGGACACACGGCCTCTAGCGTCAATATGAGACGCAGATATATATGGGCCAAAAAGCGACTCCTAGTGGTCTAACCCTAACCCTACCCAGACCTAAACCTACCCATAACCGAAGCATGTTATATTGATGCTAAAGGGTACCATGTGCGTTGGATTGTCAAAAGCATCACTATATGACGGCCTTAGATGAGAATGCATTGGTAGTTTGTGACGTTGGAAACACCAGCGATTTCAAACCTATTTTTGAGATTCTTTTTTTCAAAGTTTGTTGAAAAAGCATGTTAAAAACACACTACATAAGACATAGGTAAGATTAAAAGCTTGATTTTCACCACTGAGGACTTTAAAAAAGTAAGTAAACTGGTTTCATTTCATTATTGGAAAAAAAGAACATACAATGATGGGGATTGGTTTAATCAGAAACTCAAAATATGTCTTATAAGTTTTGTTTTGTTTTTGGCAAAAGAAAAAATAATGCGAATAAATCATTAATATATATATACTGTATATATATATATATATATATATATATATATATATATATATATATATATATATATATATATATATTTCTTACAGTATATAAATATATTATATTTATATATATAAATATAATATATTTTCTTATGTTTACAGGATACAGTTTTAAATGATGAAAAAGTGCAAGCTAAACATTTATTTTTGACAGTTTCTAGTAGAAAATGTTAAATGACCAACTGTGTAATATCCAGTGATGCAAACTGCTTCAACCTTTTTGTTGGATTTCCACCATTTTGAATAAAAAATATTTGATTTACATGATTCATGTAATTGAAAGTGACACATTAACAAACCCATGTTCGGCATATATGGGCATCCAATTTAACATCGATTGAATTGAGCTTACTTCAAAATAAAATATAATTTGCAAATGTATTTTGGGCTTATGCTGTTGTTCTTCGGATTCTTTGTTCCCTTAAACCCCTTTAATTCCTTTATTTAAATTCTTTAGATCAATGGTTACGAACCTTGCATGTAGGCCACTAATGTGTTTGTTATTGTCACTGAATTTGTTAAACAGATGTCATGCATCCAGACTGCTAAATATTGATGTGATTTATCGTTTATTATTTAAAGCAATAGGCGCGGACTTCCCTGGTTCTGGCTGAGGACGCAGAGGGCTGTACAGTATCCGAAGGGTTCTGCGGCGGGCGGCGCTGGAGGCGGGAGGGCGAGCGCAGAGGCAGAATGGATTAGGAGGGCCTGGGTGGGACTGGTGCATTGTGGGGGAGCAGCCCCAGCTGTCCTGCCGCTGTGCTCCGCTCTGCTGCATGCTTCTTCTCCCGGCGTCTGGCAGACAGCCAATGGGAGGAGGCGAATCAGGTGGCACTCGAGTTCAGTGTGTCAGTGCGGGTAGCAGTCTGCAGAAGGGATGGGCCGATGCAAACACACACACTGCACCACTGCAGCACTGGCCTACTTTACCTTTATGACGTAACGTGCCGTTTGAACGAATTGCTGGGAGAGCTAACGGGACGGCTTGTGTTACAATATTTAGCCATAAGGTTTTACTGCAGTCGTAAGCTCCAAACTGCATACTCAATTACACAACACTGCCATGCGTCTGTGTTCGCTGCACTCGCCGGTGCAGACAAAGAGAGAGGGAGAGAGGTGTGGTGTGTCTTGATTATATCACTCGGTTTTAAAGCTCTTGAAAACAATGAACACGCAAGTGCAATACATGCAGCCAGAGGACACAAAACCGATGATGTCATCTGTGACCTGATGATGTCATCTGTGAGTTTGTCATCTGTGACCTCTCTTCTCTAATTTCCGTCTTTGTTCCCGTTGTTATTTTGCTTTTCTCCGGCCAGTCGGCAGTGACTGTTGGCTTATTAGCTATCTCACGGCAGTGCTGCTCTCAGACAGGTCTGGGTCATGCCAAGCTAAGCCCTCATCCTTCTCATTAAAGAGCAGCCGGGTAATCGCTGCTAAGCAGCTGGTTAACTCCTAATGCAAAACAGCACATATCGCATGCGTTAAAGTGGCCTCTTTGAGCTGCCAAAGGTGGACATGTGAAAAAGCAAGCTGAGGTGACCTATGTATGTCGAATCCACTCTAGACGTTTGCGCTCTGCTTATTCCGTGCTGGCCTGAGAACCTTAAATGAACTGGGTGAAACAGTCAACCAGCAAACTTAAAGAAAACCCTGATTCACCAAGGTGCTAGTTGAAACAAAGCAGGTTATATTTTGACTGGCGCGCTCGGAAATCAGTGCGGCAGGCGTGGAAGCGGCACAGCCAGAGGGATGTTTGATTGCTCAGAGGTTGCTCCTTCATTGCTTAGGTGACTTAATATATATATTTTATTTGCGCAGAATCTTACTTTGTGTCAGTTGTTTCACCTGAAATATAATCTTTGGAGAAATGTGGATAGTTTCAGCTTAGATAATTTGGTCTTGGAGGAATTTTGATGAGTTTTGATTGTAGAAATTGGCCAATCTGAGTGGACTTTGAGACATTGTGTAAAAAGTGTAAGATTATTGATGTCTTTTCACCCCCGAGAAAGATCTGAGAGGCAGAACCTCTGATTTGCTCTCCATTCATTGAGTAAGTGACACAACTTATTTTTTTTAAGTTATAGATTGTATTTCTGATTCCTGCTGCATGCCACAACTTTAAACGCTTTTTGATTTTTTAAAGACTTTCCAATATGTCAATTAATTATTATTATTACGTATTATTATTACTATGATTAATAGAACAATTATCAAAATCAATTATAAATGCAATACAGATTATTTAAAAATAATTCAGTGAATAATTCAGCTTATCCATTCTAGATAAACATTTCATAAATATTGAAAAGATTGAACCATCAGAGCTTTTCTTTAATAAGTTTTCCTATTTCTTCGGATGCAGTAAAATGTGTGAGTTGTCATAAACCGAGTTTAACAGGAAAAAGATGTCTCGTAAAAGTTGTGTCATGACAATAATCTTCCGTCTGTCACTCCATCTGGGCAGCAGAGAGGACATCAATCATACCCACTTTTGAAACAGAATCTGGAAAGACATGTGAAATCGTGGTTTTAAACAGACTCTGTGGCTGAGGCTTTCGACCGCTGGCTCTGCTGTGTGTGTGTGTGTGTTTAAGGAGGATTGAAGCCAGCACGTACAGAGGCTGCTCCTCAGTCTTTGTTCTCCACAGTCTGTAAGAGCGAATTAATCGGAATTGGACATGCAATATGATATCTTTAAGAATGACCAACTTTATCCCATTGTGTGCAGTCCAGTGTGAAGTACATATGAAACATGATAATGCATGCAAATACTGAATAACAGTCAACATGTAAATATACACTTTTATATTATAGTCCTTTGTCAGTTTTAATTCACAATATAAAAAAGAGTAAGGTATGCAAATAGAAAATCAGGGTTCTGTGAGCTTCTGAAGCTAAAAAGCATAGAAATAAGCCAAACATGTGGCTTTAGCATAATTCCCACCTCCAGATGTTTCTCAATGCAGCTTTTAAGCTTAGATTGTGAAGCCTGCTAGTGCTAAACTAAAAAGAATAATAAAAAGGGGTGAATGTTAACAAAAAAGGTTTTTCTCACATTCTCAGGTTTGGGGGCAGTTAATATTAGCATACCTATTGTTCCTCAGGAGTAAGGTGACAAAGAAAGTGCTTCTCGTTTCAATGCCCCTCAATTGGTTTGAAATTTTCTTTGTGCGAAAAGAAGCTGATTTCCCTGCCCCACCCGTCTTCCCGCTCGGGCCACAAAAGGCGCATTTGCCTGTAGATG
Source organism: Hybognathus amarus (assembly GCA_030378365.1). Lineage (NCBI taxonomy): Eukaryota > Metazoa > Chordata > Actinopteri > Cypriniformes > Leuciscidae > Hybognathus > Hybognathus amarus. Next base: position 37,567 of record JAQIUQ010001984.1, on the reverse strand, counting down.
CTTTGAGATCCACTGGGAGATCACCAATAAGCACTTCCATCATGCTCTTTAACATACTGGCCAACGGCAGAGTGCTTGAGAGTATTGTTGATAGCTAACTGGCCATTAACTGCGTCTATGCCAATATTTGAGGATGGGATAAAATATTGATTAGGCATCTACTCGCATGCACTTGTACATATATTGATATGAAATTGTGAAGAAGTGCATGTTTGTTTGGGTGTTGACTCATTTTAACGTGACAATAATGGATGAATTTGAAACTGGTTTTGCATTGGTAATCAGGACACCACAAAAAATGACCACAGTCCATTGTTTTTTAAATCAGTTTCACAAATCTCATAAAATTTTCTATTTTTATATGTTTATATTTTCAGCCAAATGTTGCTGACTGAGGTGTATGCATGAGGACATCTAAATGATTTCCTTGAGAGACTGAAAGGAATGAGACGCTGGTGTCATTTGGAAAGACTTTGCGTGTTTTGAATAAATGCATAACATTATATAAATCTGGTGGTTCACTTTATAAGCACGCTGTAACCGAAATGTGAATGAATACTAGCATATTTAGAGAGAGAGAGAGAGAGAGAGGGAGAGAGGGGCGTGCAGTAGACAAAGAGAGTGCATGTCTTGGCACGTTGTCCTTCATTTAGGCTTTTGAAACGCACATGTAAAGGTCACTTCGAGAAAATAAACAAAAATAATTTTAGATTGTTTCGAAGAATGTAAATTAAATACAAAATGAAGCAAATAATATAATCCAAACACAAATTAATACTTGGGGAATGATTAATAATGAAGGTTTTGTTTACATTTATCTGGCTCCCAATAATTGCAGTGGATTTGACTTTATCTGCACCTTTCAGCCCGCATGTGATCCGTACACACATCACGACAATGGATATGCTTTGTGAACACTGTCTGAGAGTAAACATGCTGTATAGTGACCCAGTCGCTACATGGCTGGTCATAAGTTGACAACATGATGGCACCCATCAGCTTCACGTCGAACAAAAGTACATCATTTTAACGATGCTTCTCAAAAGTGCTGTTCATTTCTTTGTGTAAAACTTTTTACATTTTACACACACCACCTGTGTCCTAATAATAAGAGGATACAAATGATGCAGATTTACTGTTATACTGCCTAAACTGAACATTTTCAGCATTTAAGTGCTGTTATTTGTCTTATTGCGGAGGGTTTTCACCTGACTGCAAGTAAAGCAAATCTACAAGCCCTAACCCACAAAGACCTCACAAAAGACAATGCTGCTGACAGACCCACAACACCACAGAATATAGTCATGTAAACCAACGGCACTTTATTAACGTAGGCTACGTTTTAACCACACTGTTGGGTGAAGAATTATCAAAACGAGAAAGTTAAACAATAACTGCAATTCACATAAAATTTGTTATGTTGCTTTTTAATAAGACCACAAAAGAAAAGGGCGGGCCGCGACGAGCCGTGGCTGAACTCGGTCACCCCCCACCCTTCTCTCTTCCATCCAGGATCTGTCCAATCAGCGCGGCGTATGCAAATCACAGCCCAGCGCAGCACCGTCTCTGCCCCGAGGTGACGTCATGCGCACGTATTCTCCGGTAGTGCCGCGTCTGGCTGCAGCGAGTCAGACAGCGAACAGAAACGAGCTGCTAGGGAGGGGTGCGCACTCGAAGGGGAATATTGCCACCACCGGCATTCCAGTCTCCGGGAATAACACTTATTCTACACTTCGGAATTGCACTGATTTTTATTATTTGGACACGAGGAAGAAAAAGGACGCGCATTGAATTCGCACCCGTGGAGCTTTTTCAACCAGCCGTTCCCAGCTCAATCCCACCCTCCTGTAAGTTTTCCCCTCTTTGTTTCCAGACCTATCCAAGATGCCTAGTTCGCTGTTCGCCGACATGGAGCGGAGCGGCAACGGCGGGCAGGGGACGCCCTGGATGACCAAAGAGCCCTACAGATCGCCCTGGACCAGCTCTCCCTGCTCGGACTGGATAACGATGAAAATTCTCTGTATGACAACGAGCCCAGGAGAAAGAGCGTGAACATGACCGAGTGCGTTCCCGTTCCCAGCTCCGAGCATGTTGCCGAAATTGTCGGCAGGCAAGGTAATGATCATCATCATCATCTCGAATTAAATGTGTGCATGCGGCTATGTAGAATCGCGTTGTGTTATTGTGACATGTGGTCATCTGCATGTATGATAAACAGGGAATGTAGGTTATAGCCTATTTTCAACTGCACTGCCCTCCTGATGTCCGACAAAACAAAAGCACTGACATAACCCAAGCTCAACTACCTTTAATATGTCATCATCTCCTTTATACACAACATTCCTGTATATTTAGACTGAAGTGCCATTTTATTGAAGCAGCAGCAGCTCTTTCTTTCTTTGTCTCAGTGGACTTTGTTTACACTCCCTATATAGCCAATTGAGAATAGACTTCCTTAACCAGGAAACATCATTATATAGCCTAGATGTAGGCAACATCATGTTCTATGGGCTATCTGAGTGGTATGAAGGGACAGAGCAAGTTGTTGACAGTATGATTAGAGTGTTGCGTTGGGTCAGACTCTTTGGAAAATCCTGAATTCAGCATGCATTTTTCCCCCTGTGCTATTTTTGACCCTGCATGTCAAGTAGACGAGCATGTGGTTTGAATTTATGCCGCACCAAAAAAAAAAAAAAAAAAGACGACAAAATTGTTGTCCCCTTAGACTGTGCGCTTGCATCCATCTTGCATCTTTTTGTTTTGTGCCAGAATGTGTGTTTGCCTTGTCTTATTTTTTGTTTTTTGGATTTCTCACAATTGTAGGTTGCAAAATTAAAGCCCTGAGCAAAGACCAATACGTATATCAAAACTCCAGTGCGGGGAGAGGAGCCAGTCTTTGTTGTGACAGGCAGGCGAGAGGATGTAGCCATGGCGAGGAGGGAGATCATCTCCCGCGGCCGAGCACTTCTCGATGATCCGAGCCTCGCGGAACAAAAACAGCACCCTGAATGGTAACGCCACAGTGCCCGGCCCGCCCAATCTGCCCGGCCAGACCACCATTCAGGTGCGGGTTCCCTGTCGGGTGGTGGGTCTGGTGGTGCGGACCCAAGGGGGCCACTATCAGAGCGCATCCAGCAGCAGACTCACACCTACATCGTCACACCCAGCCGGGACAAAGAGCCCGTGTTTGAGGTGACGGGCATGCCTGAGAATGGTGGACCGGGCCAGGGAAGAGATTGAAGCACACATCGCCATGCGCACGGCGGCCTCATCGAGTTCACGGACGAGAGCGACTTCCACGCCCGACGGCACCGGACGTGGGTTTCGACCTGCACGGGAACGCCAGCCTGTGGAGCAAGCCCAGCTCTAGCGTCACGCCCACCTCCGGTCGCAAGCCTTTCTCCAACTACCGCAACGACAGCTCCAGCTCTCTGGGGAGTGCCTCTACCGACTCGGTACTTTGGCGGCAACAACAGCGGCTCCCGCCTGGCCGATTACAGCCCGCCCAGCCCCGCCCTCAGCTACACTGCCTCCAGCAACGGCAACAACAACAATAACAACATCAACATGAACGCCAACGCCAATGGATTTGTCTACAGCGGCGAGGTGATCTCGCCCGATTGCACTGACATGACCTTCGAGTCGTCGGCGGGATTCGACCCCACTCCTGCGCCGCCGGGCCTGATGTGGTCCCAGTACGAGCGCGCCAACGGCACCTCCGCCTCGCCGCCCGCTTATCCCGCCGAATGCTTCCACGAATGCCAACGGGCTGCGCCGGGCCAACAACGGGGTGGGATGCACCAGCCAGCCCAGGTTGTCCCCACCCCTGCACCAAACCAACGGCGCGGCGGAGCACCCCTGGCGCGCCGGTGCCGCAGTGACCCAGGCGGCGGCACCCTCAGCTTCCCTGGCTACTCCCCAGCCCTCCCTGGATCCCATCACCCCGGTGTGCCTCCGACTCCTCCATCTCCTCGTCCTCCTCTTCTTCCTCGTCGTCCTCATCCGGGACGGAGCCGCGAGGGCAGTACGGGACTGCTCGGTGTGCTCGAGAGCGGAGTGATCGCGGCCCTGGTGCCCTGCGGACACAACCTGTTCTGCATGGAGTGTGCCAACCGCATACTGCGAGAGGAACGGAGCCCAAATGCCCAGTCTGCCATGCTGCAGTTACTCAGGCTATACGTATATTTTCGTAAACGGCGGACGGCGAGCGCGTGGCTTCGTGAGACCCTAATACACGTGTGTTATTGTACATGTATATATACATATGTATGTAAGAGCTGCAGTATCCAAAAAAGGGACGAGCCGTTCCGGTGTAATTGTTCATAATGTACTGTAGCTCGGGACAAATATTTTCAACATCTAATGCATGTTTTAAATATTAAAGCCTAGTAATCAATAGTTTTAGTCAACCGTACACAAACGTTAATGAAGTAAGGACAGGGAGCAGGTACCGTATAGTCAGTTTGCCGACTGTTAGCATAAACGAGCCTTTCGATTCCGCTGATCGAATGTACTGGTAGCAGACCTCGAGGTTGGGGAATCTGGACGGCTTCCTGACAGACAGACAGACAGACAGAGACTTACAGCGGTAGAGATACTGCAGCTTACACGATGGAACTCGTTTGAGGGAGAACAGCAACATATCCTACATATATATGTATAGATCAACCAGAAATTCCACAAGTTTTAAATATTCATGATGACATTAATACAGATTGAAGTATTTTATTCTTTTTTGACTTGAAAGATTATATTTCGTATTGCAAAGATGTTTACAGATATTTTAATTTAAGTTCAGTGAACTTTTTTGTAGCTGGGTTCAAATATCTTTTTATTTTTTGGTATGGCCTTACGGCAACGAACACTGTATTATTTTAATATCACTCGAAGTGCGGTGGCGATTGGACCACGAAATGTGTATTTGCATCGAACAGTATTCTGTTGGGTTGGAGGGTTTCTGGGTTCAGCAAAAAAAAAAATATGTCTTTTGAATCTGTTTCACCCAGCATATTTTCTATTCAGTAATATAAAGCATATTTTATTACTATATTATTACGAAATGTCGAAATGTATGAAACTAAGTGCGTTCGGAAAAATGGAACCGTTTAAGCTTTCTAAAAATTTGTATGAATTAGATTCCAGTGGGTATCACAGAGTTCTGTTCTGTTGCGCCACTATAGGTTTAGGATTTCTGTTTTAATACGTTTGTTTACCACTTGTTTATGTATATTATGTAGGTGAAGTTACTTGAGCGTATATGTACTTTATTGAGCAAAGTTTAAAAACAAAGTATATTTTATTTTATGATAAAAGGCCTTTAACCTCATGGTCAAATACTAATATTATATTTGCTGAAACAAGATTTGAAAATGTATCAAGAGTTTTATTTTTCTGACATTTAAAGTTCTACATGACAAAGTAAAACTTAAGTAATGGTGCTACTTCATGTTTTTTTTAAGTATTTCTATATAAGTCCAATAAAATGGTACATGAACAAGACGTCTGAATTCGCTTATTATGGAAACAATCTGTGCTGTGTTTCTATTCTTTATGTGGTTGATCTCGAAACTTTCTTTTAAATCAAACGCCCTTTTGCTGGCTTATGTGCTTAACTTAACTCCATCGTAATTTGCTCTGAAATCATTTTAGAGATTTAAAAACACTGCAGTGATGAAGAAATGGACATTAGTGATGGCGTGCTAACAGGTTAAGTAGAGGTTCAGGTGTTTAAAGAGATTTATTATGCTTTTAAAACTGTGTCTTGCACACATTCGGGGTCATGGGTTATGTTGATGTCAGAGCTTCTAGTCATTAAAGTAGTGTACATTTTTATGTTTTCCTTTCTTTCCAGTGCTGCTTTTTGACTTTCGTTCATCCCAGCAGCTTTTGCAGTGTCATGTGTTTTCTTTTTGGTGGAAAGACTGACCTGAGAATATTCCCTGCTTGTAGATAATAAATGGCCTTAATGATCAGTTTAAAATGGAAACATCCAAATGTTGGCTTCACAAACCGGCCCTCATAAACCGATACTCAGGAACAATCCCAGCACTGGCAAGAAAGAGCTGACAAGTGTTCGAACCTAAATGAAGAACACATGCCCTGGGTTGGGTTCACAGCTCGACTTCTTAGAAAGAAGGGAAGAAATACAGGAAGCAAATATTTTGTCGGGCAGGTCTCAGGTTGGGTTTTATTTGTTTAATGTGTTGAGGATGAGAACGGTGTTGGTTGGCACAGGGTTAAGTTCTTGGGTCAGAAGGGAGTGGTGGCACAATAATCTGAATGGTAATGGGTTGCTTGGCACATGAGTATTAAATTAAGATTTATTAATTATTCATAGCTGATGAGCCTCCCTGCTGTTCTTATTTTTAAATGAAAGATGCATGGAGCTAAAACTGTTATTTAAGACTGTAAAAAAGGGGGCTCGAATTAATCATTTAATAAATAATGTATCATATTATGATGATTAATTATGTGTTATTAATATATTTTATGATAGGTGTTAGTTTGATTTAAATGAATGTTTTCTTTATATTTTTAACTACAAATGAAGGCTTGAGTAAGAGTTAAACATTACTGTTATGATTAATTGTTCATATTATTAATATATGTTAACATATATAATATAAACAATGTTATATATCCATTAAAACAAACACCTACCATATATATGGTGTTAGTTTGAATCAAAGTATTGTGTTCTTTTAATACTCTGATCCAAACTAAAAAATGGTGTTTTTAACCAAAACCTAATGTCCACTGTTGGGCTGGGTAACATATTTTCCCATCAAGCTGCAGCATTGTATATTCATTTTTGAAAGTGTTGGTATCCTGGAAATTTCTAGAATACCAATAACTTATCTCCACCCTTCGTTATACATAATATTCCCAGTCCTTAGCTCCCCTAGCTAATCAAAACCAGTGGATCCAAGTAGGAAACTGAGATTGGGAGCAAATGTCTGGGGTGTCTGTGTTTCCCAGCAGCATTGGCTGGATGTGACGGTGACGATTTGTTGAAAGGAGGTCATTATCTATTTTAAATCGCCAACTTAAGCCATTAGAGTTAGGAGCATGTCTGCACAGTTCAGACCAGACTGCCGCGCATCGTTTCTGGCGTCTGCAAGCAAAAATAAGCTTCCGACGTAATGCTTGTGTTTATAATTCAAGCTTGTGGCCCACAAAGAAGAGGAAGGGATTGATCCGTCTTTGTCTGCCCTGGTGCTCCTCGCTCTGTGTCTCCTCCCTCTCGTCATAGTCATCTTTAATTCATGAGACAGTGGTTGTCATTGTGCGCTGGAGTGGCTTGGCTCTCATTTGATTTGACTCCTGCCACCTGACAGTGCACTGCTGCTTGCTAACTAGCATCCTGGATTTCTGTCAGTGTGCACCATCTCACGTCCCCCGTGAGAGTGCCAGACACAGCTATTCCTGCTAACAGCCCTCCATCATCAACATATGTGCTGATGAACCTACACGTCCACCCATTGTCAACTGTATCAATTGTCCCAAAATTACCCCTTAAAGTCCCCTGGAAAGCCTTCGGAATAAAAAGAGCAATTGGTTACGACTATGAAAGTGATTCGCTGATGGGGAAACTATTCAAATGGCTGCAATAAGCCTCTGGGGATCGTACATTACCCGCGAAATGAAACGTCTGTGTTAACTCTGCCCAATGAAAACAATGAACAAATTTCTGAATGAGGAATCTGTGCATAGTTTTTCAAAAATGTGCAAAGAATGCATTGTTATGGTTGCCATCAATAGTAGGCTACAAAAAAATAGTGCATGTCTATTTCCATTCACAGACATTGGCAGGTTGTCCCCTTGGAATTATAAGGTTCTATCTGCGTTATGAGCAGTTTTGAGATATTGAGCTTCAAAGTTTTTGCATTACATAGAGGAAAATTTATATGGGGAACAAGTTTCATTCAAACATGAAAAAAAACAGGGACCCTAAATGTATTGTAAACATACAATATAAAAATCCTCTCAAATTTGTAAATGGGGATTTTTGGAATGGGTCAAATGCAGATAGAACCTTCTAATTCTAAAAAAAAAAAAAACACTTTTCACTTAGAATTATAAGTTTCTAGCTGCCAAAACATTATTTGAACATTAAATATAAAAATTTGTATACAATGTCTCAACATGCGTTAGAAAGTAAAATTTTATCCTTTCTATGACATTTATTTAATATTGTTTAGCAATTCCATGTATTTAGGACATTTCAAGTTAAGCAAGGTAGGTCTAAATATTTTCCATGCATAATCTTCATTTTTGATACCAATTTGGTGGGTAATTAAACACATTATTGCAGAAATTATACTTTAATCTTTCTTTTGCTTAGACAAAAAGCAGCCACTGTAATACATCCGAGCAGGACTTTATTCCAGCTAAAGTGGGCCAGGTAAAATGGCTTTCTCTCTAGACCTCAATATGGCTGAAATAACATGCAAACATTTATTGTTGTAATTAAGACCCCATTAATTAAATTGTTAAATATTTTGACCTATAAGCCTTTAATATTATAAAAAATAAGACATTTTAAGACTTTAAAAACTGCAAGAAAATCGACATGCTTCAGCAAATTAATTCATAAAGTTTAATAATCATTGAAAAATTATTCACTGACTATATAATTGTCACAGTCTTTGTCTGCACCATTCTGTCTTTGTCATCTTCACTACACTTCCCAGATATCCTCTGAACTCACTCCCTCAATCATCCACCTGTGCATCGTCCTGATCATCTGTGTCACCTGTCGTCACCTTGTTAGTGTTCATTTGTATCTGTATTTAGTTCTCTCTGTTGCAGTGTGTGCTTCTTGGTTCTTGATTATGTTTCATGGATAGTGTGTGTAATCTTCTGCCAGTCTTCCTTGTACCTGTTTGGAGATTTTTGAGTAAATGTTTTGTATTGGAGCTTTGTTTCAGCCTCAGCCTGTCTTCATTCCACACTACAATGTGACAGAAGAACTGACCAAACATGGATTTCCCTGCAGTAAGACTAATGTGCCTTGAGAAGGGAAACAGCTCTCTTGAGGAACACCTGGAGTTTTTCCTGGATTTGGTTCCTCAAACCAGTTTCCCAGAAGACTGCCTCTGCACATTTCTACGTGTGGGACTGAACAACACCACTCCAGCGCAGTTGTCTGGGGAACCACCTCAAGGAAGCTTTGCCCAATTTGTGGAGTGAGTGCTGGTATCCTGCAGATCATCCTTCACTGTCGATGACGTCACCAGCCCCACTCCAACACCCGAGACCGTCCAGCCCGAGACCGTCCCAGCCCGAGACCGTCCAGCGCCCGAGACCGCCCAGCCCGAGACCGCCCAGCCCGAGACCGCCCAGCCCGAGACCGCCCAGCCCGAGACCGCCCAGCCCGAGACCGCCCAGCCCGAGACCGTCCGCCTGAAGGGTCTTCATCGCCGTGGCCGCCTGAAGGGTCTTTCACCATCCTGGCAACGCTCTCAGCCTGCTCCGCCCTGGTCACGGCCTCAGCCTGCTCCACCACGCCCACATCCTACTCTGCCCTGGTCATGCCCTCAGCTTGCTCCGCCATGCCCTCGTCCTGCTCCATTCTGGTCAAGCCCTCAGCTTGCTCCGCCCTGGCCATGCCCTCAGCCTGCTCTGCCACGTCCATGTCCTGCTCTGCCCTGGTCACGCCCTCAGCCTGCTCCGCCATGCCCACATCCTACTCCGCCCTGGTCATGCCCTCAGCTTGCTCCGCCATGCCCTCGTCCTGCTCCATTCTGGTCAAGCCCTCAGCTTGCTCCGCCCTGGCCATGCCCTCAGTCTGCTCTGCCACGTCCATGTCCTGCTCCGCCATGCCCACATCCTACTCCACCCTGGTCATGCCCTCAGCTTGCTCCGCCATGCCCTCGTCCTGCTCCGTTCTGGTCATGCCCTCAGCTTGCTCCGCCCTGGCCATGCCCTCAGCCAGCTCCACTCTGGCAACGCCTCAGCCTGCTCCGCCCTGGTCACGCCCTCAGCCTGCTCCGCCACGCCCACATCCTATTCCGCCCTGGTCATGCCCTCAGCTTGCTCCGCCATGCCCTCGTCCTGCTCCGCCCTGGTCACGCCCTCAGCCTGCTCTGCCATGTCTATGTCCTGCTCTGCCCTGGTCCCGCCCACATCTTACTCCGCCCTGGTCACGCCCTCAGCTTGCTCCGCCATGCCCTCGTCCTGCTCCGTTCTGGTCATGCCCTCAGCGCCCTGGAGGCTTCCTGCTCTAATTAAGCCATGCCCTCATCAGCCTCCAGGTCACAGTTCTGTCACAGTCTTCGTCTGCACCTTTCTGTCTTCGTCATCTTCACTACACTTCCCAGCATCCTCTTGTCTCCACACCTGAACTCACTCCCTCAATCATCCACCTGTTCATTGTCCTGATCATCTGTGTCACCTTGTTAGTGTTCATTTTGTATCTGTATTTAGTTCTCTCTGTTTGTCTGTGCTTGTCGGTTCTTGATTGTTTCATGGATAGTTGTCCCCTTTGAATTATAAGGTTCTGACATTTTTGTCAAAATTGAGTTATTCACATATTCTTATTCTGTGACAACTTATTTACGTGATCTGTTTTTTAATTTGTGTTCAAGTTGTGTGGGACATTTTATAGAAAAAAACAAAAACGTTCTATCTACAAAGTCGAATTTAACTTGGCTCTATAAGGTTCTCTCTGCATGAGCCAATCAGCACTTCGATTGCACAGAAGAGGACCAATCAGAAACAACTTTATAGGTCGGGTCACTGGCTTTTTCCTTGAAGACAAGCAGAAACCCCATAAGGGCATAATGCTATACATTTACAGTATATTAAATATTCACTAAATTGTGTAGTCTTATAAAGTGGCTAAACTTTATATTTGGTCATTTTCTTTATAGTGTATTGGTTATTATTGTTAATGAGATTATTATTAATAACTATTATTATAATTATTATTATCTGAATTATACAAATATACAGCGAGTAAATTGAATATTTTAGAAAACCATTCAACATGCAAGTGGGTGTACTGTGTGTGTGTGAAAGGGAGTGTGACATTTTTTGTGATTGTCCAATGCATTCTCATCCTTTATCGTCATATAGGTTTCAGGGTTATAGGGTTCAGCCTATACCCTTTGGTTTGATCAAAAGTTGTTTATGATGAGTGGAATATTTGTTGCTGTATATTTGTTAATGATAAACCAAATAAAATGAATGAATTTATTGGACTTATTACGCCTTGGGTTCACGTGTTATATTAACGATAAAGGGTGCCATGTGCAAAGTATAGCACCATTTTGTCATATAGCGTTCTATGTGACACTAAAGGATGAGAATGGGCTGGACTGTCATGGTGTAGTGTGGAATGAAGAGAGGCTGAGGCAGACACAAAGCTCCAATACAAAACATTTACTCAAAACAGGTACAAGGAAGACTGGCAGAAGATTACACACACTACCCATAAAACATAATCAAGAACCAACAAGCACAGACTGAAACAGAGAAACTAAATACAGATACAAAATGAACACTAACAAGGTGACGACAGGTGACAGATGATCAGGACGATGAACACGTGGGTGATTGAAGGAGTGAGTTCAGGTGTGGAGACAAGAGGATGCTGGGAAGTGTAGTGAAGATGATGAAGACAGAATGGTGCAGATGAAGACTCTGACAGAACGCCCTTACAAAGGCGCTACCTTGCGCTGTAGAATATCAATGGGGTGGGTGGGTGGAATGGAGGCTGACGAGGGCATGGCTGAATTCGAGCAGGAAGCCTCCAGGGCGGAGCAGGCTGAGGGTGTGACCAGAGCGGAGCAGGACAGAGGGTGCTGGCGGAGACAAGCTGAGGGCGTGGCCAGGGCAGAGCAGGATGTGGGCGTGGCGGAGCAAGCTGAGGGTGTGACCAGGGCAGAGCAGGACATGGACTTGGCGGAGCAGGCTGAGGGCGTGACCAGGGCAGAGCAGGACGTGGCCAGGGTGGACCAGGACATGGCGTAGCAGGCTGAGGGCGTCGCCCAGGGCAGAGCAGGACGTGGAGGAGCAGGCTGAGGGTGTGACCAGGGCGAAGCAGGATGTGGGCATGGCAGACCAGGCTGAGGGCGTGACCAGGGCAGAGCAGGACGTGGCCAGGGTGGACCAGGACATGGCGTAGCAGGCTGAGGGCGTCGCCAGGGCAGAGCAGGACGTGGAGGAGCAGGCTGAGGGTGTGAGCCAGGGCGAAGCAGGATGTGGGCATGGCAGACCAGGCTGAGAGGCGTGACCAGTGCAGAGCAGGACGTGGCGGAGCAGGCTGAGGGCATGGCCAGGGTGAGGCAGGATGTGGCGGACCAGGCTGAGGCGTGACCAGGGCAGAGCAGGATGGTGAAAAACCCTTAAGGTGGTCATGGCGGTGAAGACCCTTTAGGCGGGCGGTCTCGGGCTGGGCGGTCTCGGGCTGGGCGGTCTCGGGCTGGGCGGTCTCGGGCTGGGCGGTCTCGGGCTGGGCGGTCTCGGGCTGGGCGGTCTCGGGCTGGGCGGTCTCGGGGCTGGGCGGCTCTGGGGCTGGGCGGTCTCGGGCTGGGCGGTCTCGGGCTGGGCGGTCTCGGGCTGGGCGGTCTCGGGCTGGGCGGTCTCGGGCTGGGCGGTCTCGGGCTGGGCGGTCTCGGGCTGGGCGGTCTCGGGCTGGGCGGTCTCGGGCTGGGCGGTCTCGGGCTGGGCGGTCTCGGGGCTGGGCGGTCTCGGGCTGGGCGGTCTCGGGCTGGGCGGTCTCGGGCTGGGCGGTCTCGGGGCTGGACGGTCTCGGGCTGGACGGTCTCGGGCTGGACGGTCTCGGGCATTGGAGCGGGGCTGGTGACATCATCGACAGTGAAGGATGATCTGCAGGATACCAGCACTCACTCCACAAATTGGGCAAAGCTTCCTTGAGGTGGTTTCCCAGACAACTGTGCTGGAGTGGTGTTGTTCAGTCCCACATGTAGAAATGTGCAGAGGCAGTCTTCTGGGAAACTGGTTTGAGGAACCAAATTCAGGAAAACCTCCAGGTGTTCCTCAAGAGAGCTGTTTCCCTCCTCAAGGCACATAGTCTTACTGCAGGGAAATCCATGTTTGGTCAGTTCTTCTGTCACGGTGTACTGTGGAATGAAGACAGGCTGAGGCTGAAACAAAGCTCCAATACAAAACACTTACTCAAAATCTCCAAACAGGTACAAGGAAGACTGGCAGAAGATTACACACACTATCCATGAAACATAGTCAAGAACCAAGAAGCACACACTGCAACAGAGAGAACTAAATACAGATACAAATGAACACTAACAAGGTGACAACAGGTGACACAGATGATCAGGATGATGAACAGGTGGATGATTGAGGGAGTGAGTTTGGGTGTGGAGACAAGAGGATTCTGGGAAGTGTAGTGAAGATGACAAAGACAGAATGGTGCAGACAAAGACTGTGACAATTATATAGTCAGTGAATATTTTTTAAATGATAATTAAACTTTATGAATAAATTTGCTGAAGCATGTTGATTTTCTTGCAGTTTTCAAAGTCTTAAAATGTTTACATTTTTACCATATTAAGGCTTTTAGGTCAAATATTTAACAATTTGTGTAATTCACAAGAGACTTTAAATGTGATATGTGCAACATGCATTTTGGTCATTTAAAGAACAAAAAAACATCAGCACTTGCCAATTGATGTTTTCTCTGGAAATTGGAGTGTGTTAATTATGTTGACTTGACAGCAAACATACTGTTATACGAATTTGGGTTAGATTTGTTCTTTCAAAATTCCTAACCAGAGACCGAAATGTCTATGCAACTCACTGCCCAAAGTATTGAAACTACAGGTGGCCTATAAAACCTTTACCCTACTGTTCAAACATTCAGAGTTCGCCTTGACAAACCTTTGTTTTTATTTCCAAAACACTGGCTTTATATCAGAGTTTTCAAACGTAGCCAAAACTTCACCATTATAAATGTCTTGTTTATGTGGTGTGCACCACATAAAAAGTGATAGAATCAGATACAAATGCCATCCTACAATGGTTCTCTGGTGCTTTTAATATATACCATGACATGATCATAGCACGTTCAAAACACCATGGTTATTTTTGAAACTAAATTTATGGTTTTATATTTGGGAGGATGCATTAAACTGATCAAAAGACATGCATAATATTATAAACGATTTCCATTTGTTCTTTTATGCTCCACTTTTGAATCAAGTAATCAAGAAAACTGTTTCTGCAACATTATTAATCAGCACAACTGATTTCAACATTGATAATAATAAGAAATGTTTCTTGAGAATCAAACCATCATATTAGAATGATTTCTGAAGGATCATGTGACACTGAAGACTGCAGTAATGAAGCTTTGCATCACAGGAATAAATTACACTTTAAAATACATTCAAATAGAATACAGTTATTTTGAATTGTAATAAAATTGCAAAATTTTAAAAAAGAACCCGAGTCTCTTCTGCTCACCAAGGCTGCAATTTTTTGATAAAAAATACACAAAAAACACAGTAATATTGTGAAATATTATGACAATTTAAAATGACTTTTTATGTTAATATATATAATAAAATGTTATTTATTCCTCTGGAAAAAAGCTGAATTTTTCAGCATCATTACTCCAGTCTTCAGTCTCACATGATCCTTCACAAATCACTCTAATATGATGATTTTATGCTCCAAAAACATGTATGATTATTATCCATGTTGAAAACAGTTTTTTTTTACATTTTTATTTCAGGATTCTTTGATGAATAGAAAGTTCAAAAGAACAGCAAATGACATTTGTCATTGTGGTGTAATAGAAAACCAACAGCGGTATGTGCAGAGCTGGCTCTCTTGTTTATTGTTTATTACAGGGACAGGGACGAGTGATTATGCATCTATAATTGATTTATCTTTAAGTGCACCGTTCAAGTGTATGATGATGGTATAGCATGACTGTGACCTTACTCAGCGCTGCAGACACTCCTCACTCATGTCCCTGAGCAGCAGCCATGATGCATTTACCATTGATTCCCTCACAGGAAAATATAGACATCTGCCTGCTATAATAGATGCTAAGACTATATCACTTAAAAGAAGGACCTTTTCTTCTTTAAAACACAACGCTTTGTGTGATTTTTAATGGTCTGAATGATGAGGTACAAGAGGTCACGAGAAACTTGATAGCTAGATTTGATCTAAATCTACTTTGCGTCATTTTGGTTATCTTGGCTTATGAAGAAAATGACGAAATAATTAATCAAATAAGACCCGATCTCAGGATTTTTACAAGATTTCATAAGTGATTGAATTAGACCTTGAGTGGATTTTTAATGCTCTCATCTGTTTGTTATCAGTTATCTCTTTTTCAATCAGTGCCGAAGGGTTCTGGGATTCTTTTCCCTTTATTCATTTCTGGTTGCGTGTTTGCTGGCGAGGCGGTGCGTGCCCTTTTCTTGGCCTGGAGTTTAACAGTCTAACGTATGTTTAGGCTTGTTCCGTGGCAAAACTCATTTCTGCTGGTTTTGATTCATATGCCTCAGACATGAAAAGCAGTGGTTGGCTGCACAGCTTAAATCCTGTAATTTGATGTCTGAGACGTGTCTTTCAGGGACGCCGAGGTGCACTGCACACCTTCTAGAGAGTCATGAAATGATGGTGTGTTTCGAGAGGGGGATTTTCAGAGTTTGATAAGAATGTATGAAAATATTCAAACGTTTGTATGAGTGAACAGGCTTGATTCATCTCGCCACACCGACGTGCATTTTGTTTTGCATTTTTTGATGTTTTCAATTGGTCATGAAAAATTTTGGTGTAGGGAAATGTACAGAAATGTAACTCCTCAAACAAGACTATGTCACTTTTTGCTCAGGTGTTGTTCACGTAATTTAAACAACTGACTTTGGCTTATCTTTGGCTTATCTCGGTGTTTTACTACATGAATTCTTTTCTTTGAGTTAAAGTAGCATTAAGAAACTGGTAGCTGGATTTTCACTTCCCATCATGCTTTGCATGGGCTGGATAGGGAGTTTATGCATTTTTAGCAAGATAGGCAACGGGAAGACTTCTGTTTTGTTGGTGTTTAAAAGAGTGTGTCACGTTTATGTTTTTAAGGGTTTTTAAAGGGTGTTTTTGAAGTTTCTCAATGTAAATAAATATTTATGAGATATTTATGACCTACTGAGATATTGAGCCATTACAAATATCTCAATATCTCAGCTCTGGAAGGGTCTAGAGCCTCCATTTTTGCACTCAGGTCTAAGTCCCATGGCCCTCTATCAGAATCCAGAGTTTCAAGAAGATTGGAGAAACTTTTTTTTTCAAACACACAAAAAAAAACATAAGGGGTACCTCTGTCGTTTTTTTTTTTGTGCCGAAAAAAAAAGTTTCTCCAATCTTCTTGAAACTCTGGATTCTGATTGAGGGCCATGGGACTAAGACCTGAGGGCAAAAATGGAGGCTCTAGACCCTTCCAGACCTGAGATATTGAGATATTTATGAGATTTTTATGACCTACTGAGATATTGAGCCTATATAAATATCTCAATATCTTAGCTCTGGAAGGGTCTAGAGCCTCCATTTTTGCACTCAGGTCTAAGTCCCATGGTCCTCTATCAGAATCCAGAGTTTCAAGAAGATTGAGAAACTTTTTTCGCACAAAAAAAAAACATAAGGGGTACCACTGTCGGTTTTTTTTTTGTGCGAAAAAAAGTTTCTCCAATCTTCTTGAAACTGTGGATTCTGATTGAGGGCCATGTGACTAAGACCTGGGTGCAAAAATGGAGGCTCTAGACCCTTCCAGAGCTGAGATATTGAGATATTTATGAGATATTTATGACCTACTGAGATATTGAGCCATTATAAATATCTCAATATCTCAGCTCTGGAAGGGTCTAGAGCCTCCATTTTTGCACTCAGGTCTAAGTCCCATGGTCCTCTATCCAGAATCCAGAGTTTCAAGAAGATTGGAGAAATTTTTTTTCACACAAAAAAAAACGTAAGGGGTACCACTGTCTTTTTTTTGTGCGAAAAAAAAGTTTCTCCAATCTTCTTGAAACTCTGGATTCTGATTGAGGGCCATGGGACTTAGACCTGAGTGCAAAAATGGAGGCTCAAGACCCTTCCAGAGCTGAGATATTGAGATATTTATGAGATATTTGTGACATACTGAGATATTGAGCCATTATAAATATCTCAATATCTCAGCTCTGGAAGGGTCTAGAGCCTCCATTTTTGCACTCAGGTCTAAGTCCCATGGCCCTCTATCAGAATCCAGAGTTTCAAGAAACTTTTTTTTCGCACAAAAAAAAAACATAAGGGGTACCACTGTCGTTTTTTTTTTTTGTGCTAAAAAATTTTTTTCTTGAAACTCTGGATTCTGATAGAGGGCCATGGGACTTAGACCTGAGTGCAAAAATGGAGGCTCTAGACCCTTCCAGAGCTGAGATATTGAGATATTTATAATGGCTCAATATCTCAGTATGTCACAAATATCTCATAAATATCTCAATATCTCAGCTCTGGAAGGGTCTAGAGCCTCCATTTTTGCACTCAGGTCTAAGTCCCATGGCCCTCTATCAGAATCCAGAGTTTCAAGAAACTTTTTTTTCGCACAAAAAAAAAAAACATAAGGGGTACCACTGTCGTTTTTTTTTTTTGTGCTAAAAAAAAAATTCTTGAAACTCTGGATTCTGATAGAGGGCCATGGGACTTAGACCTGAGTGCAAAAATGGAGGCTCTAGACCCTTCCAGAGCTGAGATATTGAGATATTTATAATGGCTCAATATCTCAGTATGTCACAAATATCTCATAAATATCTCAATATCTCAGCTCTGGAAGGGTCTAGAGCCTCCATTTTTGCACTCAGGTCTAAGTCCCATGGCCCTCTATCAGAATCCAGAGTTTCAAGAAACTTTTTTTTTCGCACAAAAAAAAAAAAACATAAGGGGTACCACTGTCGTTTTTTTTTTTTTTTGTGCTAAAAAAAATTTTTCTTGAAACTCTGGATTCTGATAGAGGGCCATGGGACTTAGACCTGAGTGCAAAAATGGAGGCTCTAGACCCTTCCAGAGCTGAGATATTGAGATATTTATAATGGCTCAATATCTCAGTATGTCACAAATATCTCATAAATATCTCAATATCTCAGCTCTGGAAGGGTCTAGAGCCTCCATTTTTGCACTCAGGTCTAAGTCCCATGGCCCTCTATCAGAATCCAGAGTTTCAAGAAACTTTTTTTTTCGCACAAAAAAAAAAAAACATAAGGGGTACCACTGTCGTTTTTTTTTTTTGTGCTAAAAAAAAAATTTCTTGAAACTCTGGATTCTGATAGAGGGCCATGGGACTTAGACCTGAGTGCAAAAATGGAGGCTCTAGACCCTTCCAGAGCTGAGATATTGAGATATTTATGAGATATTTGTGACATACTGAGATATTGAGCCATTATAAATATCTCAATATCTCAGCTCTGGAAGGGTCTAGAGCCTCCATTTTTGCACTCAGGTCTAAGTCCCATGGCCCTCTATCAGAATCCAGAGTTTCAAGAAACTTTTTTTTTCGCACAAAAAAAAAAAAAACATAAGGGGTACCACTGTCGTTTTTTTTTTTTTTTGTGCTAAAAAAAATTTTCTTGAAACTCTGGATTCTGATAGAGGGCCATGGGACTTAGACCTGAGTGCAAAAATGGAGGCTCTAGACCCTTCCAGAGCTGAGATATTGAGATATTTATGAGATATTTGTGACATACTGAGATATTGAGCCATTATAAATATCTCAATATCTCAGCTCTGGAAGGGTCTAGAGCCTCCATTTTTGCACTCAGGTCTAAGTCCCATGGCCCTCTATCAGAATCCAGAGTTTCAAGAAACTTTTTTTTTCGCACAAAAAAAAAACATACAGGGGTACCACTGTCATGTTTTTTTTTTTGTGCTAAAAAAAAAGTTTCTTGAAACTCTGGATTCTGATAGAGGGCCATGGGACTTAGACCTGAGTGCAAAAATGGAGGCTCTAGACCCTTCCAGAGCTGAGATATTGAGATATTTATGAGATATTTGTGACATACTGAGATATTGCAGCCATTATAAATATCTCAATATCTCAGCTCTGGAAGGGTCTAGAGCCTCCATTTTTGCACTCAGGTCTAAGTCCCATGGCCCTCTATCAGAATCCAGAGTTTCAAGAAACTTTTTTTTTCGCACAAAAAAAAAAAACATAAGTGGTACCACTGTCATTGTTTTTTTTTGTGCTAAAAAAAAAGTTTCTTGAAACTCTGGATTCTGATAGAGGGCCATGGGACTTAGACCTGAGTGCAAAAATGGAGGCTCTAGACCCTTCCAGAGCTGAGATATTGAGATATTTATAATGGCTCAATTATCTCAGTATGTCACAAATATCTAGCCATATAATATCTCAATATCTCAGCTCTGGAAGGGTCTAGAGCCTCCATTTTTGCACTCAGGTCTAAGTCCCATGGCCCTCTATCAGAATCCAGAGTTTCAAGAAATTGGATTTTTTTCGCACAAAAAACATAAGTGGTACCACTGTCGTTTTTTTTTTTGTGTGCTAAAAAAGTTTCTTCTTCTTGAAACTCTGGATTCTGATAGAGGGCCATGGGACTTAGACCTGAGTGCAAAAATGGAGGCTCTAGACCCTTCCAGAGCTGAGATATTGAGATATTTATAATGGCTCAATATCTCAGTAGGTCATAAATATCTCATAAATATCTCAATATCTCAGCTCTGGAAGGGTCTAGAGCCTCCATTTTTGCACTCAGGTCTAAGTCACATGGCCCTCTATCAGAATCCACAGTTTCAAGAAGATTTGAGAAACTTTTTTTGCACATAAAAAAAAACATACAGGGGTACCACTGTCATGTTTTTTTTTTTGTGCTAAAAAATTTCAATTTCTTGAAACTCTGGATTCTGATAGAGGGCCATGGGACTTAGACCTGAGTGCAAAAATGGAGGCTCTAGACCCTTCCAGAGCTAAGATATTGAGATATTTATGTAGATATTTGTGTCATACTGTAGATCATTAAACTCATTATAAATATCTCAATATCTCAGGTCTGGAAGGGTCTAGAGCCTCCATTTTTGCACTCAGGTTTAAGTCCCATGGCCCTCAATCAGAATCCAGAGTTTCAAGAAGATTGGAGAAACTTTTTTTTTTCGCACAAAAAAAAACATACAGAGGTACCACTTAGTGTTTTTTTTTGTGTGTTTGAAAAAAAAAGTTTCTCAATCTTCTTGAAACTCTGGATTCTGATAGAGGGCCATGGGACTTAGACCTGAGTGCAAAAATGGAGGCTCTAGACCCTTCCAGAGCTGAGATATTGAGATATTTGAATGGCTCATATCTCAGTAGGTCATAAATATCTCATAAATATTTATTTACATTGAGAAACTTCAAAAACACCCTTTAAAAACCCTTAAAAACATAAACGTGACACACTCTTTTAAACACCAACAAAACAGAAGTCTTCCCGTTGCCTATCTTGCTAAAAATGCACAAACTCCCTATCCAGCCCATGCAAAGCATGATGGGAAGTGAAAATCCAGCTACCAGTTTCTTAATGCTACTTTAACTCAAAGAAAAGAATTCATGTAGTAAAACACCGAGATAAGCCAAAGATAAGCCAAAGTCAGTTGTTTAAATTACGTGAACAACACCTGAGCAAAAAGTGACATAGTCTTGTTTGAGGAGTTACATTTCTGTACATTTCCCTACACCAAAATTTTTCATGACCAATTGAAAACATCAAAAAATGCAAAACAAAATGCACGTGCGGTGTGGCGAGATGAATCAAGCCTGTTCACTCATACAAACGTTTGAATATTTTCATACATTCTTATCAAACTCTGAAAATCCCCCTCTCGAAACACACCATCATTTCATGACTCTCTAGAAGGTGTGCAGTGCACCTGGCGTCCCTGAAAGACACGTCTCAGACATCAAATTACAGGATTTAAGCTGTGCAGCCAACCACTGCTTTTCATGTCTGAGGCATATGAATCAAAACCAGCAGAAATGAGTTTTGCCACGGAACAAGCCTAAACATACGTTAGACTGTTAAACTCCAGGCCAAGAAAAGGGCACGCACCGCCTCGCCAGCAAACACGCAACCAGAAATGAATAAAGGGAAAAGAATCCCAGAACCCTTCGGCACTATTGAAAAAGAGATAACTGATAACAAACAGATGAGAGCATTAAAAATCCACTCAAGGTCTAATTCAATCACTTATGAAATCTTGTAAAAATCCTGAGATCGGGTCTTATTTGATTAATTATTTCGTCATTTTCTTCATAAGCCAAGATAACCAAAATGACGCAAAGTAGATTTAGATCAAATCTAGCTATCAAGTTTCTCGTGACCTCTTGTACCTCATCATTCAGACCATTAAAAATCACACAAAGCGTTGTGTTTTAAAGAAGAAAAGGTCCTTCTTTTAAGTGATATAGTCTTAGCATCTATTATAGCAGGCAGATGTCTATATTTTCCTGTGAGGGAATCAATGGTAAATGCATCATGGCTGCTGCTCAGGGACATGAGTGAGGAGTGTCTGCAGCGCTGAGTAAGGTCACAGTCATGCTATACCATCATCATACACTTGAACGGTGCACTTAAAGATAAATCAATTATAGATGCATAATCACTCGTTCCTGTCCCTGTAATAAACAATAAACAAGAGAGCCAGCTCTGCACATACCGCTGTTGGTTTTCTATTACACCACAATGACAAATGTCATTTGCTGTTCTTTTGAACTTTCTATTCATCAAAGAATCCTGAAATAAAAATGTAAAAAAAAACTGTTTTCAACATGGATAATAATCATACATGTTTTTGGAGCATAAAATCATCATATTAGAGTGATTTGTGAAGGATCATGTGAGACTGAAGACTGGAGTAATGATGCTGAAAATTCAGCTTTTTTCCAGAGGAATAAATAACATTTTATTATATATATTAACATAAAAAGTCATTTTAAATTGTCATAATATTTCACAATATTACTGTGTTTTTTGTGTATTTTTTATCAAAAAATTGCAGCCTTGGTGAGCAGAAGAGACTCGGGTCTCTTTTTTAAAATTTTGCAATTTTATTACAATTCAAAATAACTGTATTCTATTTGAATGTATTTTAAAGTGTAATTTATTCCTGTGATGCAAAGCTTCATTACTGCAGTCTTCAGTGTCACATGATCCTTCAGAAATCATTCTAATATGATGGTTTGATTCTCAAGAAACATTTCTTATTATTATCAATGTTGAAATCAGTTGTGCTGATTAATAATGTTGCAGAAACAGTTTTCTTGATTACTTGATTCAAAAGTGGAGCATAAAAGAACAAATGAAAATCGTTTATAATATTATGCATGTCTTTTGATCAGTTTAATGCATCCTCCCAAATATAAAACCATAAATTTAGTTTCAAAAATAACCATGGTGTTTTGAACGTGCTATGATCATGTCATGGTATATATTAAAAGCACCAGAGAACCATTGTAGGATGGCATTTGTATCTGATTCTATCACTTTTTATGTGGTGCACACCACATAAACAAGACATTTATAATGGTGAAGTTTTGGCTACGTTTGAAAACTCTGATATAAAGCCAGTGTTTTGGAAATAAAAACAAAGGTTTG
Source organism: Hybognathus amarus (assembly GCA_030378365.1). Lineage (NCBI taxonomy): Eukaryota > Metazoa > Chordata > Actinopteri > Cypriniformes > Leuciscidae > Hybognathus > Hybognathus amarus. The sequence goes on along the minus strand of JAQIUQ010001984.1, from coordinate 14,960 downwards.
TCAAGGCGAACTCTGAATGTTTGAACAGTAGGGTAAAGGTTTTATAGGCCACCTGTAGTTTCAATACTTTGGGCAGTGAGTTGCATAGACATTTCGGTCTCTGGTTAGGAATTTTGAAAGAACAAATCTAACCCAAATTCGTATAACAGTATGTTTGCTGTCAAGTCAACATAATTAACACACTCCAATTTCCAGAGAAAACATCAATTGGCAAGTGCTGATGTTTTTTTGTTCTTTAAATGACCAAAATGCATGTTGCACATATCACATTTAAAGTCTCTTGTGAATTACACAAATTGTTAAATATTTGACCTAAAAGCCTTAATATGGTAAAAATGTAAACATTTTAAGACTTTGAAAACTGCAAGAAAATCAACATGCTTCAGCAAATTTATTCATAAAGTTTAATTATCATTTAAAAAATATTCACTGACTATATAATTGTCACAGTCTTTGTCTGCACCATTCTGTCTTTGTCATCTTCACTACACTTCCCAGAATCCTCTTGTCTCCACACCCAAACTCACTCCCTCAATCATCCACCTGTTCATCATCCTGATCATCTGTGTCACCTGTTGTCACCTTGTTAGTGTTCATTTGTATCTGTATTTAGTTCTCTCTGTTGCAGTGTGTGCTTCTTGGTTCTTGACTATGTTTCATGGATAGTGTGTGTAATCTTCTGCCAGTCTTCCTTGTACCTGTTTGGAGATTTTGAGTAAGTGTTTTGTATTGGAGCTTTGTTTCAGCCTCAGCCTGTCTTCATTCCACAGTACACCGTGACAGAAGAACTGACCAAACATGGATTTCCCTGCAGTAAGACTATGTGCCTTGAGGAGGGAAACAGCTCTCTTGAGGAACACCTGGAGGTTTTCCTGAATTTGGTTCCTCAAACCAGTTTCCCAGAAGACTGCCTCTGCACATTTCTACATGTGGGACTGAACAACACCACTCCAGCACAGTTGTCTGGGAAACCACCTCAAGGAAGCTTTGCCCAATTTGTGGAGTGAGTGCTGGTATCCTGCAGATCATCCTTCACTGTCGATGATGTCACCAGCCCCGCTCCAATGCCCGAGACCGTCCCAGCCCGAGACCGTCCAGCCCGAGACCGTCCAGCCCGAGACCGCCCAGCCCAGCCCGAGACCGCCCAGCCCGAGACCGCCCAGCCCCGAGACCGCCCAGCCCGAGACCGCCCAGCCGCGAGACCGCCCAGCCCGAGACCGCCCAGCCCGAGACCGCCCAGCCCGAGACCGCCCAGCCCGAGACCGCCCAGCCCGAGACCGCCCAGCCCGAGACCGCCCAGCCCGAGACCGCCCAGCCCGAGACCGCCCAGCCCGAGACCGCCCAGCCCCAGACCGCCCAGCCCGAGACCGCCCAGCCCGAGACCGCGCCAGCCCGAGACCGCCCAGCCCGAGACCGCCCAGCCCGAGACCGCCCAGCCCGAGACCGCCCAGCCCGAGACCGCCCAGCCCGAGACCGCCCGCCTAAAGGGTCTTCACCGCCATGACCACCTTAAGGGTTTTTCACCATCCTGCTCTGCCCTGGTCACGCCTCTCAGCCTGGTCCGCCACATCCTGCCTTACCCTGGCCATGCCCTCAGCCTGCTCTCGCCACGTCCTGCTCTGCACTGGTCACGCCTCTCAGCCTGGTCTGCCATGCCCACATCCTGCTTCGCCCTGGTCACACCTCTCAGCCTGCTCCTCCACGTCCTGCTCTGCCCTGGCGACGCCCTCCAGCCTGCTACGCCATGTCCTGGTCCACCCTGGCCACGTCCTGCTCTGCCCTGGTCACGCCCTCAGCCTGGTCTGCCATGCCCACATCCTGCTTCGCCCTGGTCACACCCTCAGCCTGCTCCTCCACGTCCTGCTCTGCCCTGGGCGACGCCCTCAGCCTGCTACGCCATGTCCTGGTCCACCCTGGCCACGTCCTGCTCTGCCCTGGTCACGCCCTCAGCCTGCTCCGCCAAGTCCATGTCCTGCTCTGCCCTGGTCACACCCTCAGCTTGCTCCGCCACGCCCACATCCTGCTCTGCCCTGGCCACGCCCTCAGCTTGTCTCCGCCACACCCTCTGTCCTGCTCCGCTCTGGTCACACCCTCAGCCTGCTCCGCCCTGGAGGCTTCCTGCTCTAATTCAGCCATGCCCTCGTCAGCCTCCATTCCACCCACCCACCCCATTGATATTCTACAGCGCAAGGTAGCGCCTTTGTAAGGGGCGTTCTGTCAGAGTCTTCATCTGCACCATTCTGTCTTCATCATCTTCACTACACTTCCCAGCATCCTCTTGTCTCCACACCTGAACTCACTCCTTCAATCACCCACGTGTTCATCGTCCTGATCATCTGTCACCTGTCGTCACCTTGTTAGTGTTCATTTTGTATCTGTATTTAGTTTTCTCTGTTTCAGTCTGTGCTTGTTGGTTCTTGATTATGTTTTATGGGTAGTGTGTGTAATCTTCTGCCAGTCTTCCTTGTACCTGTTTTGAGTAAATGTTTTGTATTGGAGCTTTGTGTCTGCCTCAGCCTCTCTTCATTCCACACTACACCATGACAGTCCAGCCCATTCTCATCCTTTAGTGTCACATAGAACGCTATATGACAAAATGGTGCTATACTTTGCACATGGCACCCTTTATCGTTAATATAACACGTGAATCTCAAGGCGTAATAAGTCCAATAAATTCATTCATTTTATTTGGTTTATCATTAACAAATATACAGCAACAAATATTCCACTCATCATAAACAACTTTTGATCAAACCAAAGGGTATAGGCTGAACCCTATAACCCTGAAACCTATATGACGATAAAGGATGAGAATGCATTGGACAATCACAAAAAATGTCACACTCCCTTTCACACACACACAGTACACCCACTTGCATGTTGAATGGTTTTCTAAAATATTCAATTTACTCGCTGTATATTTGTATAATTCAGATAATAATAATTATAATAATAGTTATTAATAATAATCTCATTAACAATAATAACCAATACACTATAAAGAAAATGACCAAATATAAAGTTTAGCCACTTTATAAGACTACACAATTTAGTGAATATTTAATATACTGTAAATGTATAGCATTATGCCCTTATGGGGTTTCTGCTTGTCTTCAAGGAAAAAGCCAGTGACCCGACCTATAAAGTTGTTTCTGATTGGTCCTCTTCTGTGCAATCGAAGTGCTGATTGGCTCATGCAGAGAGAACCTTATAGAGCCAAGTTAAATTCGACTTTGTAGATAGAACGTTTTTGTTTTTTTCTATAAAATGTCCCACACAACTTGAACACAAATTAAAAAACAGATCACGTAAATAAGTTGTCACAGAATAAGAATATGTGAATAACTCAATTTTGACAAAAATGTCAGAACCTTATAATTCAAAGGGGACAACTATCCATGAAACAATCAAGAACCGACAAGCACAGACAAACAGAGAGAACTAAATACAGATACAAAATGAACACTAACAAGGTGACACAGATGATCAGGACAATGAACAGGTGGATGATTGAGGGAGTGAGTTCAGGTGTGGAGACAAGAGGATGCTGGGAAGTGTAGTGAAGATGACGAAGACAGAAAGGTGCAGACGAAGACTGTGACAGAACTGTGACCTGGAGGCTGATGAGGGCATGGCTTAATTAGAGCAGGAAGCCTCCAGGGCGCTGAGGGCATGACCAGAACGGAGCAGGACGGAGGGCATGGCGGAGCAAGCTGAGGGCGTGACCAGGGCGGAGTAAGATGTGGGCGGGACCAGGGCAGAGCAGGACATAGACATGGCAGAGCAGGCTGAGGGCGTGACCAGGGCGGAGCAGGACGAGGGCATGGCGGAGCAAGCTGAGGGCATGACCAGGGCGGAATAGGATGTGGGCGTGGCGGAGCAGGCTGAGGGCGTGACCAGGGCGGAGCAGGCTGAGGCGTTGCCAGAGTGGAGCTGGCTGAGGGCATGGCCAGGGCGGAGCAAGCTGAGGGCATGACCAGAACGGAGCAGGACGAGGGCATGGCGGAGCAAGCTGAGGGCATGACCAGGGTGGAGTAGGATGTGGGCATGGCGGAGCAGGACATGGACGTGGCAGAGCAGACTGAGGGCATGGCCAGGGCGGAGCAAGCTGAGGGCTTGACCAGAATGGAGCAGGACGAGGGCATGGCGGAGCAAGCTGAGGGCATGACCAGGGCGGAGTAGGATGTGGGCATGGCGGAGCAGGCTGAGGGCGTGACCAGGGCAGAGCAGGACATGGACGTGGCAGAGCAGGCTGAGGGCATGGCCAGGGCGGAGCAAGCTGAGGGCTTGACCAGAATGGAGCAGGACGAGGGCATGGCGGAGCAAGCTGAGGGCATGACCAGGGCAGAGTAGGATGTGGGCGTGGTGGAGCAGGCTGAGGCCGTGACCAGGGCGGAGCAGGCTGAGAGCGTTGCCAGGATGGTGAAAGACCCTTCAGGCGGCCACGGCGATGAAGACCCTTCAGGCGGACGGTCTCGGGCTGGGCGGTCTCGGGCTGGGCGGTCTCGGGCTGGGCGGTCTCCGGGCTGGGCGGTCTCGGGCTGGGCGGTCTCGGGCTGGGCGGTCTCGGGCTGGACGGTCTCGGGCTGGGACGTGCTCGGGCTGGGACGGTCTCGGGGTGTTGGAGTGGGGCTGGTGACGTCATCGACAGTGAAGGATGATCTGCAGGATACCAGCACTCACTCCACAAATTGGGCAAAGCTTCCTTGAGGTGGTTCCCCAGACAACTGCGCTGGAGTGGTGTTGTTCAGTCCCACACGTAGAAATGTGCAGAGGCAGTCTTCTGGGAAACTGGTTTGAGGGACCAAATCCAGGAAAAACTCCAGGTGTTCCTCAAGAGAGCTGTTTCCCTGCTCAAGGCACATTAGTCTTACTGCAGGGAAATCCATGTTTGGTCAGTTCTTCTGTCACATTGTAGTGTGGAATGAAGACAGGCTGAGGCTGAAGCAAAGCTCCAATACAAAACATTTACTCAAAAATCTCCAAACAGGTACAAGGAAGACTGGCAGAAGATTACACACACTATCCATGAAACATAATCAAGAACCAAGAAGCACACACTGCAACAGAGAGAACTAAATACAGATACAAATGAACACTAACAAGGTGACGACAGGTGACACAGATGATCAGGACGATGAACAGGTGGATGATTGAGGGAGTGAGTTAGGTTAGACAAGAGGATGCTGGGAAGTGTAGTGAAGATGACAAAGACAGAATGGTGCAGACAAAGACTGTGACAATTATATAGTCAGTGAATAATTTTTCAATGATTATTAAACTTTATGAATTAATTTGCTGAAGCATGTCGATTTTCTTGCAGTTTTTAAAGTCTTAAAATGTCTTAATTTTTACCATATTAAGGCTTATAGGTCAAATATTTAACAATTTAATTAATGGGGTCTTAATTACAACAATAAACGTTTGCATGTTATTTCAGCCATATTGAGGTCTAGAGAGAAAGCCATTTTACCTGGCCCACTTTAGCTGGAATAAAGTCCTGCTCGGATGTATTACAGTGGCTGCTTTCTGTCTAAGCAAAAGAAAGATTAAAGTATAATTTCTGCAATAATGTGTTTAATTACCCACCAAATTGGTATCAAAAATGAAGATTATGCACTGGGGAAAATATTTAGACCTACCTTGCTTAATTTGAAATGTCCTAAATACATGGAAGTGCTAAAAAATATTAAATAAATGTCATAGAAAGGATAAAATTTTACTTTCTAACACATGTTGAGACATTGTTACAACATTATTTTTTATTTAATGTTCAAATAATGTTTTGGCAGATAGAACCTTATAATTCTAAGCGAAAAGTGTTTTTTTTTTAGAATTAGAAGGTTCTATCTGCATTTGACCCATTCCAAAAATCCCCATTTACAAATTTGAGAGGATTTTGATATTGTATGTTTAGAATACATTTAGGGTCCCTGTTATTTTCATGTTTGAATGAAACTTGTTCCCCATATAAATTTTCCTATATGTAATGCAAAAACTTTGAAGCTCAATATCTCAAAACTGCTCAGAACGCAGATAGAACCTTATAATTCCAAGGGGACAACCTGCCAATGTCTGTGAATGGAAATAGACATGCACTATTTTTTTGTAGCCTACTATTGATGGCAACCATAACAATGCATTCTTTGCACATTTTTGAAAAACTATGCACAGATTCCTCATTCAGAAATTTGTTCATTGTTTTCATTGGGCAGAGTTAACACAGACGTTTCATTTCGCGGGTAATGTACGATCCCCAGAGGCTTATTGCAGCCATTTGAATAGTTTCCCCATCAGCGAATCACTTTCATAGTCGTAACCAATTGCTCTTTTTATTCCGAAGGCTTTCAAGGGACTTTAAGGGGTAATTTTGGGACAATTGATACAGTTGACAATGGGTGGACGTGTAGGTTCATCAGCACATATGTTGATGATGGAGGGCTGTTAGCAGGAATAGCTGTGTCTGGCACTCTCACGGGGGACGTGAGATGGTGCACACTGACAGAAATCCAGGATGCTAGTTAGCAAGCAGCAGTGCACTGTCAGGTGGCAGGAGTCAAATCAAATGAGAGCCAAGCCACTCCAGCGCACAATGACAACCACTGTCTCATGAATTAAAGATGACTATGACGAGAGGGAGGAGACACAGAGCGAGGAGCACCAGGGCAGACAAAGACGGATCAATCCCTTCTCTTCTTTGTGGGCCACAAGCTTGAATTATAAACACAAGCATTACGTCGGAAGCTTATTTTTGCTTGCAGACGCCAGAAACGATGCGCGGCAGTCTGGTCTGAACTGTGCAGACATGCTCCTAACTCTAATGGCTTAAGTTGGCGATTTAAAATAATAATGACCTCCTTTCAACAAATCGTCACCGTCACATCCAGCCAATGCTGCTGGGAAACACAGACACCCCAGACATTTGCTCCCAATCTCAGTTTCCTACTTGGATCCACTGGTTTTGATTAGCTAGGGGAGCTAAGGACTGGGAATATTATGTATAACGAAGGGTGGAGATAAGTTATTGGTATTCTAGAAATTTCCAGGATACCAACACTTTCAAAATGAATATACAATGCTGCAGCTTGATGGGAAAATATGTTACCCAGCCCAACAGTGGACATTAGGTTTTGGTTAAAAACACCATTTTTTAGTTTGGATCAGAGTATTAAAAGAACACAATACTTTGATTCAAACTAACACCATATATATGGTAGGTGTTTGTTTTAATGGATATATAACATTGTTTATATTATATATGTTAACATATATTAATAATATGAACAATTAATCATAACAGTAATGTTTAACTCTTACTCAAGCCTTCATTTGTAGTTAAAAATATAAAGAAAACATTCATTTAAATCAAACTAACACCTATCATAAAATATATTAATAACACATAATTAATCATCATAATATGATACATTATTTATTAAATGATTAATTCGAGCCCCTTTTTTTACAGTCTTAAATAACAGTTTTAGCTCCATGCATCTTTCATTTAAAAATAAGAACAGCAGGGAGGCTCATCAGCTATGAATAATTAATAAATCTTAATTTAATACTCATGTGCCAAGCAACCCATTACCATTCAGATTATTGTGCCACCACTCCCTTCTGACCCAAGAACTTAACCCTGTGCCAACCAACACCGTTCTCATCCTCAACACATTAAACAAATAAAACCCAACCTGAGACCTGCCCGACAAAATACTTTGCTTCCTGTATTTCTTCCCTTCTTTCTAGGAAGTCGAGCTGTGAACCCAACACAGGGCATGTGTTCTTCATTTTAGGTTTGAACACTTGTCAGCTCTTTCATTGCCCAGTGCTGGGATTGTTCTCTGTAGTATCGGTTTATGAGGTCAGTTTGATGAAGCCAACATTTGGATGTTTGCCATTTTAAACTGATCATTAAGGCCATTTATTATCTACAAGCAGGGAATATTCTCAGGTCAGTCTTTCCACCAAAAAAGAAACACATGACACTGCAAAAGCTGCTGGGATGAACGAAAGTCAAAAAGCAGCACTGGAAGGAAGGAAAACATAAAAATGTACACTGCTTTAAGTAGACTAAAGTACTGACATCAACATAACCCATGACCCCGAATGATGTCACAGACACAGTTTTGAAAGCATGATAAATTATTTGAAACACCTGAACCTCTACTTAAGACCTGTTGGACGCCATCACTAATGTCCATTTCTTCAATCACTGCAGTGTTTTTAAATCTCAAAATGATTTCAGAGCAGATTACGATAGAGTTAAGTTAAGCACATACAGCCAGCAGAAGGGCGTTTGATTTAAAGAAAGCTTTGAGATAGACCACATAAAGAATAGAAACACAGCACAGATTGTTTCCATAATGAGCGAATTCAAGCACGTCTCGATTCATGTACCATTTTATTGGACTTATATAGAAATACTTAAAAAAACATGAAGTAGCACACTATTACTTAAGTTTTACTTTGTCATGTAGAACTTTAAATGTCAGAAAAATAAAACTCTTGATACATTTTCAAATCTTTAGTTTCAGCAAACTATAATATTAGCATCTTGACCATGAGGTTAAAGGCCTTTTATCAGTAAAATAAAATATACTCTGTTTTTAAACTTTTGCTCAATAAAGTACATATACGCTCAAGAAACTTCACCTACATAATATACATAAACAAGTGGTAAACAAACGTATTAGAACAGAAATCCTAAAACCTACAGTGGCGCCACAGAACAGAACTCTGCTGAGACCCACTTGGAATCTAATTCATACAAATTTTTAGAAAGCTTAAACGGTTCCATTTTTTCCGAACGTACTAAGTTTCAGTAGCATTTCGACATTTCGTAATAATATAATAGAACAAAATCTGCTTTATATTACTGAATAGAAAATATGCTGGGTGAAACAGATTCAAAAGACATTTTATTTTTTTTTGCTGAACCCAGAAACCCTCTCAACCCAACAGAATACTGTTCGATGCAAATACACATTTCGTGGTCTGAATCGCCACCGCACTTCGAGTGATATTAAAATAATACAGTGTTCGTTGCCGTAAGGCCATACCAAAAAATAAAAAGATATTTGAACCCAGCTACAACAAAAGTTCACTGAACTTAAATTAAAATATCTGTAAACATCTTTGCAATACGAAATATAATCTTTCAAGTCAAAAAAGAATAAAATACTTCAATCTGTATTAATGTCATCATGAATATTTAAAACTTGTGGAATTTCTGGTTGATCTATACATATATATGTAGGATATGTTGCTGTTCTCCCCTAATCGACTTCCATTGCGAAGCTGCAGTATCTCTACCGCTGTAAGTCTCTGTCTGTCTGTCTGTCTGTCAGGAAGCCGTCCAGATTCCCCAACCTCGAGGTCTGCTACCGAGTACATTCGATCAGCGGAATCGAAAGGCTCGTCTTATGCTAACAGTCGGCAAACTGACTATACGGTACCTGCTCCCTGTCCTTACTTCCATTAACGTTTGTGTACGGTTGACTAAAACTATTGATTACTAGGCTTTAATATTTAAAACATGCATTAGATGTTGAAAATATTTGTCCCGAGCTACAGTACATTATGAACAATTACACCGGAAGCGGCCCGTTCCTTTTTGGATACTGCAGCTCTACATACATATGTATATATACATGTACAATAAGCACACGTGTATTAGGGTCTCACGAAGCCACGCGCTCGTCGCGCCGTTTACGAAATATACGTATAGCCTGAGTAACTGCAGCATGGCAGACGGGGCATTTGGGCTCGTTCCCTCGCAGATGCGGTTGGCACACTCCATGCAGAACAGGTTGTGTCGCAGGGCACCAAGGCCGTGATCACTCTCGCTCTCGAGCACACCGAGCAGTCCCGACTGCCCTCGCGGCTCCGTCCCGGATGAGGACGACGAGGAGAGAGGAGGACGAGGAGATGGAGGAGTCGGAGGCACACCGGGGTGATGGGATCCAGGGAGGGCTGGGGAGTAGCCAGGGAAGCTGAGGGTGCCGCCCTGGGTCCACTGCGCACCGGGCGCCAGGGGTCTCCGCCGCGTCGTTGGTTTGGTGCAGGGTGGGGGCAACCTGGGCTGGCTGGGTGCATCCCACCCCGTTGTCGGCCCGGCGCAGCCCGTTGGCATTCGTGGAAGCATTGGCGGGATAAGCGGACGGCGAGGCGGAGGTGCCGTTGGCGCGCTCCGCACTGGGACCACATCAGGCCCGGCGGCGCAGGAGTGGGGTCGAATCCCGCCGACGACTCGAAGGTCATGTCAGTGCAATCGGGCGAGATCACCTCGCCGCTGTAGACAAATCCATTGGCGTTGGCGTTCATGTTGATGTTGTTATTGTTGTTGTTGCCGTTGCTGGAGGCAGTGTAGCTGAGGGCGGGGCTGGGCGGGCTGTAATCGGCCAGGCGGGAGCCGCTGTTGTTGCCGCCGGAGTCCCGAGTCGGTCAGAGGCACTCCCCAGAGAGCTGGAGCTGTCGTTGCGGTAGTTGGGAGAAAGGCTTGCGACCGGAGGTGGGCGTGACGCTAGAGCTGGGCTTGCTCCACAGGCTGACGTTCCCGTGCAGGTCGAAACCCACGTCGGTACCGGTCGCGTGGAAGTCGTTCTCGTCCGTGAACTCGATGAGGCCGCCGGTGCGCATGGCGATGTGTGCTTCAATCTCTTCCCTGGCCCGGTCCACCATTCTCAGGCATGCCCGTCACCTCAAACACGGGCTCTTTGTCCCGGCTGGGTGTGACGATGTAGGTGTGAGTCTGCTGCTGGATGCGCTTGATAGTGGCCCCTTGGGTTCGCACCACCAGACCCACCACCCGATAGGAACCCGCACCTGAATGGTGGTCTGGCCGGGCAGATTGGGCGGGCCGGCACTGTGGCGTTACCATTCAGGGTGCTGTTTTTGTTCGGCGAGGCTCGGATCATCGAGAAGTGCTCGGCCGCGAGATGATCTCCCTCCTCGCCATGGCTACATCCTCTCGCCTGCCTGTCACAACAAAGACTGGCTCCTCTCCCCGCACTGGAGTTTTGATATACGTATTGGTCTTTGCTCACGGGCTTTAATTTTCGCAACCTACAATTGTGAGAAATCCAAAAAACAAAAATAAGACAAGGCAAACACACATTCTGGCACAAAACAAAAAGATGCAAGATGGATGCAAGCGCACAGTCTAAGGGGACAACAATTTTGTCGTCTTTTTTTTTTTTTTTTTGGTGCGGCATAAATTCAAACCACATGCTCGTCTACTTGACATGCAGGTGACAAAAAGATCTGGCACAGGGGGAAAAAATGCATGCTGAATTCAGAGGATTTTTCAAAGAGTCTGACCCAACGCAACACTCTTAATCATACCGCCAACAACTTGCTCTGTCCCTTCACATATGACCATCACAGAGTAGCCCATAGAAACATGATGTCGCTGCAACCCAGGCTATATAATGCACCGTATCCTGGGTTAAGGAAGCCTATTCTCATTATCGGCTATATAGGGAGTGTAAACAAAGTCCACTGAGACAAAGAAAGAAAGAGCTGCTGCTGCTTCAATAAAATGGCACTTCAGTCTAAATATACAGGAATGTTGTGTATAAAGGAGATGATGACATATTAAAGGTAGTTGAGCTTGGGTTATGTCAGTGCTTCTGTTTTGTCGGACATCAGGAGGGCAGTGCAGTTGAAAATAGGCTATAACCTACATTCCCTGTTTATCATACATGCAGATGACCACATGTCACAATAACACAACGCGATTCTACATAGCCGCATGCACACATTTAATTCGAGATGATGATGATGATCATTACCTTGCCTGCCGACAATTTCGGCAACATGCTCGGAGCTGGGAACGGGAACGCACTCGGTCATGTTCACGCTCTTTCTCCTGGGCTCGTTGTCATACAGAGAATTTTCATCGTTATCCAGTCCGAGCAGGGAGAGCTGGTCCAGGGCGATCTGTAGGGCTCTTTGGTCATCCAGGGCGTCCCCTGCCCGCTGTTGCCGCTCCCGCTCCATGTCGGCGAACAGCGAACTAGGCATCTTGGATAGGTCTGGAAACAAGAGGGAAAACTTACAGGAGGGTGGGATTGAGCTGGGAACGGCTGGTTGAAAAAGCTCCACGGGTGCCGAATTCAATGCGCGTCCTTTCTCTTCCTCGTGTCCAAATAAATAAAAATCAGTGCAATTCCGAAGTGTAGAATAAGTGTTATTCCCGGAGACTGGAATGCCGGTGGTGGCAATATTCCCCTTCGAGTGCGCACCCCTCCCTAGCAGCTCGTTTCTGTTCGCTGTCTGACTCGCTGCAGCCAGACGCGGCACTACCGGAGACATGTGCGCATGACGTCACCTGGGGCAGAGACGGTGCTGCGCTGGGCTGTGATTTGCATACGCCGCGCTGATTGGACAGATCCTGGATGGAAGAGAGAAGGGTGGGGGGTGACCGAGTTCAGCCACGGCTCGTCGCGGCCCGCCCTTTTCTTTTGTGGTCTTATTAAAAAGCAACATAAACAGATTTATGGTGGAATTGCAGTTATTGTTTAACTTTCTCGTTTTGATAATTCTTCACCCAACAGTGTGGTTAAAACGTAGCCTACGTTAATAAAGTGCCGTTGGTTTACATGACTATATTCTGTGGTGTTGTGGGTCTGTCAGCAGCATTGTCTTTTGTGAGGTCTTTGTGGGTTAGGGCTTGTAGATTTGCTTTACTTGCAGTCAGGTGAAAACCCTCTCGCAATAAGACAAATAACAGCACTTAAATGCTGAAAATGTTCAGTTTAGGCAGTATAACAGTAAATCTGCATCATTTGTATCCTCTTATTATTCAGGACACAGGTGGTGTGTGTAAAATGTAAAAAGTTTTACACAAAGAAATGAACAGCACTTTTGAGAAGCATCGTTAAAATGATGATACTTTTGTTCGACGTTGAAGCTGATGGGTGCCATCATGTTGTCAACTTATGACCAGCCATGTGGCGACTGGGTCACTATACAGCATGTTTACTCTCAGACAGTGTTCACAAAGCATATCCATTGTCGTGTATGTGTACGGATCACATGCGGGCTGAAAGGTGCAGATAAAGTCAAATCCACTGCAATTATTGGGAGCCAGATAAATGTAAACAAAACCTTCATTATTAATCATTCCCCAAGTATTAATTTGTGTTTGGATTATATTATTTGCTTCATTTTGTATTTAATTTACATTCTTCGAAACAATCTAAAATTATTTTTGTTTATTTTCTCAGAAGTGACCTTTACATGTGCGTTTCAAAAGCCTAAATGAAGGACAACGTGTCCAAGACATGCACTCTCTTTGTCTATGCACGCCCCCTCTCTCCCTCTCTCTCTCTCTCTCTCTCTTAAATATGCTAGTATTCATTCACATTTCGGTTACAGCGTGCTTATAAAGTGAACCACCAGATTTATATAATGTTATGCATTTATTCCAAAACACGCAAAGTCTTTCCAAATGACACCGAGCGTCTCATTCCTTTCAGTCTCTCAAGGAAATCATTTAGATGTCCTCAGTGCATACACCTCAGTCAGCAACATTTGGCTGAAAATATAAACATATAAAAATAGAAAATTTTATGAGATTTGTGAAACTGATTTAAAAAACAATGGACTGTGGTCATTTTTTGTGGTGTCCTGATTACCAAATGCACAAACCAATTTCAAATTCATCCATTATTGTCACGTTAGAATGAGTCAACACCCAAGCAAACATGCACTTCTTCACAATTTCATATCAATATATGTACAAGTGCATGCGAGTAGATGCCTAATCAGATATTCTATACCCATCCTCAAATATTGGCATAGACTGCAGTTAATGGCCAGTTAGCTATCAACAATACTCTCAAGCACTCTGCCGTTGGCCATATGTTAAGAGCATGATGGCAAGAGCTTATTGGTGATCTCCCAGTGGATCTCAAAGCATCTACAGGAAATGCGCCTTTTGTGGCCGAGCGGAAGACGGGTGGGGCAGGGAAATCAGCTTCTTTTCGCACAAAGAAAATTTCAAACCAATTAGGGGCATTGAAACGAGAAAGCACTTTCTTTGTCACCTCACTCCTGAGGAACAATAGGTATGTAATATTAACTGCCCCCAAACCTGAGAAGTGAGAAAAACCTTTTCCGTCAACATTCACCCCTTTTTATTATTCTTTTTAGTTTAGCACTAGTAGGCTTCACAATCTAAGCCTAAAGCTGCATTGAGAAACATCTGAAGGTGGGAATTATGCTAAAGCCACATGTTTGGCTTATTTCTATGCTTTTAGCTTCAGAAGTTCACAGAACCCTGATTTTCTGATTTGCATACCTACTCTTTTTATATTGTGAATTAAAACTGACAAAGGACTATAATATAAAAGTGTATATTTACATGTTGACTGTTATTCAGTATTTGCATGCATTATCATGTTTCATATGTACTTCACACTTGGACTGCACACAATGGGATAAAGTCTGGTCACTCTTAAAGATATCATCTTGCATGTCCAATTCCGATTAATTCGCTCTTACAGACTGTGGAGAACAGAGACTCAGGAGCAGCCTCTGCTACGTGCTGGCTTCAGATCCTCCTTAAACACACACACACACACGAGCAGAGCCAGCGGTGCGAAGCCTCAGCCACACAGTCTGTTTAACTACGATTTTCACATGTCTTTCCAGATCTGTTTTCAAAAGTGGGTACTGATCGAGTACCCCTTGCTGCCCAGATGGAGTGACAGACGGAAGAGTATCTGTACCACTGACACAACTTTACAAGCACCTGTTTCTGTGTCAACTTCGGTTTATGACAACTCACACATTTTACTGCCATCGAAAGAAATAGGGAAAACTCTAAAGGAAAAGCTCTGATGGTTCAATACTTTTCAATATTTATGAATGTTTATTTAGAATGATAAGCTAATTATTTACTGAATTATTTTAAATAAAGCAATACTAACTGAACCAAGCATTCACATAAA
>JAQIUQ010001983.1:82500-308117 GCA_030378365.1 Hybognathus amarus | reverse complement strand
AATTGATTTTTTCAAGCACTTTGGCCAGTTTTATTTACATCAGAGTTCGACACTATTCTTTTAAGTCTGTTCAAACATTGTTTAATGCAATTTCCATTGGAAAAACGTATTTGCTTACAGAGTGGCTTCAAGCATTACAACATCATTTCAATTATTTTGTTGGACTTTGCTTCTAGGAATCTAAAAGCACAGCCATGCACTGCACACTTGTGGCTACGCCTGTCGCATCTCATGTTGCTGTGGCAGCACATTGTAAAGTCGAAACCCCATGCCATTCTGCTGGGTGATATAATTAGGAGGCAGATGAACACATGGCAGTAAGCGCTCTTGGAGAGGCAGCGAGAATGATGTGAGAAACAGAGGCATTTGAAGAACAGGTTAGAAGTCAGCCGAGGGGTCCCAGGGCTGTCTGCACCATAGGGACTGACCTTGGGAACTTTCTGGAACACTCAGACCATGTTGCTTCAAAGGCAAGCATGTCCTTGGGGAAGATCCTGGAAATTGGTTATCGTATTGTGAAGGCTATTTACCTTTTTGGGATTAACATATTCAATTCCCTCTCTAAATCCCATCGGAGTTAATGCCCCTCCATTTCCAATTATCCTGTAAGTGTGACACGGAAGAAATCGTTTGCAACAAACTGCTTGTAACCACACAGACCTCATTTTCTTTAGAAGAATGCTGGAGTATTTATTGCTTTTGTTGTTCTAGCTTTTATTTATTTATTTATTTATTGATTCAGATTAGCCATTAGTAGTGGTCAATTCTTGGAGCCAAGTATCCAAGAATTTCCAGGATGTCATTATCCATTCGATTGATGACCATTAACCCTCTACTTTAGGCTAATAATCCTTAAATTATGGCATCTTAGCCTCAGACTCAGACAGTACACCCACTGTCCGGTTTAACTCTGGATAAATTTGAATTGTTTGTAAAGTGTTCAGGATAATTTATATGAATTCCTCTGGAGTTTGAATGTTACTTCTCAGATGTGTGCAGTTAATGGACAATTGGTGGTGCTAATGTCTTGTAACCCTCACATTTAATAAACATTTCTTCAAGGACATAAGAAATCACACTCAGGGTTATTATCTGGAGATTTTAAAGGAGTAGTTCACTTTTGAAAAAAAAAAAAAACTTTTGCTGATAATTTACTCACCCCCATGTCATGCAAGATGTCCATGTCGCTCTTTCTTCAGTTGTCGAAAAGAAATTAAGGTTTTTTAATGAAAACATTCCAGGATTTTTCTCCATATAATGAACTTTACTGGTAACCAAACGGTTCAAGGTCCAAAAGACACTTTCAGAATAAACTGCAAACTGTTCAAAGGGCTTTAAACAATTCCAGACGATGAATAAGGGTATTATCAAACAATGCTTGTTCTGTAACGCACATTTATGACTCTCCTGTTCGAACCGTTCATCAAAATGAACTAATCTTTTTCTTAGTCAGTAGCGGTTCAAGGCACGGGCGAACCGTGGCAGTCGCCCGGGGCGGCATTTCTTCATGTCACATGGGGGGCGGCACGAGCGGTTAAACCTCTCTTGCCGCGAAGTTTTTCTATTTTTTATCATTTCGATTTCAATTATTGGAAATGGCGCCCTGCTTGCTAAGAAGGCGCAGAAGCGATGTCAAGGGATCTCCTGGTTAGTTCACGTGTCGCGTATTTTGCGCGCTCAAGGTCATTATTTCAAATCCTCAATGTTTGAAATAGGCGCACGGAAAGCCCGCTCATTTTGCGCTCATGGGAAGCGCGTCATAAACTTTTCAGTATGGGAGTGCATGTGCACCCAAACACTTGGGTGTTTTTTCTCTTCTGTAAAATAAATCTTTTAGCAGAACTACAGCAAGTGTTTTTCTGTGGTGGAAATACCTTAGCTACTAAAACGTCTTTGTCATTGTGGAGGCGCAGTGTACATGAGTGCATGGTCCTATAGCAACGACAGCCATGGGAAAATCGGTATTAATTTTACTATTAATAATAAAAGAATAAGCTACGCTCAAAGGGGGTTCGCCCTGGGTGTAATTCAAAGTAGAACCGCCACTGTCTTAGTCATTTGGTTCATTCAACGAACGAAACGAACAAATTTGCACTCAGAATAAAGATTTGTTCATTTTTGATGAATGAAAGATCGAACAGGAGAAGCTAATCTAAATCGCTGCATCGCAGTACAAGAGCAAGGTGAGCATTTGAGCTTAGAAAACTTAAACTTTGTTATTTATTTATTAAATGAATGATCGTTTTCGCTTATAATACCCTTATTCATTGTTTGGAATCGTTTAAGGCCCCTTGAACAGTTTGCAGTTTGTACTGAAAGTGTCTTTGTGGACCTTGAACCATTTGGCTCCCTTATAAGTTCATTATATGAAGAAAAATGCTGGAATGTTTTCATCAAAAACCCTAATTTCTTTTCGACTGAAGAAAAGAAAGATATGGACATCTTTGATGACATGAGGGTGAGTAAATTATCAGCAAAAGTATTTTGAAAAGTGAACTACTCCTTTAACGCTCATCTGTAAAAAGCACCTTGTGGATATGGAGAGATTTTCCCAGACTGATGTGACTTCTCTCCTAGACTGAGTGTTGTGACATTGGGTGAGTCTGCTCAGCATCAGTCCCGTGCAGACAGGAAGTGTGGACGAAAGCTGCAGTTTAGTTCTGAGATCTGTCGGGTTTTTAATAGCCATCTCGATTCATTAGAGAGATTCCTTTCAGATGACACAGGCATGGCGCGATGGGGGATGTCAGATCTGGGCGTTTATGAGGGTCTCGACTGCTTGTCCTTGTTTGGCACATAGCCTACTATTTCGTGTCAGGACAATGCACAGTCTGGTTTTGAGGTGGGCGCGAGTTTCTTACATGTTTCTAACTTAAAGGAAATAATCAGGTAAAACACATATTGGTATTGGAATGACCAAGTGGAATGAGCTCAATCATCTTTGGTTATGACTCATGTAGACTCATGTAAAGACCTTACAGGCTCTCTCAGAGCTTTAAAATTCTCAAGAAAGTTAATGTCATTTGTGGTTTCTATCTTTTTTAAACTGTCAACTTAACTTGACTTTAACTTCTCAATGCTGCTTTGGAAACCTTTGCAAAAAATATGTCTACAAGTTTTAACTCAACAAATGCGTTTATAATTTTACATTAGGGCGTAAAAGTAAATCATTCCAGCTATGCATGTCCAATTAAGCATTTAACTTGCAAAGCATCTAGCAAATCAGTTTAATTAATAATGTGTGAATTTACTGAGTCTTTGTTATCTGCAGTAGTGTGTATGACCGAAATGCTCAGAAATTACCCTGAAGAAAACAACCATGTTTAATAACAACAACAACAACAAAACAGTAGATTGTGGTTCTAGCAATGCCAAGGTCATGGGTTTGATTCCCATGGAAAGCCTGAACTCATAAAATGTATACCTTAAATGTAATGTAATGCCTTGTTCACACTACATGATTGTAAATCGCCGGGCTGAACTGTGAGGTTCACGCTACATGACTTGCTCTGAAATCAGGAGTGTTCAAGTTGTTGAGCTGTTCACACTACACAACACAACGTGATTGATCCGCAACAGGAGGTAACGCACTACACGAGCTGACAACAACTCTGTCACTCAACGATTCTCATCTTGTCTACAAACAACATTTTGTCATGAAAAATCACGCGATAAGACGAACCGGAAATGACGCAAAACAGCACGTGCATCATTACCCAACGAAGAAGAGAACACAACACACGAATATGGACTTAAAGACAGAAACTAGTGCTTCAAACTGTTCGCGCAATGATTTTCTCTGAAAAAGAAAAAAATAGGATTTACCCGGTGACACTAAACCCATGCCTTGCTCTGATTGGCTGGAGCCTATGACATTACTGAGGTTGAGTCGCGCGACAGCTCTGGACATCTAGCATGCTAGATAGTTTCTGGGCTCTGCGACGCGCCTGTGAGCGTCTGCCAGCGTCATAGCTAACGGATTGGCAAGCGAGCATCGTCCACTAATCCCCTGCGATTTGCAAGCGATAACACCCTGACTGTCGGTCGAGCTTAACGATTCGCAAATTCGGCTTAACGGGGCTTAAAATCCTGTAGTGTGAACTTGGCTTAAGTTGCTTTTGATAAAAGGGTCTGCCAAATACATAAACGTAAATGTAGGTTTTGGTACTATTACTGCACTATGCTGGCTGTTAGTTGCTAGGACATTCTGGCTGCGGTTTTACTAAGATTTTGAGGTCACTTTTTATGGACATTTGATTTTACCATTCTGAGAAAACTTGAAAAGTGCTTGTACTTTTCACAGTGTGAATAGATTTTTTATTTTATTTTTTTAAATCAGAAAGGGGTCAAGAATTTTGTAACCATCTCTTAACCAAATGTGATCAATAAAAAGTGATTGCCTTTAAGCCAATACAAATACGTAATACAGTGCTGTAATGACGAAACTGATTAATACTAAATTTCCTGGGAAAACATTGGTCAATATACTTTGGCATGTTGATAATTATCTGTTTCACAGTCTGCTCATTATGTGGCACCTTCGATTTGTTTGGTTGCATTATGCACTGTTAATTACCAGGGCAGATTAATTAGATGGTGTCTTGGAATGGTTGAGATGAGAGAGTGTGTCTTTAACCTCTCCTGAGGGGAATCACAGCTTATGGAAGTTCCTCATGATGAGGACCAACAGTCCCAGCCTGTGTCTTTAGAATTCATAATGTTGTCTTTAGACTTTGACATGATCCTTCTTTTCTCCACAGTGTACCCAGTTTTTGAAACGCTGTCGCAATAGCTAAATTATTGATAAATAATATGCAGGGTTAGATGGAATCTCTGGATGTTTTACACATTTTATGCACTGACTTTTTGGGAAAATATGCAGAATTATAAGTGAATGGCAGGCCTTCCATTTGACTTTTTGTGTGGGCGTGCTTATATGGCACTATACTATAGTGATAGTTATCTCTAAACCTCAACCCAATCTGCTCAATTTTGCTTGTCAAATTCCTCCAGAGTAACAGCGTCCTCTAACAATCCCCTCTCACAGACACAAGTCTCTTATCTCTCAAGGCTAATTTCAAGCCACGCTAACAGCACTGTCTCACTCAACACTTGTTGTAGCTCTAGAGCTGCTGCTGTTGACGGTTCAACAGCCGCCCACCCCTCCTATCATCCTCCCGGGGTGACAATCCGGCCATTGTGCCCCCCGTTCACCCCCTCCACACGGGGACCCTCCCCTCTCTGCTATGAGCTATATTACTTTGACCTCTCCCCATCAATCAGATTCAATTGGATAATGATCTGTAATCACTTTCTTTCAGGGGAGTCTATAAATGGAGCAGGGCCTCTGCCCCCTCCTGGGAGACCCCCTTCTGCTCACTCCCATTTGATCTGACGCGCCTCCTTTCAGAGCCTTTCATATACCCCCGCGACATCGGCCGCCCGCACAGCCACCACAGCGGCTGCCCATCTAAGCGCCCTCTGTAGAGCGATGGGGAGGGTTAAGAGGGGACAAGGAAGAACCCCGCAGGGGGTGTCGTAAGCCCGAGGCTGTTAAAACTAGCCCTTTATTAGAATGAACTGCCCTGCATGGATAGTGAGCGAGAGAGAGAGAGAGAGAGAGAGAGAGAGAGAGAGAGAGAGAGAGAGAGAGAGAGAGAGAGAGAGAGAGAGAGAGTAATGATTCTTAATGAAGTTATGGACCTGTGAATCAAAACTGGATAGTTCAGAAATCATCTAGTTTTAGAAGCAAAAGGGATTCTATGAAAATTACAATTTACAAGACAAATGCTTGCAAATCCAAACTATTACTTTTCATTTCCAATAGATGACTTCCAAAAATTTTTTAGAAATCTCTTACACTTGACCGAATGGCCTATGGTCATTTGAAGATTCTCAGTAAAGTTTGACGAATGATGTGGAGAATTTTAATAAAACTAACTTTTCTTTGCAGGTCCAAACCTCTGACCCAGCTCTCTGAGATAACGTTCATAATGTCTCGCTGTGATCCGCCGGGAGAGGGCTTTGTGTTTCAAATGTAAAATACACGCAGGCATTTACGCAGTTCAAGAAGCGAACAGACCCAATATGCTTTAAACCTCCATCACTGCAGCAGGGTTTTGTCCAACCCCTTCTGCACCCTTGACTACACATAAAACAACTCTTCAGATATAAGTAAGAGCTGCATAATGTGGTCATGAATAGAGTGATATTTTCTCTTCATTATTTGTGGAGTCCATTCTTCGACGAGTGTAGTGCCTCTCCACGCAAAGAGCATATGCCTTTTGTAAGCATGGCACCATGTGAAGCAGGCCCAGATGGAGTTAGCCTCCCCATCAATGCAGGACAATAGGGAATGGAAATCAAAGTTAAAGGGGTGCATCCAACCCCATTTAGCCCAGACAAAAGCTGCTTGTAGGGGGTGAGTGTCGGGAGGGGCTGGCGGTCGCAGGAACACGTCACACACCATAAAACTCCTTCCTCAGCTGCCCACTGTGTCAAAGAGGCGATAGAGACATGCTGATGGGTGGAAAACACCCGCAAACAAGAGAAAGGAAAACATGGAGTGATGTTGAGGACGCCTCCATCTCTCTTCCTAACTTGCAGCCTGTCTGGTCAGATGAGTCAGTGTAATTTTGATTTTCTTGCTCTTGATGAAGCAGAAAACTTTCGCACAATGCATGTATTAGCCACGCACAGCCAATTAGGACAAAGTGAAGGGTCATATCTATAGTTGCCTAGCAATGGTTTGCAATAGATTAATAGAGGAAGTTTGCTAAGCCAGAAAGGAAATAACAAAGTGCACATCCTGTTGTTGGCATGGATGCTTGCTTTGAACGTGCTGCTTTGAGACTTATAAAACAGTGTGTGTTAGTTAAAGGCTGGAGATCAGCTCTCATTAAAATAACAGTTTCCTTACACACATGGACTTACACTGTGTGTAAGTCTGTCTTAATAGAGATCCATTAAACTGACAACACATCAGCTGGGATAGATGAGCCAAATGTCCAAAGATTTGATTTTCTGTTCTCGTCCATGACAAGGCTTTAGGGTATTAGTTCATTTAAAGATGCTAATCATAAGTCAATAATGTCAATAGTAGCATTGGAAATGATTGGTTGAAGATGGAGACTACTAAGTTTCAGAAATTCACATACTAATTTTTTTTCTTGACTTAGTCTAGAGAAACCAGATTATTGACTTTTGGCAGATAGTCTGACAAGGCAACTTATTCTTGCCAAGATGCAACACTTTTACGGGAAGACACAGACTGGTTGGTAAAGTGACCATCTGAAGTTAACACAGTTTATCCCAAGAACATCATATATCTGACGTCTTGGGATGTCTTTTGACCATACGTCAACATCCGCCGTTTAGGGTACCCTTTAACGTCAGTTACATGACGATCCTGGGGACGTCACACAACTGACGCTTTACCTTTAACGTCAGTTAGGTGACAGGGTAGGTTTAGGGGTAGGTTTAGGTCTGGGGTAGGGTATGGTCAAAAGACGTCCCAAGACATCAGTTATATGACGTCTTGGGATGAGACTGCGCTGCTGAAGTTTGTTTTGCTGTTATGTGTTAGGAGCAGTGTTGGGGAGTAGTTAACTACAAGTAGCGTAGCTACTAACTTAACTACATTTGTCAGTAGCTTGGCAGTAGCTCAGTTGTTTTTTAAACAGTGTAGCTTTTCCAGTAGCTAACTACTTTTTGCAGCAAGTAGTGGTGTAGCGCGAGCAAAAGCTACATTGCTGTTTGTCGAGCCTGCGCGAATCAGCACCATAGATCAGCACGATGCAAGGATATTCTTCTTGTTAGATTACAAACTCATTTTTTGCCATTACCGCCACCTGTTGTTTAATCACGCATCTTGCGGCTAACGGTTCACTGATGTAGAGAAGTGGGTTGACACACCCATATTATGATTATATAGCAACACGGGACGGCAGATTTGGAGGATGGAGAAACAACTAACGATCATACCCACGTCCTTATTTGTCCAAGTTGAATCAGTATTTTTGAGAAAATGTTCTACATGCAATTTACGTTGGATGTGTATTTTGTTCTTGCAACGTTCTAGGCTTTTTGTTGCAATTTTGCACTTTTGACAAACAGTCTGAGATATTTGAGAGATGTGTGTAATAAAACAATATTGAAATCGTAATTGCATTGCCTTGTTTTAAACACTAAATATTTTACTTAAAACATTCCTCAGAAACTTATTCAGTTTTTTATAATATACGTTGTTCAAAAAAGTGGGTAAAATAAATAGTGGGTAAAATAAACCATGTTGGTATGTTTGCTAAAGATTTCCCAGACAAAACTCAAAGCAGAATTGACATTATTTCTTGTGAATATATTGTTTACTCACTTTACTCACAAGAAAACCTGTGCACTCTGACTCCCAGATGTTACAAGCCAGACAATCAGATTACAGCCATATCAAGAAAGCTCTTGGCATTTGTGTGTAGTATGCAGTTAGACAAGTCAGTGTAAATAGAGCTTGTCGGGCGGCAGAGTTGAGAATCCTGATTCTTGTGGTCTCAGGACCTCTGCGATTAAGCCAGATGTAATCATGGCCTTCGTCTCGGTCTACATTACTTTGCTGTCTTGGCCCTGCTTTGGGTCTCTCACTGTACGCGTTACTTCGGACCACACTCTTTGTTCCTGGGATTCTCGTTTTCAAACTTCAATATGCTTTCCATGGTGCCATTCTAAGAGATTAGTGAATGCATGTGTCGTGCCATGTTTGGAAAAATGGGGTTGCTGGTTGCACTATATATTGCTCTTTATATTTAAAAATGTGTAGAACTATGTCTGCAAGACAGCAGGTGAAAGCTTAAGAGTGACCCGACGCTTTCAGGCTCAGGTTTATCTCCTGAAATGAGAAAGATGAGGGTAACCGAAGTTTTATGTAATCTCTAATTGCTAGAGAACCACTCATGGTTTGAACAGCACAGTCTCATCCCAATAACGTCATATAAGTAACTACCGCCTGGGGTTCGCCCTTCATTATAAGCCCCTCATTTCCGCCTTCTCAGGACTTAATGCCCATATCGGATCCTAACTCTACCCCAGATGAACCTAATCCCTAAACCTACCCCGTCACCTAACTGACGTTAAGGGAAAGCGTCAGTTGTATGGCGTCCCAGGATCGTCATACAACCGACGTTAGGGCCCTAAAAGGCGCAGATATCTCTTACGTATGGTCAAAGACCGCCAAGACGTCAGGGGTTCCACTTCACTCTTCAGAGTCCATTTTAGACATATAGTACTAACTATAAGTAACTTTAACTACATGTCAACTAACTCTCATTACACCAGTAATTGGAGATTGTTAGGGAGGAAGTCGTACTAGTAGTTGCCAAGGTATATATATATATATATATATATATATATATATATATATATATATATATATATATATATATATATATATATATAATTATATCATATAAAAATCATTAAAAAAAATAAATCATAAAAAATCATAAAAAATCATTGAATTTTGGTTGTTTTTTTCCCTTATTCAGCCACAACCACTGAGCAACTGAGCATCTTTTGTGTCCCACACACCATCCACTGTGAAATCTAAATTCCAAAATCCCACCCCCTCAAAACTGCATTATGAAACATCAAATGTTGCTTATTGGCTATGAATATGTTTTTTTGTTGTTGTTGTTGTTGTTTTTGTTTTTTTTTGTTGTTGTTTTTTTTGCATGATGAAATTAACATGTTACTCTACAATGAGACCTGTTGTGAACTTAAGAGAAAACTATGAAAGCCCTCTACCACAGCTCTACCACATAAAAAAGAAAAAAAGAAAAAAAAAAACATACTGATGCTATGGTAAATTATAAAGATAGCACGTAAAAAATATCATTTGAGAAAGTAAACGTTTGAAATGAAAAATTATAAAGTACATACAATTTTTATTGTGTTGTTATTTAGTCAGAACTATGAAATAAGTCATACACTAATTACGACAAAGGATTTTAACTATAATTAAAGATTTTAATATAATTATGATTTACTAAAGATGATATTTTTTTTGTTGTTGTATGTGGCACAAATGTGTTTCATGGAGAGTGATCGGCAACGCTTCCCTTTTTACAGTCCAGTTACCAATGTAAATACTATGTACTTATTTTAGTAACTACAATTACTGGCAGTAAATAACTAGTACTAACCCTGAACCTACCCTTAAACCTCACCCCTGTTTCATGTACTTACCTTAAATAAGCCAGTAATTCTAGGTAAGTACACTGTAGGTACTGTACTGTAAAAGGAAGCGGCTACCAAATTAACTTATATAGTACTTCAGAGAAAAAAAATCCAGTGTGCAACACAAAGAATAATTGATTTTAGATTGTCTCAAATGTTTTCTACTCTATAAATAAATAAATAAATAAATAAATAAATAAATAAATAAATAAATAAATAAAATAAATAATAAAAATATATCTCACAATAGTAATGCACTTGCAATAAAATGTGCGTGTTAATCAAACACAGATTGAACATCTCAGTGTGCATTTGGATGCTTTTTATGTGTACGTGTGTAAGAGCATGTCCTTAATATTACCACAATAACAATGTGATTTGTGAAGATGATGTTTCTTATTTTTTATCAGTGATGTTTGTGCGTACTTTATCTGTTGGAGCACGAGAGGCCGCAATGATTTTGTAAAGAATGTATTCACACCAATTACAGTCAGACTTCTGTGTGTCCGGCTCTAATTGGCTCACATGTTTTGAAGAGGGTCAGCATGCTCTCTGAGATTGATGGGCCTATACACCTATAATCAGCGATGACTGCTCAAGCTCAAATATTCAAAGGGGTTAAAGAACAACAGCAAATGCCGTAAGTTAGCACACTCAGTGATGCAAGAAATCTACAGTATACATGGTCACTCCACAGAAACACATCACAAGCAGACAAGAAATTATGAGGTTCAGTGGAAAGGAAAGACAGATGTGTAATGGTCCACAGGGCAACTGAGGTGAGAGAGTCCAACATAACTTCATTCTGACTAATGATACAAAGTTGCAGTGATGGAAACATGACCGTTAGTCAGTTCAAGGGCTACTCATTATATCTCATTAGTACTCATATTATTTGGAATTACATGATTCAAGACTAAAAGATACCACATTTAGAGGTGAGATGGCAATTGAGTGTTTGATGTCCAATCCTGATCCTGATGGCCATTGTCTTGGTGAGTTATCTAAACCCCTAATTTAACATACCTGAACAAACTAATCAAGGTCTTCAGCATTTTTAGAAACCACAAGGGATCTGTATTGGGCAACCTGGAGGAAATTGTCGCAAGACTTTGGCCTTCCAGGAGCAGGATTGGATGCCCCTGCAGTACACTCACAGACCACCCCCCAGAGCACAGACAAAACCACACCCTGTAAGATCCAACTAAGGCCAGGACCAATACTAGATCAATACCAGACTCTCTCAAGTATATATACACAGACAACACCAGACCCAAACAACTGGGACCAATACTAGATTTCATAAGACTCAGATAAATACCAGACCACTATAACCAAAACCTAGAGTCCCAGCCCAAAACCATACCCTCTAAGATCCAGACCTAGACCAGCACTCAACTCCCTACAATTCTGACAAATATAAGGCCCTCTAAGAACCAGACAAACACAAATACCATAAGAACGGACCTTCTAAGACCTAAAATAATATCAGGTGCCCTGAGATCCAGACCAATACCACACTCTCTAAAACCATTAAGCAATACCTGACTCCCAGTAGAACCCAGCCCATCCAAGACCCCCCAAGACCCAGACCAAGTTTTACCCCTTTTCCATTAGAATGATTCATGTTCTGGAGCCAGGGCCTGTCTCTAGCTAGGCGAATTACTGTGAGCCTGGCGCAAATCGGCCATGTGTTTCCACAGACTAGAAGAATGAACGCTACGTACTGCTACTATGTGTTGTTTTACCTGCCTATAACAAGTCTTAAAAAGACAGTGCAATTTGACACTTCTGTTTTAGTGTTCAAACTAACACAGTCTCATCCCAATAAGTCATATAACTGACGTCGGTTACACTTTATTTTGATAGTCACTTCTAGACGTTCAACTAATTATAAGTACCTTTTCAACTACATGTCAACTAACTCTCATAAGAGTATTATTATATTATAGTAGACTGTCAGTAGACTGTTAGGTTAAGGTTAGGTGTTACGGTTCGGGGTTAGGAGAATAAGTAGACTTGTAGTTCGCCAAGTTACTTATAGTCAGTTAAATGTCTGTTGGGGGACCAACAAAATAAAGTGTTAGCAGATATTAAGCAGACAGTGTACTAATGACAGTTAGTTTAGTTGACATGTAGTTGAAAAGTTACTTATAGTTAGTAGAATGTCTAAAGTGGACTATCGAAATAAAGTGTTATCGTTCATTTTGATAAACGAGTTTGAACAGGAGAGTCACGAACACGCATCACAGAACAGAGCAAGGCGAGCATTTGAACTTATGAAACTATTTTTTGTTTTTGTTTTTAATGAGCGATTGTTTCGCTCTATAAGACCCTTATTCATCGTCTGGAATCGATTAAAGCCCTTTGAACAGTTTGCAGTTAGCACTGAAACTGTCTTTTGGACGTTGAACTGTTTGGTTCCTATTGAAATCCATTATATGGAGAAAAACCTGGAAAATTTTCATCAAAAACCTTAATTTCTTTTCGACTGAAGAAAAAATGACATAGACATCTTGGATGACATTGGGGGAGAAAATTGTCAGCAAACTACATCCTTTAAGTAACTCTCCTGTCTGGTTTGTTTCTTGGACAAAATGCCAGATTCGCCAGTCATTCAAACTCCCAGCGAAAGGTGAACTGTGCTGTGTAAACAATAAACGATGAAAGCAATAAAATGTCATCTGTCCAAATCTCATCTGTTCTGCCAGTCACTGTCCAATCAGTATGCTTGCTCATCTAAATCACATCTCCCTGAGAACATGAGAGCTAATGAAGGAACCATCAGTCTGTCATTCAAAGGCTCGGCCAAAGCTCATGCAGCACCTGTGCAGCACTGCGGACTCACACCCACTCTGTGTGTGTGTATGTACTGTATGCGGGGATGCATGTTTGCATAATTTGGAGCGACAGACAAAAGATCTATTCTTGCCCTTTTCCCTCCATGACTCTTCTTGCCCCTCACACATCAGGCAATCGCAGATGAACCTGCTGACCGCATGTGATGCTGCCACTGCAACTCATCTTCATCCGATTTACCAGATATTGCTAAGAAATAGTTGCCCGCCTTGTTTCTCCCTCCTTCTTCGCTGTGTGTAAGCTGACAGCAGATGGTGTTTTAATAAAGTCCAGTAGGAATATGTGTGTGTGTGTAAACAGACAGCGTAGTGCCAGCTTAGTAATTGCTGGGCACTCTTACAGAGCACAGACAAACTGAGGCGAGGAGGATTCCAGCAATCACACACACGCAGATATTCCTACCCACACACACTCACACCTTGCAGCTGTAGCCAAAAAAGCGCAGCTGCCGCTGGGAGACGGGGAGAGAGTTAGAGAAGGAAATATAGACTGAGAGGGGTGAGTCTGCGCTTTAGGCCAGCGCGTCGGCCCCTGATGGCTCCGCTGGCTGAGACCCAGCTTGGGTCGGCCCCTCCAGACTCGCTGCAGAACGCTTTCCTGTGCTCCTCACGAGTGTGTGAATGATCCCGTTCCAGTACATAAATGACAAAACCACTGCAATTCACAGCTTCTCTTAAAAAAAAAAAAAAGTCTTGTTGGACAATGTGTTTAGTCCTGCCAGGTCAGGTACGTCTCAATCCATATATGCAGAGTTTTGGTTTCTCACATTCACAGGTTGTGACCTTAGAGTCTTAAGGGCCTTGTTTTAACGATCTAAGCACATGGTATAAGTGCAGTGCAAGAGCACTTTGGGTGTGTCCAATTCCACTTTTTGCCAGTCTAACGATGGGAAAACGGTTGTGGGTCTAAAAGGTTGTCGCCCGTTGTCTTAATGAGAATGGTATGTTTTGGGTGTAACGTGCAATAAACCAATAAGAGTCTCATCTCCCATTGCCTTTAAAAGCCAGTTGTGATTGCACCATGGCGGCTATTTACATAGCATAATTTACGTCCGAGAGTAAAACAGATTTGCTTGTACGCGATAACCATCAATGGGGACAAGCGGATTCCACCATATCTTTATGTACACAAATAATAATCTTTTTTACATTGTAAATCCTTTTATTTTTAATATTTGATTTCAGAACAACACGCCCCATGGGAACACAAATAGGCGCAAATGCATTTGCCATTCTTCTAACCACGTGGCACAGGTACTTGAAAATGATAAACCAGAATGGTGTTGGGCTCAAAACGAAGCTTTAGCGTTAAAGAGCAACATGCAGGTCTCCAATTTTATTTCTGAATTAATACTATAAAATCTGTCTGCAGAGGCTCTTTTAAAAACACGTACTGTAAAAATTACTGAATGGAAATCTCATTTGATGTCGAGATTTTGATGAAAATGCGCTGAGGCTCTGCGAATACGCCTTTCCCCGCAAGCAATCGCTTGCCATATGGACGTAGCCCGAGGAAAACAACTGAGCTTGCGGGACGCCCTCTCATTGCTGGGGTGTTGATGTAGTTCCGAGCAGTAGCGAGAGACGAGAAAGTTTTAGATCCGAGTTTTAGTAGAAGCCGTAACGGTAAAATGATTGTGTTTGTGCTTGTTGTGTGAATTCCAGCCTGTCAGGGACATCATGGCCATATATTTTCCTTCTAGGAAAAACAAGGCTTTTTTGGTCTTGGGTCTGTTATGTGCAGGTGAATAGAGCAGACTTGACTGCCGCAAGTCTTTTACCACACACGGTCGTTTGTGGCCCGCATTTCACCGGCGGTTTAAATGGTATCACTGACTGCATTTGAAAAAGCATTATTTATTTGTTGTTATGGCATGGTCACTAGTCAATGTTGATAGTGCTGAACCAGCTTGGATGTCTGGCAGTAAATCCTCACAGTCAGCGTAGAAATATGAGAAAGACAAAATGTTGCTGGCTTAAATTAAAGAAAATCTAAATGGATGTTTAATCAAGAACAAAGTGGAATGTATGTTTGCTTAAGCAGATTTATTACAAAACACCAAGGTACTAGCCATACAGTAGATGAACCAGCATTAGCCACGGTGCTAACATACATGAACTCACTTGCCCAATTCGCCACTGGTTTTCTCGACACCACAACTCTAACGTTACTTCTCTCCTCTGCCCATTGTTCGTCCCCCAATCTCCCCTGACTTCTATCTCGCCTAGAAGTCTCATAATTATATGCCTGTGGGCCATCATAGGCATATTCGTCAACATCGGAGAACGCGGTTTTCGTCGTTCACATCCATTGTAAACCTGAGACTGAACTTGAACAGACTCCCTCGGCGATTGTCACTTCCGGTTAGTGCGTCGTAGACGCGGGAGTTATTTTATCACAATTTTTCTCAAAATATCGTTAATGGCTAAATATATATTACTAAAGTTCCGAAAATCTAGTTGTTTTATCGTCAACATACACTATGCTATAGGGGTGTCGAACCTGCATGTTGCTCTTTAAGTTCTGCCAGGAAGAACTCAATCGTTGCGTCACTAATTACCTCATCATCTATCCAATCGTGTCTGAATACTTGCGGTATAAAAGATCGGTACGTACACACATTTGAGTTCGCAGATGCTGACTCTTTCATTGACCTCCACCCTCCCTACCACCTCCAAAATGGCTCCTTCCCTTCCATCCTCCCCACCACCACCAGACTGGCTGCGCCCCTGCCTTCATCTTCAGGCTGGAAATCCAGAGTCCGGACCCTCGGATTGCGAGCTATGGACAGGGCCTACGCCAAAGAACTTTATTGCCTGCTGGGCTATCAATAATGATCTATAGTTACAGTATTTCTCTCTTGCAAAAACTAGCAAAAACACTCTGCGTCACATTGTGCCAGGTATATGATAGGGCCTGAACTCTACATCACCTCAACACACAAACACAAACCTGTACACACAATAATCCTCTGTAATGGATCTGTTTGTTTGTGCATGTGCTTGATTTGGTGGGTTTTTACATGTTGGGGCAGCGGCAGTATTTTATCAGGTGCCTGAGGCTGCTGTCATTTGCTGCAGTGAGCACCTCCAGCTTTCCCTTCTACTGCAGTTTGTTTTCCGTATTACTTCATATAAAACACAGGTTAAGCTAGCAACAGGCAATTTAGAACTGCTTCAAAAACATGTAAACACAAAGCCAAGTTCATTAGCAGACACATTACATTGTGTCCCTTATTTTACAGTTTTTTTACAATCACGTTGTTACTATTTTCAGAACCTTTGATGTCATTTTTCACAACTCTAGATACAAAACTCACAACTAATGATCAAAATGCACATTTTTCAAAAAGTTAACACATTTCTCAATTGCTTGGATGCAACAATACACATACAACTTAGATAATTTGTTCATTCAACATAAATCACCTCAATATGACACAACTTAACATCAAAGTACTACTGTTTCGAAAGGCAATTCACACATAACATTTCAAATTAGTGTCTATTCATTTTTCCTTACAATGATCTAACTATCAATTGATACAACTGCTCAAAATGATAAGTAACTGTTGCAGTACTCTTACTGTAATGCATAGTTGGAAACAGACACACAATCTTCCATGTTTGCAGTAAATCATGAACGTTTCAAGATAACGAGATTCATTGTCACCAATTAGTGTGGAGCCTGAACCAATTAGACTACATTATACATTACATACATTACATGGATGCAGCCTAATATTATATATGTTTACTTTGATTCCATTAAACCTATGTTGTGATTACTGTAGTGTTTTGCATCAATATATCACACACTTTGTTCCTGCATTTTGTTCTATAATATTTAATGATTGTATGAACAGTTGAATGGCATTTCACAGTAAATTAGTTTTTTTGAACTAATGATTGTGCCAGTGCAAGATTTCTTTAAAGATGTGAATGCACAATGCAATAATTTGAACATTAGACAGCATGTGTTCAAAGTGATAACCGTTTTGAGTTTTGTGTCTAGAGTTTTGAAAAATGACATCAAGGTTCTGAAAATAGTAGCAAAGTAATTGTAAAAAAACTGTAAAATCAACCCTGTTACACCGTAATGCTCATTCCTATTATTATTATCGTGTGACTCCCAGGAAAGTAAAATCATTTGGATAATTTTTACTGCATGACTGCCAGATAAGTAAATCGTCTTGTTCCAATTTTCACTTTTTTTATTACTATTAAATTTCACTGTTGACAAAATTTAGTCACCCAAGTCTTTCCCCACAAGCGTACGCCACTAAGTATATTTTGCTTGAATATCTGAACATCCTCTATATCAAAAGACAGCTGCTCTTAAACAACAACAACAAAATTGTTCTAGCTTCATTCATTCGTTTGATCAACACTTGAATGAGGGCAAGTTTTATAAAAAAGAAACATTTTGAACAAAAGGCTATACATAAATTTTTTTTTGGCTAGATCCTAGGATTGGATTCATACTGTAATGATGATCAAAACATAGATGGAGCAGATTGCTTTCATCAACAACCCCAAAGCATTCACAGTCCTATACATCTTTCTGGGTCGACATTCATTCGTTAGCGTTAGGCAGTTTTGATTTATATGCTGTTTTATGTTTGATGATATTATTTTACATGTGCATAAGCAATGCATTTATCGCTTGTTTCAGATTCTTTTTCACCTGTTTTGATTTGGAGAAACTGTCCTCTTTCAAAAGAGGTAGCACCATATTATGTTATGTGTATGGCTGATGAACCCAATAGCAGACAGCAACTGATTCTCAAAGGGGTTTATTTAAGTACAAAACAGAAAGCAAAACCCACGATGGGGCAAAACAAGACAGGGTAGAACACATTAGACTCAGACTATAAACTAACTACTTAAGACAGGAACAAACTCTTCTTGTAGTCAGAGACTCTCAACAGGTTACTCACAGATAGCTACAAATGCAAAGTGTGTCCATATCAAACAATGAACCAACAGGACAGCAAACACAAGGGGATTATAAAGGGGAACACTAATGACAAGGACAGGTGAAACTGACTAGACAATAATTACAAGACGAGGATAACAAGGGGGCGGGGTTATGAAACGAGACAACACAAGCACATGGCCCAAACAACAGGCAATGCGCTTGTACACAAAACATGGTTCTGCCATGATCCTGCCACAAGACTAGAGAAATCAATGACATGATGGCAGAATCATGACACCATATAACAGTGTAAGACAGTGAAAACATGGGCGTCATGTCATACATGACGTAGAATTCCATCAGTGGTGGGGAAAGAGTGTTTTTGTCTTATCCTGAATCAATACGGTACACCTATAATAAGTGTTTCAGATATATTTCAGACTGGGACGACAACCGCTACAGAATAGCCTGCATGACTCGCCATTATCATAAACAGAAAGAAGTAGCTCCAGCTACAATGTTCTTCCACAAGACTCATGCTGTGTTTGTTTAACCACTAGAGTGCTGAAAGTTACAGAGTGTACCTTTAATAATAATAATAATACAAACAATGTTTTTTTTCAACAGTTAACATTACCTGTTATGTTGTATGGATTATTCAACGTGATCTAATCAGATCCAAATTCAGCCTTTTACCCAGTGATCTTCATCTCAGCACCGACCGTACACGTCAAATCCCATGCTGGTGATGAATTCAAATTCAAAAATTGTGCACTCAAGAAGCGCCACGTCATGTTTTACCAGCGCAGTCTCACGTCTTTTGAGACCATACGTCAATATCCGCGTTTTCAGGGCCCCTCTAAACGTCGGTTAGATGGCGTTATCGGATTCTAACTCTACCCAGACCTAAACCTACCCTAAACCTACCCCGTCACCTAACTGACGTTAAAGATGAATCGTCAGTTGTATGACGTTCCAGGATCGTCATTTAACCGACGTTTCAGGGGCCCTAAAAAGGCGGATATTGACGTATGGTCAAAAGACGTCCCAAGACGTCAGTTATATGACTTGGGATGAGACGGTGTTAGTTTTCACGGCAGTGATATCAAACGCCTCATTGGCTCTTCCCTGCTTCGTCACAGATTGCAACATGCCGTGTTTCAGTCAGTGACGGTTTGAAATGGAGAAGCGTGCCGCCCCTTCACAGAGCCATTTGATTTTTCATGAATTATTAACTTAAATTCTGATCTGTACCTCATACAAAACTATTATAATACTGCCAGAGAGAGGACTGCAACTGCAACACATCATCATGTGAATGACTTTTGGTACCGGCTATGACATTTTCGCAATAAATAAATTATTTTAGTGTGATTGTCTGTTACGTTTTTTCATAATTGTAGCTGCATCGTTTTAAGGAATGCGTATGGGTAGGTTTTAGGGTAGGAGTAGGATTAGTGACTCAAAATATATAAAACTGCCATTTCCCTACACACCTCTGTCCATTACGTTTTATCCTTTTTATATTCTGTATAAAAAATGGGGTATGGTTAGGATTGGGAATAGGGTTAAGGGATCTTACATTTACGGTATCTATAAAATGGTAAAAGGGAAATTGTATATTTATGATATGGAATATGTAAGCAATAAGGTACGAGAGGCTGTGCTGTATCGTGAAATAAGTAACAGCTGAAGGGCGTTGTTGAAGGCTCGCTTGCACAACGAAGCGAGTGCCTGCAACCCCTTCAGCTGTTACTTATTTCACGATACAGCACTTGCCTCAAGATATCTTATTGCTTTTATAAAACGGTTGCCACACAATATTAAAGTAAAAAACAATATAAGTGCAACTTTCTTGAAGTAAAATCACTAAAAGCTTACCTTCCGCTGGAAAAAATAGTCCCCGAGTGTGAACAGCAACAAACGTTCCAATGTGTAAAATGCATGAAAGCTCAAATAAAAACAACATAGAACCGCAGTGTTGCGCAGCGATAAATAGAACCGTTGGGTGAAGCGGTCGTAGCCGTGTTTTATCGTGAATAAAGCACAGCTCTTGACCAATCAGAATCAAGGATTCGAGACTACCCGTTTTATAAACGTAAATAGTTAACGCATAGTAGCTGTAAAAACGTAATAATATTACGTTGAAATGTTGCAGATATGTACGTTTCAGCATCTATCCAAATGTATAAAAAAGTATGTTTTCTATCTATGAAAATAACGTATTAATACGCATAAACAATGACCAGACTGGATTATTTTATTATTTATTTATTCTATTATTTATGTATCCCTTTATTCTGGTCCTAATATTTGTTAATACACTTTGTTTAATTGTTTTTCCTATTACATCAAGTAATTTTGTAATAGATTGAACAACACTGTATTTTTTTTCTGTAATACATTTTACAAGATAATACTATTTCTTCTTCTTCTTTTTAAGTCAGTGTGACATCACATTTCTTTGTAATAATTTGTGAAATTTACTAATAATTTTGGAGTGAAAATAGTTTCAAAGTAAATCCTTCCAAATTGCATATGATTCCAATGTCTTTTAAAGCTATGTTGTCTGATGGCATTATTATTCCACACTTGTCGGGTTTACGACAGGCTAAAGCAAAAAACTTGTTTTGGCAGAGTCTCAGATTTCAAATGGCATTAGTTACATTTTAATTACACCCCGGCCTGCTAAATGGGTGATCATAGACAGGTAGTTGTGCATTTAAATCCATACGAAATTGTAGAAACATTTGCCCAGAGGCCAAGACACAAACAGCATCAAATGCCTCTGACATTTTTGCTGATAAGCCCAAACTACTCATTCATGTTGAAACACAACCGTTTCACCTGACACACTGAACCATTCTCCTGACCCCTCTCTCACACACAGTTCTGGACCTGAGGAGTCCGTTGAGGGCCCTGTGGGCATGAGGGTTCAGGAGCTGGGCTGAAAGAACTGAGTTATGAATGGGAGCTCTCTCTTCACTGGGAGCTGACAGGAGAACCATACCGCCGAGCTCTGGGGCTCTCTGAGGTAAGCAACCCATCTCCGTCACCAAGCCTGGCTTCTCTGACCCATCTATTCTCCTGTAGTCAGCTGCCCAGCAGGGTCAGGCCCAAAACATTAATCTTCAGCGGGCAAGAGGCGTGTTTGGGCTGCCAGAGAAGGCGAGGGTAAGGAGCGGTGTTCCTCTGTGTTTAAAGTGAAAGAAAAAGATGATTGTAAGTGGGTCAAAAGCTCCAGACCGGAGCAATAGCAGCTGCCCTGCAATCCTGCAGGAAACTGTTCCTTGTACCTGCTGGTCTGAAGGAGCGTTTCCCTTGACCCAGCAAAGGAACGAGGACAGCTGGTCAGGGGCCGTGAGACGGACACTGCGGTACACTTCCACGGCTAACCACAGGCATACATCCAGCGTTCCATGTCCATGAGGTTTTTGCTGTTATGATTTCCTCAGGCCACTGGCCAGCTAGTACAACTATGTCAAAAAAAAAAAAAATGCCGGGAAAAGGCTGTAGTAGCGTTTTAATCCAACATGCATGACACAACATATGTCTGGTTATTCACAGCATAACATATTTCCATTGTGTCAAACATTATGACATGATTAGCACTTCCATTTGCACTGTTTTACCACGTCCCATCTGGTATTTTCTGGTAATCGCCAAAACACTCATCTGTTCAAAAATAACAGCCCTTGTTTAGGAAACAAGAACAGGACAACTTTTAGTGTACATCGTTTGTCACATTCAGACTCAAGTTGCTGATTTAATGAATAAATTAAATCAAATGTGAATTCTAAAGGTTTATAGATTAAGAAGTAGAACATTTTAAGAACTCTAGGTTTTATGGTCTTTTTCAATAAGTTAGGGGAGCGCAGGGCACGGACCATTTACATAGTTCGTCAGGATCAAGCAGGTTGTCTTTTTGCTATTTTTCTCTTGCTGCCAGAAGACGGTCTTCGCGAATTGCGGAAAGTTTTGATTATATTTTGTGAAGATACTGGACAAAGAGTGTTTTGACACCATGAAAGTAATTATTTTTATCATAGTTTTTTTTTTCGGTTTCTGAGTTGGATGTATACGTTTCCAAATCTAACTTTATATTGCCTTAATCACTGTCTTGTTTGTTCAAACATAGCACCGTTTTGAAACATGTCAGCAATTCCTAGCGACTGTTAGCTAGGCCTAAAATATGAAATATACAGCGGGGTTAGCTGTAACACAGCGTTACAACTAAGCCGCCAAGTGTACAATGATAATCAAATGAAAACGGAGCCACACAACTTTTCAGGTTTGAGTATTTATTTATGAATGATACTATGAATGATAACTTGTTTATTTATTACAAATATGGCCTGTTATTAATGCAATAAACCCTTTAATTTTTTTTTATTTTAAGCTCATTTGTATTATTATTATTACTGTTATTATTATTAATAATAATATTTGTACAATGCAGCTGCCACACACAAATATAATTTAATTGCAATTACAATATTTATAATTTTATTTATTATTATTTATTGCAAAACTATGCAGCCCTTTTCTATGTCTCTATCCATGATATTGACCCACAACAGAAGGATGATTGGATGAGGGATGGATGTATGGATATCTCTCTATACAGATGCACAAACAATATCAAACTATACAAATAAAATAGTACTGAATTATGTCTGTTAACCCCTCTGTCTGTTACAATTAACCCCGTATATGGGGTAAAGTTGTAACATTTGCACTTCTGTCACTTTCAGTGCAACTGTACGAAAATGGTAGGTCCTAGAAAAAAAAAAACTTTAAGTGGTCATTTGTAGCAGAGATGTGTATGTTGCTTGTGTAAAACAAATATTAATCTAACCGAATTATTTTTTAATTAATTGAGCCAAAACCAAAAAGCGTTAGGTTGTGCCCCGCTCTCCCCTATATGTCAGAATGCATGGCATACATTAGATACGACTCTGCACTCCAACTATTGTACATGCAATTCCACACTTTTTTTTTTAAATCACAGCAGAGATGAATTTGTGACCTGTGAGCATTTAGAGTATTTTATCAAGGAATGCCTCCAAAATACATGTATCAAGAGTGTTTTCGAAAACATACTGTAATAGCCCTGCTCTACGACGCGGCAGTGCTTGGCGTCTCGTTGAGTTTAAAATTTTACGATTCATCATTCAAGTCAAATAAACAAAGACTGCTCAGGGCGCAGGATATAGTGACCAGTTAAATATTTTATGACAACATTTACCGTATAATGAAATTAACTAAGGCATATTTCACACAGAATTGGAGAGAGAAAAAATGGGGGAAATGTTATTCCGGTTTATTTTCTCAAAGCTGGATGAAAGGAGATGAGCAGGGTCCCAGAGGTCACACACAATGTTAGATAATTACAGTCTTGAGTGATTGAGGTGAGCTGAAAGGCAAATGTTGACTAACGCCATAACCTTTTAACTTGTTAATCCCCGCTTTTCAGAAGAAGTGAAAACGTAGCCACTTGTTACCGTAGGCTAAATATGCCATCAGAGGGAAGTAAAGGAGGGAAAATACTTTCAACATATGATCCTGCTTGTTACCTCACCTAGCATTACTATCATTAGCCCGCAAACACACACCTTTGTTGCCAGATCTTTGAGAACAATATGTATCAGAGGCTATTAGTGAGCTTATAATCCATCAATAAAACAAAAAGCAGATCAAGGATTTAAACTAACTGTTGTAGTTAGTTAGTGTGTTTTATTTGTTGTTGGTGGTGGTGGTGTGGTGTTGAGCTTTGTGCCAGAGCGTCAGAGCCTGCAGTCGCATGTGGATGTAATTTCAGCAGGATGTGTTTTACGCAAATCAAATAAAAGAGTCTGAAGAGAGATAGAGAGAGAGAGAGAGAGAGAGAGAGAGAGAGAGAGAGAGAGAGAGAGAGAGAGAGAGAGAGAGAGAGAGAGAGAGAGAGAGAGAGAGAGAGAGAGAGAGAGAGAGAGAGAGAGAGAAGGGGGACAAGTTGTGGAGAAAACATTCTAAGACACAGATTACATTGCAAAATACTTTTCCTCATTTTAGCAAACGAGGGGTTAAATTTAAGTGTATTTTTTGTTTAATTGTAAGCTACATTATATGTTATCAATTGTATTGACATGGGTAATGACTACTGACTGGGGACTTTGTTCCCATGAGGAAAACAGCTCAAAAATTATATTAAATTGTGTGTTGTTGTTGTTTTTATGTAAAAATGCAGAAAATGTTTGGTGATGGGGCATAGAAGAATATATCGTTTGTATAGTATAAAAATCATTATGTATATAGAATGTCCTCATAATGATAGGAATACCTGTGTGTATGTGTCTGTGCGCGTGTGTGTGTGTGTGTGTGTGTGTGTGTGTGTGTGTGTGTGTGTGTGTGTGTGTGCTCGCGCGTGCTCATATAGTGTGTGATTAACATCTGTCTCTGCTCTGATCTGGACGTATGAGGAACGCATCATCAAATACTGCTCCATAAAGCTGCTCTTCTGGAAGACACACAGACACACATTGCAATGTGGCTTTGTGTTTAGATAAATGTCGCCTATAGTTAATGTTTCATTGTCATTTCCCATAATTTTAATGCTAGGCTGCATATGGCATCAGAGAAGAGGAACAAATAAAATGCTGAGACTGAGACCACTAGTCTTAGGCGTATAAAGAGCTAAATATTAACATGGAAAGCTTAGATAGTTAAATAATTTGGTCATGAGTGACATGAATGGGAAATATTGGAGAGCATATTCACCTTAGTTTTAATGTAAGAGTGGGTCTGACCATTTGTAAATTGAATATGTTTAGGTTTCCGGTCTAATCTGCTTTCCAATATTTTATTTATATTTATTACTGTACAAAAACTGTTCGTTATGGTGCTTGATAATACAAACTGTTATTTGTTATCAATATTATTTTAATTTATTATTGTAATCATCAACACACTGCTGAAGCTCAAATGATTTTACCATTTACTGCATTGTGTTATTCCCCAGTTATTTACATAAAGTGTCTAATGAATTGGAAGTTCATCACACTCATTCACAGAAAATAGCTTTCTTTGCTGTTGCCAAATAATGAGAATTGAGAGCACAGTGTAAGACATTGAGAAATTCTAGGGAGAAACCTGAGAATTACAGGCGTCTTGCATTAGAAATATCTGAATTTTATTTAGCAGTTTTAGCCATTTCTATTTAAGAGAGACAACTAAGATATTAAAGAGATCTGATGCACTCATGCCATTCTATTTTACATTCTTTCTTCCATAGAACAGAAAAGGAGGTATTTTGAAGAAAGTTCACGCTGCTCTTTTGCCTACAATGAAATTGAACAGTGATTCACATTGCCAATCTTCACAAAGGATCTTGAATCATAATACAGGCATCCAAATATGTAGTCTATGTAATTTGGAACATAATTTCAAGTCTAGTCTAATAAACCACACTGCTTTGTACAGTATAAGCGGCAGACTGAAATTAAAAGCTAAACTGTGTGATTTTTACCCTCATCTAGTGGTGAAAAGATATATGACCATCCAGCGAATATTAGTTTCTGTTCCTCTCAATTCCGATTTCGTTTTAACTCCTACGGTGGCCAATGTAGTCCAAGATTAACATGGCTTCCAATATATGGCTTAGATATACATTAATGAGCACATATATTTTTGAAAGAACTAAGTGTTTTTAGCAAAGAATAAACTAAAAGAGTTACACAGTGTAGCTTTAATAATGAATTTCCGAAGGAAAGTCATTTGAGTTTGGAATGACATGTGAGTAAATGACATTTTGGGGGAAAATATGCCTGAAAGCAACTTAACAACTTAAATGTTTAGTTGGAAAATGTACCTATAGTAAGCACAAACAATTATGGAATAACAAAATTTAAAAAAATCCATTATATATATTGTATATATATATATATATATATATATATATATATATATATATATATATATATATATATATATATATATATATATATATATATATATATATATATATATATAATGATATCATAATATCATTTATAAGCGAGATAAGGAGCAACTTTCTGACATCACAGTGAATAAGATGGCACGTTATCCTGCCAATCCCTCATGTGTCACATCTGCCTGTCTGTCTATGAGAGTTCATCTAGATTAGGAAGGTGACACTGTCAATCTAATCCATCTTCTTGTCCTTGCACATGTGTGTGTGGGTGGGTGTGTGTGAAATGCAAATTTTCATTGTTGCGATAAAAATAAATAGACTAGCCAAGGACCGTAGGGTGTGTGTGTGTGTGTGTGCGCATGTGTGCATCACCTTTATGGGCAGTGACAGGCGCTCATCACTGTCGGCCGTTTGTGAGCTGAGCTTTGATGCGGGTGACTGTAACTGCGAGCGAACGGCATCGATGGATCCATGTTGACAAGCCTCATATTCAAGGGCACATTGAAGCTCATTGGGAAACTTTTACTCCAGTTTAATTGTTTCCCAGTAGGTGGAGAGATAGGGATCTATTTCCAAACATTTGACTGCTTATGGTTTTAGATTTCTTAAAGATGTTTTTAATGTCTTCTATAGAGATTCAGACGAGATCTCAACAATGTCTTAAACTGTGCTCAGATTTTTGGGTGCCAAGATCCCAACACTGAGAACATACTGTATAATCTCAAGCATTTCTCGCTAAATTCTTTCATAACCAAAAGATCTGAGCTACTCTCCACATACAGTAAATGTTATTACTCTTTACCCTTAACTGTATGCCAACAATTGCTTCATTTAAATGAGAATTATTATTAAACGTTTATTTCAGATATCATTTGTGACTATGACTTATTTTTTAATTGTGTTTTTCATGTTTTTAATTTATCCCCAAAAATATTATGTGAGTTTTATGTGTAGGAATGAGTAATTTTAATATATTGCTTATTAACCTTGTTTGTTTGAAGATATAATATTTAAAATGCAATGTAATCCCCACATCTCTAAACCCACTAACTTTCATTATGTGAAACTATTTACAAATGGCAAACTGCAAAAGGACGAATTTAGACCAGTTAAGCACCTTTCTTTTCTTGTCTTTTCTTTACCATGTTTGCCTGGGATCTGCTTTGGTCTGATAGATTGTGAGAGACATTAGAGTTAAGGACTGATAGGACTGCCGCAATTGTTAAATGTGGCCACCCTCCGCAAGAGAAAGCAAAGACAGACAGCTAGAGATGGCTGGAGAGAGTGTGGGGGTTGGGTATTCTCTGTTGTGTAGTTTTACTCTAGAATGGAAGATGTGTGTCACTAGGTGGCGCTTTAGTACAGTCGTCTACCCCACGGCACACCAGACACTCACTCAAACAAAGCCTGAGCAATATTCAACAATACACAACACACACACACACACGTTCCTCAGCATCACAGCCTCTACATGTTACAGACATACTCGTGGTTTTCAACTAACACAGGGATGTAACGATGTTCATCTTACGAAAGAGAGCAATCAATATTGCACACATACACACAAACAAGTCTATTTTATTGATCATTGTTCAGTGCAAGGTCCAGCCGCGCATACACATGGACCAACACAACACAAAGCAAAATGAGCAGTGCAGCTCCGCTAGTATGTGATGAAAATGGATCAGTTCTGTACAGATGACACTCACCTGAAGGCCGTATGAGAGCGAGAGGAAGCCAGTGCACAAACACTCACCTGCCCTCAGGACAAGAGAGATGCACAGAGACCGAGACGAGAAACAAAAGAGCGAAAATCAAATGATACAGAGATGTAAACCGATCGTGACGTGTTAGCTGTAGTGTGCGCAGGGTTCGGGCTCTGTCAGATATCTTTAACAAAGTGGCCTGTGCTGCGGTCGACATCAGCGCTCGCCGGGAAGTTAGTGTGCTTGGTTGCACTGGTCCGCTCACTCATTCTCTTTGTGGAGTACACGCAATTTGTGCAAACTGCAATTATAACCCCGTTAGCTTCAGAAGAGCTCTTTAGGTATGTCAGCCTGGGCTGCCCCCGGCTGGGTAGTGGCGCTCAGGCAAACAAGGGGTTCCTGCGTGGCCTGCACCACCCGAGCGGAGCGTAGCAGGGTGGATAAAGGGCTGACGAGGGCGGAGGGGGTTGTTTGGGGTACGAGCAGGCAGCTGCGTGAGTGCTCTTGTTGACGTTATGCAGCTAAATAGTACCAGCTTGCTGGAGTGCTTAACTTCTTCTCTCCCACTGCCCTAATGAAGTCCTGAAAGGTTTCCTGGCTGCCTCATATGGCTTTATTTAGTGTCTCGGTGAGAAGAACCCTTACTAAACACACACACACACATGGGAGAGAGAGCTAAAGGTGAGGCTAGCATGCTAACACGCTGAGCCTCAGTGGCAAACAAGCAGCGTATAAACGGCAACCGAAAGGGATAAGCATTGTGTCAATACTGAGAGGGAGCGGGAGGGTTGGAAAGGAAGGACCCCCTTTGCTTTGTGAACGTGTAATGGCACTTCATTTTAATTTTATGGTTTGCCAGTGCTCCGCAGAGGGAAATTGTTTTCTATGTGGTTACACAGCCTGTCGAGAGAGCGAGAGAGAAAAAACATGCACGCCAAATAAAACAGCTGTGGTGGCAATTGAATTTGTATTCACAGTAAAGTAGGTTAACCCAGTTAAAAGTCAGAAATCCAATAGCGACAGCCGATCGGCAAGAGCGAGGCATCTCTCCTGGGGCTGCGGAGACCCGCTCTCATTTGC
This sequence comes from Hybognathus amarus, assembly GCA_030378365.1. NCBI lineage: Eukaryota > Metazoa > Chordata > Actinopteri > Cypriniformes > Leuciscidae > Hybognathus > Hybognathus amarus. The sequence goes on along the minus strand of JAQIUQ010001983.1, from coordinate 279,395 downwards.
TGGGTGTCTTAAAAGCATTGCAATATATCAGCGTGCTAAGAGATAACGGCATGTAGGATCAGGCGTGCGGGGAAGGAAAATGCGATGCACTTTTCATTTGCTCTAACATGTGGCTTCCCTTTTTCCCCGTGTTGTTTTTCCTTATCGGATAGACCGTCGGAGCGCAGGTTCAGCCGTTTGTCACAGTCTGTGGCTCAGCGCTCATTGTCTTTAGGAGCGTGTGCATTTTATCGGCTCAATCTGTTGAGCGAGGCCTTCCGCCCCCCGCTGTCTTGAGCGAGAGAGGATGTTTTCATAAAAGACAGAGAATGGGAAATGACAGCTCCCCCTGCCTTTGTTATGGGAATATATGGACTCCCCTTGGTTCATTGACTTTTTATTACAGACTGAGTAAAATGACTGTTAGCAAACAGGGGCAAATTTGTTGCAGCCATTTGTTTTGTAATGTTTGAATCGTTTGTATTTCCTGTGTATTAATGTGCTAGTATTGAGAGATAAATGGAGGACTGAGAGCAGTGCTTCTCAGCTGGTTTTGCTTTTGATGTGGATCAATTGGGGACCCAACACGGTATCAGATTTGAAAAAAATTTTGATCAGAAAAAAATGGTGATTCAAATTGAACAGAATTTCCAGCCTAAAACAGCCAAAATTTTATATTATGCTGCATTAATGTGCTATTGCAATTATCGTAAAATATGAGTTTCCCAATTGGAACTGGACGTGAATGGCATCTCAAGTTGTATGCATGACTGGGAATCTCAGAGAAAATTGTAATACATACGTTTCCAAGTTGTGTGGGCCATGTACAGTAAACATTGTGAATGAGAGAACTATTGCTGCAGTGAATTTTTACAATTTTTCCCACAAAATCTGCCTTGCTTTCTTCTTGACGTTCCACTCTATTTCTGTTACAGTATATTTCCATGTATAATTACCCATTTGATGCATATTTGATGTATTTTACACAGTGAAAACGACATTTAATTGACAGCATTGTTGACTATCTAGAACAGGGGTCCTGGAGATACCGTCTTGCTACAGTAATTCAGCTCCAGCCCAGATCAAACACAACTTAGGCCACGTTTACACAAAGCCGGGTATTTAGCAAAACGAGTATTTTCCCCCTCTCCGTTTTCAAAAAATAACATCGTTCACACACCCGCATAAATATGCCGTCGAGCGGCATCATAACTATGCCAAACCTATTGGCGGCAGTGTAGGGGTTAAGGATAAAGCCATGCAAGCCAATCAGCATCCTCAGAATCGACAAGAGAGAACCTAAAATCTCCACTTTGCCCAGAATTTTTAGAAGTAACCGTTTTCAGTGATAAAAATGGCGTTTTCGTATAAATGAGAGGGCAAAACGCAGAGAAATATCTGCGTTTTCCCATCATGTAAAAGGGGCCTTAACCAGACAATTAAGATCTTCAGGAACACTTGATAATTACAGACAGGTGTGTTAGATCAGGGTTGGATTTGAACTCCACAGACAGGTAGATCTCCATGAACAGGACTGGGCGCACCTAATCTAGAAGGCAAAGTTTATATTGTAGTTAACGAATGGGATGCTAACGTTTTATTCAAAATCCATTGGATATTGATTACACACCTTCAATACATTTTGGATTTAATAAAATTGTTATAGGCAAATAACAAGTTTTTTGTTATAGGCAAATAACAATTTTTAAAACTGAAATAGGCAAGAAAACTCATAAATATGACTTCAGAAGTGGGAAGTAAGAAATATCAAATAATAAGTGATGGCAGTATTAATATTAGTATTAGCCATGTTACCATTTTTATGTTGTTGTTTTTTCCCCTGCTGTCTGCAAGCTAAGTTGAGAACCACCGGGTTATTCTGAAACATCTGCAAATGTGAATGCATATATTTTCTTAGTTTTCTGTTGAGAAGTGCAGGGTTGCCATGGCCCGTCACTGTGTGTGCCATGTTGCAAAGTGTCAGTAGCAGATATTTTTATGCAAAAAAGCTCAGAAAGCCAAAAAGAAAACAAATGCAACAAAGCAAGTCCAAGGAGCCTCTGAGGTCTCCAATGTTTTCTTCCTCTGTGGTGGTCTAGCATAAACCCCCACCACTACATCTGCTTCTCTCTCACCACCCCCTCCACCCACCCGCTGTGGCAGGAGCGGGCCATGGCTGCGGCCCTACTCTCCCCCTCTCGCCCTGAGCCTGTGCCCAGCTAGAGATGCCATCTGATACAAGTCTATCATAATGAAGGTCCAGCATGAGGCTAAATGAGTTTGGAGCTTGACGGCGTGAGGGCTAATGACTGCAATACACCAGCGCTTCGGGCCCGCGCTTGGCTTTGGGAGGGCATATGGCAGCCACATCCGTCGCTAGACTACGTACAGAGAGAGTGACGCTGAAAAACAGAGAGGAACTAGACGAGGACATGGAAACTTTTGACTTTGGCCTGTAGGGCAGGGTTTAGAAAACAACTACAGAAATAATTACCTCAAAAATGTATTATTATTTGTGCACCCTCATGGAACACAAAAGAGAAGTTTAGCAGTATGTATTAATTGCTTACATATAATGAAAGTGGTTGGGGACGAGGGTCTGTCAAGATCCAATATCAGGACAAAAAATAACCATCATAAAAGTGTCAAAACAGTCAATGGTTCCCAACCATGTTCTTGGAGCACTCCCAGTACTGCAGAGTTAAGCCCGGAACACACCAAGCCGACGGTCGGCCGTCTGGCAGATTTTGTGCATTGGCCAACTAAGTTTCCTCGGTGTGATACGCACGGTTTAGTGCCGTTGGCTGAAAATAGTCCTTGTCGGCTTTGTTTAGCACGATTCGACATGGTGAATCGGCGTCGTGCCGTTGGGGAAAGAGAGAACTCTGATTGGCTGTTCAGCTTATTGAAAGAGTCAGTTCACGAGAATAAACGCAAAACAGCAAGCAAAGAAGTCAAAACGGTAAAGATAGAAGGCTGTTCTTATGTTACGTCTTCTTACCTGAGTGTTCCTTGGCGAATGTTTCAATATTAACATGAGCGGAGTGGAATAAAGAAAGTGTTCAGCAGGATTGATATTCAAAAATGTAAGCACGCGCTGCTTTGTTTAAGTTATGTGTATCTACAGCCTTTCTGCAACCTTTTTATCTCCTTTTTGAATGACAAATATAGACTAATATATTTGCAGAAATAGACAGTTGGCTCATTACACGCAGGCGCAGAACGCACACTCTAGCTGACAGTCGCCTGTAGTTCTCTCGGTGTGTTCAAGTACAGCTTTTTACCTCGACGAGAGGGGACGAGAGGCGACAACACAGTTGGCTTTCATCAGCGCTAGTTCGTTGGCGTCGGCTTGGTGTGTTTCAGGCTTTAAAGGAGAACTCCGTTCAATTTTAACATTGAGCTAATTTTTTTGTAAATTTAGAGTGCTGTCAGTACAGACAAAAACGACAAAAATCGGTGTTGCCTACACCGTGTTATCGTCTTTTTTGAAATTCACACCCTTTTTGACTTTGATGGGGGCATGTTCTAAACCTGCTTTTACTCGACAATTGACTACTGTGGGCTACGACCGAAAACAGGAAGTATATACAGGTATGTTAGCTGGCTGAATTAACATCATTTTTATTCATATCTTTCATGGTCACTCTTAATAACACTACTCACATGGCTGTGCACTCGTAATGACAAATCAAGGATGTTAAGAGGCTAAAAGCAGGTTAAGAACATGCCCCATTGAAGTCAACAGGGGCATGTTATCATTTTAAAAAGACGATAACACGGTGTAGGCAATATCCGATTTTGTAGTTTTTGTCTGTACTGACAGCACTTCAATTCGGAATTCTCATTTAAGATGTCTTCCTAAACATCACACATGATTCAACTCATCATCTCATTAGTAAAGACTACAAGACCTCAGATGGGTGCATCAGAAAAGAGAGACATCAAAAATGTGCAACTCCAGCTCCAGGACCAGGTTTGGGAATCACAGCAAAATATTTATGTAAGGAACAGACTGAAATAGATTTGTAATTCTGTAAAAATGTTGACAGCCATTCACTTACGTAGAGCAGCTTGTGCATCCTGCTATAAATAAAGATTTCCGTCTTCCACAGAAGGCTTTAAAAGAGAAGAGGGTGTGTAAATGTAATTTTTTTTCTGTGTAAACTATTTATTGAATATTGACTGTTTTCAGGGCATTTTATGACTGGAGTATTTTAACTAGATACAAACTGCATTGTAAAAAATGATGCTAACAGTGACAGCAAAAAAACAAACAAACAAACAAAAAACAATTAGAATGTATTCGTGCTTAATGAGTGTTGAGGATTTGAGACAACATGAGTGATAGAGATCTTTATGCAAATAAGCAATGACCCATTCGGCAGTTACCAATCAGAGTTAGGCTATGTTTACACGAAAACGATTCTGAAGAGAAAACGTGAAAGTGGCGTTTCGTTATTTCGTATTTTCTGCGTTTAGACAAGCGTTTTGGGTGTGAAATCGCGTGCAGATGGTTACGCAAAAGTCTGTGAAATTCAATGTAGTATGCACTACAGGCGGCTAAGAGTGCATACTACAACAACACCAAGCCCGCGCGCCTGCGTACAACCTTCACAGTCAAGCAGACTTTTCCGGTTTTACCCTTTACACGGGAACGCGACGGTGGAGCATTTTTCAGATTTCCATTCTGGAGGGTGGTTTCACTTTTATGCATTTTCAAGCCCCAAAAACGCCGTCGCCGTGTAAACGAAAGGCACATTCGAAAAAAATATTTTTACGTTTTCACCAGGAATCGTTCTCATGTATACGGGGCCTTAGACAGTGGAGCTTGTTCATTTTCACTTGGTTACTGCATAATCTCCTACTAACAACCAACAATTAGGTCGACTTCAATGATGAAATCGCTGTAAGTGTGAATCACCTTTACACAGATGATATTCTAGAAGCATAACATCATTCTTACAGTCAGGCTCTTGATAATTTGAATAGTATAGGAATCTGAGATTGTAAACGTAAAAAAAAATACATTTAAGAGACACATCCATGCATCTGTACCACACTTCACAGCTCTTTAGCCATATAATAGCTTTTGTAGAGTCATAATAACTTGAATTGGATTTAATGTCGTAATGGCAGTCAATCAATAAGCAAAAACAAAGTCCATTAAGTAGCTGCAGCAGTTAAAGAACTGTGAAGACAGCAGAAGCTTAGCAAATACTGCATTTCACAAGCTTACTTTTATGGTTTCCAAGTTATCCAAATTAGCTTAAAGGATTGATAATTCTTTCCTAATATAACACTGTTACTGAGGCCTTTAACTGTGACTTCCCCATTTTGGTTTTCTCAAATACTAAATAGGGGCTTGGTTTTGGAAATTAAAGCAAAATCGCATAACAAGGAATTTTAATTTGATTAATTCATTGTTGTGTTTTGATGCGGCGCAAAGGCAACCATGGCGGTTTTCACGTTATTTGTTCCACTGACTAATGACAATTTCCTGCACAATAACGGGAGTAAAAAACACCCTCAGAGCGAAAGAAGGCTTGAAATCACAGATGAGAGAAGCCACAGGGAGAACAAATAACCTGCCTTTAATTCTGCTACTGGTCGACGCATGCTCTCAAGATTGTGCAGTTTGCTATAACTTTGAAAAATAATATGAGAGAAAAAGAGTTTTCTTTCATTCTTTGTGCTGGACGCTTGACAAAAGTACTGCAGGTGATGATAAAGCCAACATGCCAAAGAAGGAAGTGTTTGCTAGTTTATGGCTAATCAGTAATGTCAGTTGATGAGATAAGGCCTAATCCAAGAAACATGAAGTGCAAATACACTGTAACCCTTTACTGTAAATTTACAGGTAAATTCCTACAGTATTGTACTGTATTTACAGAACAGCTGTAAATATACAGTACATTTCTGTTTTCATCCTGAAAAATTAGTAATACAGTATAATACTGTAAATGCGTTGCATTGTGGGATTGATTTTCTTCGCGCTCAATTCAGATCAAGCTCGAAACAGACAGCAGTAGGCAACAGGCTGATCTGTCAGCGGGACTTAACTGAAGAATAATTATTCCTTTTCGATATAACGTTAAACAGTATCTGTGAATTTGTAAGCAGTCTTTAAGCTTTCATTGGTTCGTGTGAGCTCCGGTTCGTGTCAGCTTTTGTGAGCATCTTTCAAACATCACTTGCTGTGTGACGCAGGAGAAATTAACGTCGCATGAAGACGGGAGTTAGAATCTGTCGACTGAATGACTTGAACTAAAGTGGATTTTAGATCAAAAAGAGAAGATTGTTCAACTGAGTGATAAGGTAAGCCAATCTATTATTATTATTTATTTATTTTTTTGCTTTCGTATCTCTTGTTTACACGAATATAACTATTGCAAACGTGGTTTGCTACCGCGAATATAAAAGTTATATTCGTGTCTTGTTTACACGAATATAACTTTTGCAAACCTGGTTTGCTAACTTTTGATTTTCAAACGTCGTTTTGCTACCGCGAAAAGAAAAAAAATCACTCTGTTCCACCTATTTACCAAGTTAGCTTAACTTCGATCATGTCATTTGCATGACCTGGTGCATGATATGTAATATGGTATATGTAGATTGTATTATAATAGTATGTGTGTGCGTTTCATTTCTACATTGTTTGCACGAATGGTTTGATTTGGGTTTGATTTTTGTTGGTGTGGTATTGCGGGGAAAAAAATCACTCTTTCACCTCTTTACCAACTAAGTAACGTGTTAACTTCGATATTTCAAATTGGGAACATTTACCATGTCATTTGCATGACATGCGTTTTATTAATTTTTCTTTTTTTTCGTTTCAGGTTCTGTAATCTGATGACGTTCCAGTGCTATCGTAAGTGTTTTTAAGTATTGCAGGCCTATAACTTAGTTCATATCAAAAATGCCATGGTGTCAGTTCTGTGATTGTGCTTTTGAATCATTGTCAGCATTTTGCCAGCACATGAAAATCCATAGTCATGTTCCTAATGCCGTTTTCAAATGTGGTATTCCTGATTGCCCCAGAACATTTAAAAAGTTCACTGCTTTCAAGGCTCACATATTTAGGGATCATAAAGACAGGCCCTCAAAGACATCTGTTGAGCAGTTAGGAATTGATGCTTTAGTCTGTGACATTGGTCAATGTCAAGAAAAGTGCAGTGATTTGAAAAACTTCACTTTACACTTGAAATCTCATATCAAAGAAGGCACCAGAGTGCCATGTCCATTTACATGTAATAAAAGTTTTTCTGTAGCATCTACATTGACTTCACATTTATCAAGGTATCATCGAAAATCTTCAGCTGAAAAGTTGCGTCATAATATATTGCAGTCAAATGTTTCAGTACAGAGGCCGCATGGTGAGGGATCTAACATGGCTGAACACTTCTCTTTCTCTCTCTCTCTCTCTCTCTCTCTCTCTCTCTCTCTCTCTCTCTCTCTCATACACAGTCTAATATTTCTTTTTCTTTTTTTGCCTTTTAGACGCTTTCTTGACATCAACCCTGAACGTGGATCAAAAACAAAGAAAGGAAAAGTGACTTCCAAGAAAACTGGCCAAGTTGTCCAAAAAAAGAACGTCACTGTAAGCCCTCAAGTTTCCTCCCTTATGCGCAAACTTTCAGACTTTGAATGGAATTTTGTTTAGTTCCCATCAGCAGGTGCATTAAATGTAAATTTGATGACTGCATTGTTAATTTCCATGTATTAACAACTGGCATTTCAGCCAATTTGGTATTTTCTTTTTCTTTTTTTGACTCTTTCTCAGTCACTTTCAATGTGTTAAAGGTTAACAAGACTACTGCATTATTAAAGGGATAGTTCACTTTGAAATTAATTTTTGATATGTTTTAGCTTACCTCAAGGGCATCCAAGATGTAGGTGTCTTTGTTTCCGCAGTATTTTCAATTTTGATATTTTTCAGTCAAACCGTTGTTGTCTATCAGTCATACACTGGAGGCTAAGGGGGTCCACGTCAAAAAGCATGCAGAGAAGTCAAAATTAAACATGATTGAATGACTCGTAAATGTAAGTACACATTGATGGCCTAAGACCCAGAACAAGCGGTTTGTGTGAGAAAACGAACAGTATTTATATCGTTTTTACCTCATGTAATCACACGTCCATCCAAGTGATCTGAATCAGTTCTGCAATGTCCAACTGAACCAAACTGAATCAGCTCAATGTTACGCCGGAAGTGATCGATTGCGTGTGACGTCACTCAATATTTACACGGAGATTTCGGAAGTTTTACCTTTTACTAAACATATTTAGATATACGGAAATCATCTTCCATTGCGGTTTCCCATATATCTAAATATGTTAAGTGAAAGGTAAAACTTCCGAAATCTCTGTATAAACAAAGAGTGACGTAGGCGCGCAAGCGATCACTTCCGGCGCATGCGCAGACCGATGCGCCCGTGCCGTCAGATCATTGTGTCATGGCTATGATTACAAGAGGTAAAAACGATATAAACACTGTTCGTTTTCTCACACAAACCGCTCGTTTCGTGTCTTAGGCTATCAATGTGTACTTACATTTACGAGTCATTAAATCATGTTTAATTTTGACTTCTCTGCATGCTTTTTGACGTGGACCCCCTTAGCCTCCAGTGTATGACTGATAGACTACAACGGTTTGACTGAAAAATGTCAAAATGGAAAATACTGTGGAAACAAAGACACCTACATCTTGGATGCCCTTGAGGTAAGTTAAACATATCAAAAATTATTTTCAAAGTGAACTATCCCTTTAAGTGCTAAGTGTTACATTCTTGTTGTTAAAATAACGTCAGCAAGTGCATTAAAAGTAAATACGATAACTGCATTGTTAATTCCATGTACAAACATAAAACTGGCATTTCAGCCAATTTGGTCTTTTCTTTTTCTTTTCTTTGACTCTTTCTTGGTCACTTTCAATTTGTTAAAGGTAAACAAGATTACTGCATTATTAAGTGCTAAGTCTTCACTTTTTGATGTTAAAAATAACATTTTACATATGTTCATAAAGCAATTGTCCTTTGCTTTTAACCGAAATAAATGTTTTAAAACAGAGAATGTTGGTTTCTTTTTTTCTAGGGTGACTACTCTTATGAAACTTTATAGTATAATATTTTAAATTATGTAATAATTAAAGCAGTTTTCCCCTGTAAAAATACAATTTATTGCTGTAGACATTAGACAACAGTATAATACTATAAAATTATGTGATATATACTGTATTTTGTAATTACAGTGCAATACTGTAAAATGCTTTTACAGTTTTAGTTCTGTAAAAATACAGAATGTGGCTGGCAACCCAGCTGCCAGTATTTTACTGTAAATTTACAGTACAACATATTACAGTACAATACTGTAAATGCTGTTTACAGTACTAGTTCTGTAAAAATACAGAATGTGGCTGGCAACCCAGCTGCCAGTATTTTACTGTAATTTTACAGTGAAAAGTTTTACAGTGTAGGAATGCAAGAGACCTGCTTGAATGTAAGTGTGTATTAAGCTAAATGTTTATGAGCTAATGCTAACACAATTGAATTGTTTTCTAAGGAACACCATATTTGCCTTTATTGGTTTAATAATGATCAATCGCTAGTGTTGGATGAGCCTGTTTGAAACGGTAGCATGCAGAGCTACAAGGTTCTCACATATTAAAGTAGATACAATGAAACTAGCCTTTAAAATCAACTAGCCTTTTAGCCTACTACCAAGAAATTTACTACAACAGGGTTATAAAGGGATAACAATTAAGCCCTGCCACAAAACATCTAATTTATCAATGTACACTAATTAAAACAGTTACACATTTTAATTTGAATAGATGAGCTATAAATATAGTAAATCCCATATAAAGTCTCAGATCAAGGAACACAACTGAGAATCAATTCAAAAGAATGAGTGAATCAGTTCAGTGAATCATCCTACACATATTGACTCACCAAGTGAATCTCCTCAATGCTATTTGCCTCAGCTCATTCAGTTGAAAGCTGTGCGCAATATTGTGTGACATAAAAAACAACAGTGATATAGTGTTCTGTCACATCCCACTGCTACTTGTTGAAAGAAATAAGCTGTTACTGGAAAAGCAACATTGTTATGAACACAGCTGAGCTACTGTCACTCCAAAGAAAAATGTAGTGAAGTTAGTAGAGCTGCTTCTTCTTTTAGTTAGCTATTCTGTCAACTACTGTATGCTACGTACAGTGCTCCGATTTCTCAAAATGCTAAAGAAATTTTGCTAACAGACACCTACATGCAGCTTCCCTCTCTCTTTCTCTGTGTGTCTCTCTCTCTGCGCGTTCTTTCTTGTCTTCCCCTCCAGAGCGACTGATTGCTTGCAGCTGGGGAGCACTGAGAACATTTTAATATTATGCAGAAGATTAGAGCAAACTAACTACATTATTCTCCAATTACGCTCGTTTCATCCAACTGATGTCTTTATTTCCTTCCTCTCCACGATTAGCTTAATGCGAAAATTGGAATGCGCTTAGGACTGTTTTCCGATTGTTCCTGCACCGCTTATTATGTCACCCAGCCATTACAGACTCGTCTTTTATTGTAACTGTAAATAAAACGATTAGAGGCAGACGCAGCCGGGGACGAGGAGATTTCATTCGGGGATCTGCTTATCAACGTTCTTGGAAGGTTTGGAAATAAGCACGGGCCTAAGCTCAAGCCCCTTTATGGTGGCAAATCTCGGGCAGAATTGCCATGCCCCAAAAAAAACAAACAAAACAAAACGACAAAAAAAAAAACTTACGTTAATCAATTTAGATTCATGTAGAGACCTGAATACAAGTCCCCAATCGCTTCGTTGCACACACCTAAGCCGTCTGAATACATTGGAAAGCGTGCTCAAATTATTAGAGGAACATGTGAGCATTGTAACCCGATGATGTGGCTGTAAGGAGGTATAATGTTCTTTAGAGAACGCCCCCACCCTCACCGTAAAGCACTGGATTGTGGGTGTTCTGTGCTGAGCGGGGCACGGGAGACGCGTGTTGAGATGATGTGAGAATGGTGCAGAAGCAATTCCTGCCACTCTGATTTCCATGGAATGCGACAAGTCCATCATGGGCACGCAGTAACGTGTATGATGGGACAGAATGATTGGATACTAAAGACAGGTAGAGGCCTGACATGAAACTAATCCAGAAAGACTTTACCTAACCTTTGAACTCTGATTGGCTTCTTCCTGCTTCTTTTGGTTATATGATATTCTGAATCTCACTAGGATGCATGGATAATTAGCAATAGAGAGCAAATCTCTTTTTTTTCAAAGATACTTTTTTTTAAAGAAAGCTAGCATGAGGTTAGGATATTATAAAATGCATGAATATGCTAGCCTGGTTAAAACCAGACCATTCTCATTTGTAACTGAGTTATGGTCTGGCAAAGCATCATAGACAAATCATTTCCAGAGGGGCGTCACCAATGGATAGATCTAAAACCAATCAGAGCGATAAAGGATATGACGTATGAAGAGCAGCGGAGAAACATCTCTGAGAGTTGTTCTTTGCTCGGTTTTTAACAAAACGGAAATGTTCAAATTGCTTAAAACAGATGCGATAGCTGATTCGAACGAGTGATGTTCGACGGCAGCATCCATCTTTGTAATCTAGGCTACAAAATCTGCTTCAAAATCCCAGCGCTGTCGTCATCGTGTAGAGCCCGCCCAACGTTTCTGATTGGTGCCGCGATTTCGACAGATTGGAAATGGGCTTGAATGAGCTCTTTGCCAGACTAACTTTCAGAGCAAATCTGAATTTGCCGTGAGTTGTCTGGGTTTTCCTAGGCTATGAATATGCTTCTGTAGAAGACAAAAGTTAAACAAAATACAACTCCAAAAGATGTTTAGACGCCCTATAGAAAATCAAACTTTGCAAGAGATGTAATCAAATCCTTCCTATCAAAGTACTTAATACATTTGAAATTTGCTACAGATTTTTTTTTAAAATTTGCTATAAGATTTGAATGTCTTTTCTTCTTTCTTTTTTGCTTCAACTTAAAATGTGTAATATTTAGAACTTGATGGTTTGATTCAAGGCCTAAACCTTAAAGAAAAAATATTGTAATGAAGTACCTCAAAGAAGGAACGTCAATACTGCACTCTATTACATTATTATTATTATTTTTTTATTATTATTGTTTTTTTTTTTGCTTCTTTTTTTGTTGCTTTTTTTGTTATTTTTACAGAAAATTTGCCAAATTCTGTGGACCATAACAAAATGTGTCAGTACTACATTGTTAATGATAGCTGAAAGCATTATAAAATAGCACAAATAAAATAAACAAATAAGTATGAGGTGGCAATGTATATACAATTGTGCATAAGCATTTCAATTCCATGTGAATCTGCAGAGTTTCTGCTAAGTTCTGTGAGTGCACATTTTGTGTGGACCTGCTCATTCATTTTTATTCAAGAGACTAGTCGAAAACCAAACGGGCCAGACCCATGACTTAGTATAGGCTCTAGTTGTCCAATTAGCTTCAGTGCTCATGTGGACAATGCAAAATCTTAATTCAACATGAATATTATCCTCTTTAATGAAAGTAAATAAGAAATAATATATTTAATATATATATATATATATATATATATATATATATATATATATATATATATATATATATATATATATATATATATATAAACTACAAATTTTAGTTTTGTGACTTGAACGAACCCAGAGACAGCAGACACAGGTTAAGGTGACGTGAGCCGATATGATGACTGCATGCTGTCATAAATCAGGCATGTGTGTCCTCATCTACACAGAAACCCCTTTAGGCCACGCAAACCTCAGCGTTCTGCTTGATTTCTTATTTTACTCCTTGATACTGTTACTGGACAAGCTCCTCTTTTGTCTCTTGGAGGAAAAGACGCATGGTTGATGTTTCGACGTGTGGCCGTTGTTTCGTAGCTGCAAGCCAGTTTTTGTTTGTGTGACATGCCTGTAGAATGGGAAATGCAAATGGAAAGCGATAGCGAGAGAAAGAGAGAGATGACCCTGTGGTGTACAGAATAGACAGGGTAAGTCCCTGCCACCTCCTCGACTCCCACAGGACATAAACACAGATCAAATATCAACAGATCTATTGCCACTATATACACAGCTCCAGGGAGGGAAAAATGTTATACAAAGATTCACAATATTCCCAGACTGATTTTGGACATTTGAAAAGAGAACTGAGCCCTGAATCGATCAGAATTACCCATACAATAAGCATTTTTTGCTTATATTTGATTCCGATTTTATTTATTTTTTATTTTTTGCTGGATTTGACTGTTTTGGCCTTACTTGTCCTCTGACCAATGAATGAACACGATGTGGTCAGATTGTGGATTGATTTTGATTATAATATTCCATCTTGTTCCTTCTGCGTGGAGTTCGGGACACATTACGGCATAATTTGGTTTGGAATAATATTAAGATAAGAATATTAAAACATAGACCGGTAACACTTTACAATACGTGTGCACTAATATGCATTAATTCATGCTTAACTAATGCACTGATAATCATGAGTTAATGTATAACTAATGCAGAACTAAACCATTAATTAACGATTACTGCATCAGCAACTAATAAAGAGTCTATATGATTAATAGATTAAGTAATACATGAATTGCTATTAATTCACTGTGTCATTGTGTATTAATTCCTTAATAACATATTTTATTAACTAATAGTGTAAATTAATGTGTTAATTACCACAATTAGTCAAAGCTATGCACTTCAACTTCCAGTTATCTGCCTTAATTAATCATTAGCTAATGATTTCCAAAGGTATCATTATGTTATGACTTTACTTGTTGAGGCACATCATTATTAACTAGTCATTTAGTAATTGTAGTAATTTGCACAAGAATTTGCATTAACAATGAATTAATTAATCATGTATTAATGCATATTAGTGTATATGTCATTATCTGGAAGTTGAAACACAAGGCTTTGGCTCATTCTGGTAATTAACATATTAATTAACACTATTAGTTAAAAAAATGAGTTATTATGGAATTAATCCACAATTACATATTTAATTATTAACAATTCATGTATGAACTAATACATTAACCTTACAGACTCTTAATTAGTTCCTAATGTGGTAATCATTAATGAATAGCTTAGATAATCATTAGTTACACATTAATTCAGTATTATCTGTGCATTAGTTAAGCATGAATTAATGCTTATTAGTGCACACGTATTGTAAAGTGTTACCCATAGACCTAGGGTCATCCCAGTATGCCTCAAAATGTAAATGCACTAGTCACAAAATTATTTATTTTTTTAAAGCCATTGTTTTATTGATTTTGTTTCTCTGTGTGTGTGTTGTGTGTGGTTCAGGTAAACTACATTATGGGGACAGGCAAGTCAAATCCTTGTTGGAAAAATCGTATAAATAACGTAAGGGATTTTTAGAAAAAATAAAATAATTATAATAATGTTAAAATGCAGAACATTTTTGTGATGGATAGGTTTAGAGGTAGGGTTAGGGGAGAGAATATACAGTTTGTACGAGCCCGTTCTCATCCTTTAGCGTCACATAAAGCGCTTTATGACAAAACGGCGCTATACTACGCACATGGTACCCTTTATCGTTTATATAACACGCGAACTCAAGGCGTCATACATCCTTTAGCGTAATATGAGACTACCCTACCCTAACCCACACCTAAACCTAACCATCACAGCGCGTGTTATATAAACGATAAAGGGTACCATGCGCGTGAGTATAACGCCGTTGTGTCATATAACGTTCTATATGACGCTAAAGGATGAGAACGCGTTGTTTGTACAGTATAAAAACCATTCCGTCTATAAAATGTCTCCATAAAACAAGGAAAACCCAACATATGTAGGGGAGCGCGGGGCACAACCTGACGTGGGGTTAAATGTAACACGGATGTTTTACATAGTTCGTCTGGATCAAGGAGGTTGTGTTTCCGATATTTTCTCGCTGCCAGAAGACGGTCTCCCGCAAATTTGTTAATATTTGATAATATTTCGTGAAGATACTGGACAAAGAGTTTTGACACCATGAAAGTAAATTTTTTCATCATCAATCGCTAGTTGGGTTTTTGAGTTGGGTGTATACATTTCCAAATCTAACTTTATATTGCCTTAATCACTGTCTTACTTGTTCAAACATAGCACTGTTTTGAAACATGTCAGCAATTCCTAGCGACTGTTGTCTAGGCTTAAAATATGTAATACACAGCGGGGTTAGCTCTAACACAGTGTTACAACTAAGCCGCCAAGTGTACAATGATAATCAAATGAAAACGGAGCCACACAACTTTTCAGGTTTGCCTATACATTTAACTTTGTTGGACTTTCACAAACAATGTTTAAAATTTAGTGTACTATGAATGATAACTTGTTTATTTATTAAAAATATGGCCTGTTTTTAATGCAATAAACCCTTTAAATTTTAATTTTAAGCTCATTTGTATTACAGTTTTTCTCAGTCGCTTTGGTGCATTTCTCACATCACTATTTACATTTGCACAACAGTTAGTTCAACCTCCACAACATTTTGTCATTTGTGCACAACATAGTAGCAGTTTCTCATTCCTTCCAACAAATTGCAAATGCTTTTGGACATGCATCAATTGCTTTCATACAACTCACTGCTGTTTTATAACATTATCATTTGCTTATGTCATATCAGTCCAAATTAACTATACTTGTGAATGCTGAATAATCATTCCATATAAAACTAATAGTCCTCATTTCATTGCTTGAGTCATCACATACACAAATGTTAAACTAGTTGTCAAAATCCGTCAAGCAAATTTAACTTTTTTTATCTTAAAAAACAAACTTTTTTTATCCTAAATTGAACAATTTCTCGCAGGTGAGCCTCAGCTTTCACTGATGAGAAGAGATGTGCATGAATGATTTACAGTATATGTATGTTGCATGTTCAGTTCCAATATGTACTGTGATATTGTTTACAGTTGTGCACCGAATCTACCCAAAGGGAGTTTATGTTTGTTGTAAATAAGGGTGTATTTATTTATTTTGCACAATGCTCTGAACAAATTAGACTTGCAAAGACCATGCAGTAAAAATGTGAAACATACATATTCAGTGTATTGTACTCAATTACTGTACCTCACTAAATACAGTAATGTGAAACTTTACTATAGTATTCAAATAGCTGTGCAAATAGTTTATAGGACTGTCTTGAGCATTTTCAGGTAGTGTCACCAAGATCTGACTTTTTTTGCATTGTCAAACACTTACAGAGTAAACTGTCATAATGGAAACATGACAAAGCCATTTGACAATCTTGTTCATAAACACTGGTGTTAGGACTTTTCATCTTGACGACACTGACACTTTCAATGACATGAATACTTACTTTTGAGGAATGAGTTATCCATTTTGAGCAAGTGACACACTTTTGCAGGTTATCAACTAAGTTTTGCAATTTGTACTAATTGTTTTGAGAACTGCATTAACTGTTGTGCAAATGTAAATAGTGATGTGAGAAATGCACCAAAGCGACTGAGAAAAACTGTATTATTACTGTTATTATTATCAATAATAATAATTGGACATGCAGCTGCCACACACAAATCTAATTTAATTGCAATTACAAAATTTTATAATTGTATTTATTAATATTTATTGCAAAACTGTGCAGCCCTTTTCTTTGTCTCTATCCATGACATTGATTCACAATAGAAGGATGATTGGATGAGGCATGGATGTATGGATATCTGTCTATACAGATGCACAAACAATATCAAACTATACAAATAAAATAGTACTGAATTATGTGTTAAACACAAGTGTTACAACTAGCCCCTCTTTCTGTTACAATTAACCCTGCATATAGGGTAAGTTGTAACATTTGCACTTCTGTCACTTTCAGTACAACTGGTGTGAAAATGGTAGAGAGAGAGATAGATAGATGATAGATAGATAGATAGATAGATAGATAGATAGATAGATAGATAGATAGATAGATAGATAGATAGATAGATAGATAGATAGATAGATAGATAGATAGATAGATAGATAGATAGATAGATAACACTAAAAATATATAAATAAAACCTTAATGAGAAAAAGAAAGGAGTTTTGCAGTTGCATTGCATCAGCCTAGCAATTAGAAACAGGCCCACCTGGAGAGACCTATATGAGTTTATTTCCCTTCACTTGTTTCCATACAGTATCAGTCTAAATATAGAGGATGAGATGTAGTGTAGTACATCTAGAATCAGTGTGCTCATCCTTCATGCTAAATGAGCTGGACCATCACCCCTAGAGGTCAACGCCATCTCTTTCCTTTCTCTCATGAGCTGAATGTAGTATTACCATAAGGAAATATTGCCAATTCAGTGTAATGTGTAATCCCCGGACATGAGTCTGATAAACATAAATATCCTGATTCGGGAGCGATGAGCGTCCAGCTCTCACATGGTGCACATTACACTTAAGAAGAAAATGGCTGTGATTAAAGACCACCATCAAACTATTGTACAATTACTTATCTTAAGTGCAATTAGTCTACATGGCAGACTCTCTCTCTCTCTCTCTAACATTCACTGTCTGTTTTCCTGTCGTTTCTTTATCCTCCTGTCTGGTTCATTTAGAGTCGTGGATTAGAACATTGTGTTGGCTGGGTTTCCTTTCTTTGACCTCAGCCGTAACCCTTGAAAAGTTATGAATCCCGTGAACGATTGCAAATTACAATTTATTTGCAATTCACATAGAACTAAAGAGCGTGGTCGTTCCAGGCAAAATTGTCAGTGTCCAGGAGGTGATATTGCCCTGAGACCACAATGTGCTTTATTTGTTTGTTCCCCCTGAAATGCTGTTTTGATCCTGTTTGAATCTTGAGGCACTTCCTCAATAAGAGACGGGCACAAATTAAACACAAATGTCCTGGGCTTAAACGAAACAAAAGAAAGACCCACTTTTAGATTTAAAAAAAAAAGAACAGAAAAGGGATTAATATTAGAGAAGCTAAATAAGAAGCTAAATGAGACCTTTTTATTGATAATTGTTCTCCAAATGATTGCATAGAGAATCCCAAAGGGGAAAAAAAGACCCCATAATAGTACAAGTGTCTCCCTTTAGATCTCAAAAATGTCTCATATTTTGCTTAAATAAAATGTATTAAACTTAAAACTTATTTACATCTATTTTTATTGCTGTCTAAGAAATAGGAGGAATCAACTTGAGACAAAGCTGATACTTCACTGATACTCCATACTATGAACCAACCAATGAATGCGCAACATCTGAGCAGGAACTTTCCTCTGCAACTTTAAACCAAAAACATTTTGAAGCATTTTAGCATCAATGAAAACAGGAAACTGACTAGAGTTAAATGACTTTAAGTCCAAGGGTTGTTTTCTGTCATTTTCCCTACACCTGTAGATCAGCTCCACTTCCTCTCTGTAGTTGTTCAGTTGAACAGTAGACTTTTTCAGCATAAACAAACGTTAAACCACAGCGCAAGAGAACAAAAGCTGGATTCAGTTTCTGAAACCAGAGAGGCTGTTTTCACTTAATCCAGATCAGGTTCTCCAACATTGGAGTGTAACAGTAATTTGTCCCTGCTTTGCTGTTGGTATTTTTACATATTTTTGAAAGAATGTTGTCCTACAAAAGGGAGCTGTAGCTTGATCCGCTAAAGAGCTTTCGAGAGCTATAATCATCTCTCACATTACAATGAGGAGCTGCTCAGGTTTCTGGGTAATGACTCCTGTTTGAGGAATTTCCCTGGTTCTAGTGTCTGTAAATCCGAGGTTATCTCAGCTATGACATTTATTGCAAATACTTTATATCACACTGATAAATAATCAAACTTGAATATATTCACATTAATTTATTTGATAGACAAAAAGGTATACACGTAATGATTGTTTCCTGAGAAATTAACCTGTGACCTTTGCATCACAGCTATTGTAATATAGTTCCCAAGGTTCAGGTTTGGTTCAAAATATGTACAAAAGTATTAAACTTTGCACTTAACTGACATGATGGTGCCTCAAATTACACAGCATGTTCTGGGATGGTGTGATTATTGCAAATACAAAGTTCTGTCACAGAACTTTAGATGGTGCAGGCTAATAGGTCCTTAACTCAATATTCTTGCAATCACATAATTATCTGCAAGGCACAGCAGATTGGTTCCTTTTTGTATCAGTAGCAAATAACCTCGCTGCTCAGCCTTCAAATACTTGGCCAGCGTTTGCTGTAGCAGTGCTTTCAGAAACCCTCCACCCTCCCCAGCTCCACCTGTATAGATCTGCTACAGGAAATTCATATCGTACAGCACCAGCACGTCTTACTTGCTGTGAATGCTTTGCCGTAGCAAGTCCCGTGATTGTTGTGCATCAGCAGCAACAGTAGCGTAGCAGATATATTCCGCCAAGACCAAATATATCAACATAACCATCATATCCATTACATGCCAAGAGAGTTGTCATGACAAAACTGTTATCATCAACTGACTGACATGAGTTGGGTCTTGGAGCACATTTGTTCATGGTCTTGGCTACGGTTCTCTGCTGGTTGCCTAAAGAGAGTGAGGAGGCATATGTCACCCATGTTATACTGAGATCACACCCTATCAAAACAGCAACACTAGTGTGGCCATCTGGGACTATATTATACCCATTGGCTTTTGATAAACACTATGGGGATATTAGTGGGAAAATGGAGACATCAGACTACAATAATTGAGTGAAAAGAGATGCATTGCTAGCGAATAATGTGTTCACCAGCCCCTGGAGGTTCATGGTGGAACTGCAGGGGGTATGTGAGAATTTAAAGGGGACATATCATGCAAAATCCACTTTTTAGCCCTTAAATGCATTTTGTTGTAGATTTGGAGTGTTTATAAGTACAGAAAAGATGAAATTATTCTCTTCAGGTGCTTCGTTTATATCTTTATATTCTGTTTTGGTCATATTTTTCAACCTGTTCAGATTTTTCTGTTGTCTATGACATTTTTTGATCAAGTACGTCACCGTATTTGCAGCGGAACTGCCAAATAAGGACATCGACTACCGGTCCAACACTTCCAGCAATCCGCCATTATTATTTCTTGCTCCGATTTTGTAGTCCAAGCTCAATGATGCAAAAGTTACGAGAGGGCTAGTCAAAATGTTCGGTTGTTGGATGTAGTGACCTGAAGCACTTCAAGGATCCCCACTTCAACAACCTCTTTGCCGATCGACTTCTATCATTTAGCTGCTGTGTTTCCTGATGCTTTCTAAACGTAAGTTATCATTTAATTATCAATACAGATTTTTTGTGGTAAGATCAGACCGCAGTCATTTATCTTGTCAGTGTGCTTGTTTAAAACAAGAGAAATAGTCGACTTTCATTAATAACACAACATAGTTAACTTACATACCTGCCTCCGTTGTTCTGCAGGTTCGTCTTCATCATCTTTTTCAAATTGCTCACTCTGGCTCGAATATGTAAGGCTTGGTGGACAAGTCTTCCGTTGTTGACATTTTGTTAACGTGTGAATAAAAATGCTCTTTGAAGCTATAGTAATCATATCTCTTATCAAACTACAATAATGTAATCCAAACGCGGAAAGTTGAGCTCACTGTGAACTCAGCGACCTGGAAAGCAGGCGGGTAAGACGGTACGCCTTTTTATTTAAAGGGGCCGCATTGAAACGACTTGTTCACAGAAGCACATCAGAAAAGGGGTAGAAAAGGGGCCTGTGGAGCTATAATAATGAGGAATTCAGACCCAAGCATTGCAGTTATGCTTTATATAGACCACAAATGTATGATTTATAAGTAAAAATGAATGATTTAAAAGCATGATATGTACCCTTTAATAGAAATGTTTCTATAATAAAAGATTTGTATGTTTTCTGAAGAACAAGAGCAGAGCTTGACTCTGAAAAACCTGCTGCTTAAGATTTTTTATTTATTTATTTATTTTGGAAATAGGCTCATTTTACAACTCCCTCAAAGTTAAACAGTTGGGTTTTACCATTTTCGAATCCATTCTGCCGATTTTCTGATATTTAGAAAAATATCAGTTACCAGACAGTTCATGGTCCCATTGACTTCCATAGGAAAAAAAAAAAAAATAAATAAATAAATAAATAAAAAAGATATACAATGGATATCAATGGGACCAGAAACTGTCTGGTTACTACTATTCTTCTAAATATCAGAAAATTGGATTCGAAAACAGTAAATCCCAATTGTTTAACTCTGACGGAGTTGTAAAATGAGCCTAAAAACAAACAAATAAATAAAGAAAAATAATAATAATGTGGAGTATCCCTTTAAGTAATCTGTGTGGTTGCTTACAACGCACAAATATAGAGCAAATCAAATTTGGTAAATAAAATATCAAACATGATTGATTGACATGAAGTAACCAACCAGGTTTGTTCTCACATGTCACACAAGCACAGATGAGTCTTCTCAACATTTGTGCTTTTGATAATGTGCTCTATGTGCATTAAACAGTATCACCCTACATTAAATGTGTTCATCAGCTATCGTGTATCTTAAATTAACCGCATCGATTCCTATGGATTACTATTTTGATATCTTTATGAACTTTCTGAAGCATCAAAGTTTTGGTGGAGTGAACTTTTTATGGAGGAACAGAAATATATCTGGTTTAAATAAACATAATAAAAATAATGAAAAGAAAGATCAATGAAAGTATTTTGGGGTTAGAATAACATGATGGGGAGTCATTTATGAATAATTTTAATTTTTGTGTGAATTATCCCTTAACTTTTATGGAAATACCAACGACTTGAGGATACCTTCGCAAACACCATGAATGACAAAATATTTATTTATGTATTTATTTATTGTTATTAAAAAATAAATTGAAACTAAAACATTCAATGAAAAAAAAATAATATATATGTATACATTTATTGTATTACCTAAGTAAGAGATTTAAGTGAGATTTCAGGTAAATAGTTTAGATCATACAGTTTCAGCAGACAAGAAAACTTTTGAATCCTTGACCTAGCTCATGAAGATCACTGTGCACACATCCGAGCGCTGTATTGCAATAGTAATAGTTTGTGGTATGGTAATGATTAGTGTCCAGACTGAGGTGTGTGTCTGTGTGTGTGTTTGTGAGATAGAGGAAATGCTCGAGTAATGGGAGCAGGAAGACTAAATGGCCTATCACACACACCCCTCTCTGACCTCCCCTGAGCCGCCGGACACCATCAAACATCCCGCCACTTTCTTTCTCTCTAATGGTTTCCGTGGTAATCAACATGGCGGAAGTGGCCACGGCACAGTGTGATTAGCTGGGAAGGATTCCCTAATCGTTACATTTGTTCTCAGGCTCTGAGAAAAAGAAGGAAGTTAGCAAGGGAAAGAGGAAACATGGGTGATAAAGTATTGCGAGGACATTAGTGGTGACTGCACACCGACCACTTTGTTAAGTCTGAAGGATGGCTTTATAAGAAAAATAAACACAAGTAACAAAGGAAACCACAGCATCCTAGACTGTGAAACAGTAGTGGAGACTGGGATAAGTTGTCACACATTTCTACAAACTTGATCAAAAAAACGTGCTGTTCATTAAATATTTTGCTCTCTAGAAGAAATAATTTGTGGTTCATCATATCGGTTTGTGCCTAGTCAATTTGCCTGTAAATTTAACAAATATCCTAAGGGCAGTAACACAATAAATGAAAGTATAAAGTATTGTAGAAAGATGTGTTGTGTAAAACATCCAGTAATATTTGTTTTATTTACAACTTTGAACAATCATTTTTTAATGGCCCTATTCCTTTTACACAAGTTCATGAATTGATTTGCATAAAGAGCTAAAAAAAAATAATTAAAAGGAAAGTATTCATGATGCATAATAAAATAATGTTTTTTATTAAGTGTTTGTAGCACACACTCTAACCAAAAACAAGCAACTAGACTTTTGATTAAAACAATCCATTAAGCTAATTGTTAAAACAATATTTCTAAATATTAAAAAAAATTACATATTTGCAGGAAGCTGATGAGTCAACAGTTTGTATTTAACTCTTTCACATATGAGCAGCTATATGTACAGGTCTGGTGACTAAGTGAAGGCAAAGCGTTTTCTCACGCTCAGATAAGAAACACCTCCTCATCACTGCTAGTTCCAACAAAATCTCCCTTCTCTCTCCCCAAATTTATCCTCTTGTCTCCTGAAACACGAGTGATCCTGGCAAACGGAAAGAAGTGAGCAGTGTATGTGTTACAGGAGTGAATAGTGGGTTAGATAACACCTTAAACGAATGACAATAGATGCTGGGAGGATGCAGGGAACAGGTGGGATACGTGACACCTCTGAACACCACCGCTGAGAGTTAGCTGGCAGATTTAAAAGGCAGATATTGATGTCAGGGGTTTACCACAGCACAGCATTCCAAACAGAGCAATAGCAAGATTCATTACGATACTTTACTGTTTACCTCACGTTTATACCAGAGTACTGTTACACTCGGTGACAAAAGCCATGTTCGATGGCGACATTCTTTAAACATACCAGAGAACTATGACTCCTAAAGCCTGACTGACAATCACAGGATCCATTTCCATACTGGAATTTCCCTGTGAATCACACACTGTAAAAATATAGCGACAACTACAATGGATCGACTACCTCACGTGGTGTGTCACCAGTAGGAAAGGCACGGCCTGTGAATAGCCATCCATTTCCTGTGCTAACACAACACATTATATATATATATATATATATATATATACTCTAAAAATTAAACTTTTATTAATTATATAATAATATATATAATAAAAGTTTATAAAATGTTTTGATTAGTTGGTAAACTCCCACTTTTACACAGTTAAAGAACACATCATAACCCAGCAAGTAATAGCCGTCATTTTTCCTTTTAGATTAACCATAGACCTGATATAGTCGGGGAATGAGTAGCCCACTTCTAGCCAAAATACTTGAATACAAATACAAAAAACTTGGATTTGGTTAATATTCTATGATATTCCATCATGTAAGCAAGTCAAGAGTGTGTCTGGTTTAATTAAACACAATTTGTTTGGTTTAATTTCTTTGACATACCGGTATTCTATGCGTAGCCTTTGCGTCTATTCTTGGGCCATGGTTAGATGTTAAATTATTTTTTACTGACTGCCTTTTAAATTTAGCCTTGTTTTAGTCCAGACATCTGGGCTGTGTTTGGATGAGCCCGATCTCATGAAAGTTCGTATCTATATCACGAATGTCATTTCTCGTGGCATTTATAGGCTACGCCAAAAACAGTTTTTGCGTGTATATGGTAAGCGCTTCTCGCGTGCATATGGTACGTACTTTTTGGCGTATAAGACGCACAAACTCCCCACCCCCTCCCCCTAAACCTAACCCAGGGTTTTTAGTGCGTAGCATATGCACAAAAAAAAAAAAAAAAAAAAATTGGCAT
Source organism: Hybognathus amarus (assembly GCA_030378365.1). Lineage (NCBI taxonomy): Eukaryota > Metazoa > Chordata > Actinopteri > Cypriniformes > Leuciscidae > Hybognathus > Hybognathus amarus. The sequence goes on along the minus strand of JAQIUQ010001983.1, from coordinate 254,981 downwards.
ATAAATGCCACGAGAAATTACATTTGTGGAATTGATACGCATTTGCATGAGACTGTGTTGGTTTGGATGGCTATTAGATGTCCTTTAAATGCAAAATTGCTTGCTAGGAACCATTATCATAGTAAACAATGCATAAATAAATAATTCACAACAAGAACAAAAAACATTATTATTATATTTTGCATAGGGAATATTTAGTTATTTAATGGTGAATTATGACCTATACTTTTTGATTCACTCATACCGGGCTGACAAACCTCTTAAAAAGGGCAAATCAATATTCTTTCTTTGAAAAAAAAAAAAATAATAATACAATCATCCTCATATAAAAACATATCTGGTTGATCTGCATGTGTTTTTCAAATGTTTATCAATTGGTTATCAGCTTTTGTAAAAAAAGCATAATTGCATTTAATCTTTTCCTCAAATAAACATGACGTTTGAGGATAAACGAGTGAGCCATAGCTATCAAAGCAACCAAATACCTTTCTTTTATTTCTTTTTCCAGCGATCAATCACTTACCGGCACTGATGTTTTGTGGTCACCTTTGGAAGAGAGGCCAATCTCGTTTTTCCCGTTTTCCCATCATCCTTGTCTTTTTTGATTGGTCTCAGTGGTTCAGGGCCTTCAGGCTAAACAGGTGTGAGTTTGGAAAGACATTTCTCTCATACCTGTGCAGACGCTGTCTAGCCCACCTGCCCTCCGTCCACAATTACCGGAGCCGTTTAGTCGAGAGTACTGGGTGTAAGGAAAACTAATACAATAATTAAACCTGTAAACCACACAGTTTCTACCTTATATCACTTTACGTGTTAAGTAGACTCTACAAGGAACATTTCTTTACAGTGAAAATAAGAGTGGGATGAGGGGGTAGGGGGTGGGGTGACACTAACGAAATAAAGTCTGAACATTTCCTCTATTACACTCACAGTGCACCCTCACCATACACACAGTCATGTCTTCTCTTATAACCTAATAAATCACAATGTTTCACTCTATGGCCGTTAAGGAGGGAATAGAAACTAAACACCTTTTCAGAGCACTACTCATGGGCTCTTCAAACTCCCAAAATGGAGACCGCAGAGCTAGCATTGCTAAATGACTAATACTGATTACTTGGAAACAGTATGGCTAGACTTCCATAGAATTGTGTTTCGGAAGTCTATTGGGGCCAAGCAACTGTTTGGTTATCAACATTCTTTCTTTGAAATATCGTTTTCTTTTTTGTTTTCTTTTTTTTTTTTTTTTGGTTCACACAACTAAGAAACTCATACAGGATTAGTCAGAACATCTTGAGGATGAGTAAATGATGAAATTATTATCTATCTATCTATCTATCTATCTATCTATCTATCTATCTATCTATCTATCTATCTATCTATCTATCTATCTATCTATCTATCTATCTATCTATCTGTCTGTCTGTCTGTCTGTCTGTCTGTCTGTCTGTCTGTCTGTCTGTCTGTCTGTCTGTCTGTCTGTCTGTCTGTCTGTCTGTCTGTCTGTCTGTCTGTCTGTCTGTCTGTCTGTCTGTCTGTCTGTCTGTCTGTCTGTCTGTCTGTCTGTCTGTCTGTCTGTCTGTCTGTCTGTCTGTCTGTCTGTCTGTCTGTCTGTCTGTCTATCTATCTATCTATCTATCATCCATCTATCATCTATCATCTATCTATACACAAATAAATATTCAAATAAAATAAGTTTAAAAAAGTAAAGCGTTGCTTCATCACAAAGCCCATTTACAACACCCTGAAAAGTAATCAAACTGTCAGAAAAATGCTGCAAACGATAAAACGTGTGTGGGTCATTCTTCAATTGGGGTGGCGAATGAGAGGCAGAAATTGTAAAAAATGCTTGTTTGTTTTCTTTTAATAAAATGTATTGCTATGCATTTAAAATTAGTTTAATATTCTATATCAATTAAAATTGAAGCTTAATAACATTTAGATTTTTAAATAATTTGAATCAAACACTGGTGAAACAACCACTTATGTCTATGGTGAAACAACCACTTATGTCTATGGTGTTACCAATATTTGAAGTAACATTTTGATTTATTCTAAATAAACAGGCATATGCAACTTTAGGTAATAATAAATAAATAAATAAATAACTTTAAGGACTCGGTTTCATTGATAATTTAAATATATATTTTTTTAAATAAATGTTTAATTGTTCATCTTGTCCCCTATTTTTGCCAAAGAAGCATTTTTTTTATTGTATATACTCTAAAATGGTCTGTGCTACCTTTATAGTCTTTCTTCTAAAATATTAAAACCATTTTACAGTCTAAATACATTAAATTATAAGATTAAATGGCTCTGAAGGAAAGAAATGTCGGATACATGTGAAGTAACACCACAGACGTTATAACAGCACAGACATATTGCATAAAAGGTTTAGCAATTAAAAGTTTATTGAGCAAAATAATGAAATTAATCATGAGTAGGATTATGATATGATTACAGATGTCCTGTGTGTTGTATTAAAAATACAACAATATTGGTATATTGTCTGTGTAGTTAGAGTCTGTGGTGTTACCAGGAAAGACAGTAACACTACAGACAGTAACACCACAGACAAATTTGCCTAAATCCAGACTTTTCTAAAATGGAGGCTGCCATCATGATGATTTCAAGATCAGAGGACATTCTAAAAAAGCAGACCATATACAGGACAAAGTGTATGCTCGTTGTGCACATGCCTATAGGCACACATTATTAACACACTCTTTAAATATAAAAAAATATATATATATATATTGCGCCATTTTCTTTAGACCAGATTTCAGTTGGTCTAAAATTAGTAACATGCCAACAATCCGCCTGAACACACTTCGTTTTCAGACCGGCACACCCATGTGCGCACAAATGGGTGCAAATGCATTTGCTATATAAACAACGTGGCGCAGGACGTGAAAAATGATAACTGCGTTGGGCTGAACCTAGATAAAAACACTTCGCAATCAACTGGCCTGAATCTCTGTCACATATTGGTCCTGGGCCATCCTTATTGTTGAGCCCCTTATGGCTGTTTGCCACTCACGGTGAATCAAATTCCAAATTGGACGTACTTAACAACAATTAACACAGGCACAGCAAAATATGTTCATGAGCGATGCTGTCCAGACTAGCTGCAGGAAGCTTTTAAATAGTTATTTGCATTATTGGCAGGATGATGAGCTTTTTAATATGTCAGAAATCCAATATTGCCATTAAACCCAGCTGATGTGTGACAGTTAATTATGTTGGCGTATGTTAGGGTTGGAAATAGATTGGTTAAACACTTCCTGTGGCAGACGGCACTTTAAGGTTAATTTGCGTAATTGGTGATCAATCTAGTTAAAGCAGGTCAGGCCTAGCCTAAACATGCTCCTCTTTAGTACCAGCATTCAGTTCAAAGTTTGAACTTGCCAAAATCACACTAAAGGGGGTCTGGGAGGTTCTGGGGGACCAAATCGAGCCATGTCAGAGTAGTTATTTTCTGGAAGCGATCTTCAATGCAGGCTACAGGGGGTGAATGAGCTAATGATCATCTGTTGTGAACCTTCTGCTAATAACTCTGCTAAGTTGTTCTTTTTTTTAATTGTTGTTTATTATAGTACACAACCAGTGCAACTACACTGTAAACATGTCCTTAATAGAACAAATGTTCCAGTTTTTCTTTCACATTTTCAAGTTATTTCAGGTTTTTACACAAACAATTTAGCATTTCCCTATTCAACACTCTATACGGTATGCTTATATGTTATTAGCATCCCAGCTAGTATTTTCTAATTTGCTTAATCTTGGTATTACTTTGTTCTGTAGATAAGCCTTAATGGTGTTATGACAGTCAATACTCTTCATGCATCCATCCAATTAATAGCTTATAGTTGTTGATATTTTTAAGAGAAAAAAAAAAAAATCTTTATTTTTCCTTTAGATGTACACTGTAAAAACATTTTTTTTACGTTTTAAGCAACTTAAAACATTAAGTAACCTGGCTGCCTTAAAATTTTAAGTTGATTGAACTAGAAAAAGTGAGTTGACACAATGAAGGAGATTGATTTAATCTACAGAAACTCAAAATAATAAGTTATCTCAACTAAATAAATTATTTAAGTTGATTTGACAAAAGAAAACATGTTGTGATAACAAATCTTATAAACATTTTTTTTACAGTGTAATTATTATTTATGTAAATTACTATTTTTTTCACAAAAGACTTTTGATTTTTTTTCATTTCAAACACTTCATCTGCTACTTTAGCTATGTTTTAATTAATATTTGTTCAGATCATAAAAGGCTGCTGTGCTATATTATTTAGTATGTATATATATATATATATATATATATATATATATATATATATATATATATATATATATATATATATATAGTCTTCATTTTATAAACGTGGGCATTTGATCTTTCACCACATATTTCACACAAGCACCTCGTTTCCTAAACACCTTACTTTAAATGCCCAAGGAGTTCTCTTTGTTGCATAATGCATCAACCACTGGCCTAAATGTTACATACTGAACCGATACCAGAGGGCATACCTCTTTAAATGAGATCCGTCGGTTTGTATCCCAATATAGGAATCCTATTTGAGCTAGTGCTGTGGTAAGCTTTGAGCTAATACCCATAAACACATCCCTTCATGTATTGCTGGAATGTTATTTTTCTGCACTTTTTTGATGATGCATTAAGTCTGAAGTTGCATCTAACACAGTCTGGGTAATGAAGCCTCCACCTGTGCTGATGTGTATGTGTGTGTATGCGTGCATGTGTGTGTGTGTATGGAGGGTTAATCCGTTTAGGTGTAGCTGTGCTGAGAGTGTTTGCCCGCGGGCTGGACTCTGAATCCATGCAGCTTAAGCAGTGGTAAGGAGATGAGGAGGCCACGGCCATCGCTACAGAAATTAGATGGATGAGGAAATAAACACAACTGCCTCTTATTTGATCCTATCCGGGATGCAGGATCAGAAAGAGAGCGAGAAGGGCTAATTCCTTCTCTAATGACTGTATGGGTCAGTACTCCTGCAGACCTGTGTCAAAGCTCAACACTTTTGATCTGAGGACAGACAGAAGACGGAAACGAGAGGGGAGTGAAAGACAGAAAAAGATACTCTGAAAATTGTTCGGAAAATTGAAAATACTCAATGAGGTAACACTGTAAATTTACATTACATTGCTGGCAAACAGAGCTGCCAGTAGATAACCATTATTTTATAACACAATTATTTTACAGAGTGAAAAATAGAAAGGAAGGGAACTACAATTAAGGGTGTGACAGTAGGCCAAGATAAGCTGCAAACATTACTTTACCTCAGTTAAGCGGTTTGATTTACTGTAACGCACACACTCTTAGAAAAATGGGTTCATTGGGGCTCTATATATGAAGCATAGGGTTCTTTACTCAACTCCAAAGAACCTTTCATGCTAAAAAAAAATGTTCTATAATGACAAGAAAGAATCCTTCTGGCACAAAGGTTCTTTATAGGCTATTATTCATTCATATTTTACATTATTCAGCAACATTTTGTAGTTGTAATTAAATGATTGTTTATTAAACTGTTGTAGTAACTTAACATCACATTTTAATCATGCTGATTTTTGGAGGAAAAAACTAAAATGGCACTCTTCGTGTGATATATACATTTTCTTAATTGAATATCTTGAATTTTGTGATAATTCACATGCATTCTAGAGTAAATCCATTTTAGGGTCTTGATGTGTGTCAATAATATGACATTTTTAATCCGGAAATGACAATACAATTGATAATGAATGAACCCAAAAGGTTTCCTAAAGGGTTCTTATTATTGAACCCTTAAAAATGGTTCTGTATAGAACCTTTTAGGGGTTCCAAATACGTAGCGATGATAGAACCTTTAAAGAGGTGTTTGACTGCGATTTCACTTTTTTCATTTTAAATAGTATGTAATGTTGCTGTTGGTGCATGAACAGTATCTGCAAAGTTGCAGCACTGAAAGTTTGATGTAAACAGAGATGTTGTCTTTTAAAAATCAGGAAGTATAATTGCCTACAAAAACGACTCGATTGGGACTACAGCTGGGTTATGGTACATCACTAACCCACACATTTGCATCAACCCTCTCCCTCCGGAATATGCAGGAAAGGGCATGACCATATTTCAGCAGCTCCTCGTCGAGTGTGTTGTGTTCATCCAGCTGTCAGGTCTTCTGTGTTTCGGGCTTCCCACGGACGCTATACTTCGACAACAATGGATACAATTTTTGTTTGATTATATTCCTGAAAATGACGATCGTAATCTAGCTCTCTGTGCTGCTCATTTTACGGAAGACAGCTTCCAGAATCTCCATGAATTATTTGTTTCTAAATCATGAAGCAGTTCCAACTTTAAAACCAGAGGCAGCAGTTGTTGGGCCACAACCTGTAAGTAGGTTAAGACTTTATCATTTTAAATGTATTTGCATGTATAATTCTCGACATAGCCTTGTGTTTTATTATTTTTCAAATGCCAGCACTGGCTTTATAGGCTACTGGTTATGCTATTTTGTGTCAACAACAAACGCGTACAAACATTATGGACCTGAATTTTGTATAAGTACTAATGTTGTAAATGTATTTTTCATGTATATATGCTTTGTGACTTTATTTTGATTACAAGAACGTAAACTTGCCAACACTGTTTGTGTTTAACAGTCAGTTGCTATTGTTGCCAGTCAGATGCTATTGTGTAAAACAAACGTGTATAAAGTTAAAAAATGTAGCAAATTATCATTCAGAAACCTTTATTAAGAGCCGTGTGTGGTGAGGTTATGCTTGACTCGATTCACCGGATTTCTCGGTCTGATTCTGCCTCACTGATACTGCAGTCTCAACATCATTATTTATGTGTATCCACGTCTATGTTATCCACCTTTGGCATGCCCGTATCGCCGATAAAGGTAATGGGCGTTAACCTTCCGGACAACGTGAGCAACAGTTTAGCCAATCACAACACACCGGCCCAAACGAACCAATCTGAGCCCACTACGTCATTCTGAGGGAGTGTTTTCATAGAATCAGGAAGTCAACCGCTCGTTCAGGGGACAAAGGAGAGCGCGGCTTACAATAAAGGTGAAATTTATGAAAAATAAGACTTTTAAAAAAAGAAAAACCACGGATACATGTTAAATTGCACCCCATAAACACAATCATGCAAAGAAAAAAGGCAGTCAACCACCCTTTTAAGGTTCGAACCTAGAACTTTTTTCTTCTAAGAATGTAAAAATTAAAATGTATACTGTATGCATAAGTGTCAGTGTTCTGACACCTTTCTCAGTTCTGAACAAAATGGACTAAAGTTTTAGCTCACTATAAAACTCTTCTTATGAACACATACCATGAGCACTAGGAAGATGCGTCACAGTAGAAGGCGCAACCATCAGCACCCCAGTGTGTCTGCGAGATTGCGTTATAGTTGTACTCTGCTGAGGGTCCGTCTAACGGCACATTACAGACACACTTCCCATAATGCCACATTACACAACGGACACACTCCATCTCCCCGGTCCCAGCATGCACTGAACACGGGCCACAGGTCCAGCTCGAAAGACGTCTGGTGAAGGAGCATTAAGGGGAGAACAGCGGAGATCTCTCTGGAGTGAACGAGGATTCTGCAGGGATGAGTGATTCTACAGCATCAGCATCAGCCATGCAGGACCATCCTGACCACATCAGAACAGGTAATGTAGTGAGCCACGGTCATCTAATGGAAAGACGTGCGTGATGGATGAGCTGCACCTCTCAATCACTTCATTTACAGAAAAATACGCCTGATAAACCTTGAGCGAGGATAAAAGTGGACATATATGTAGTGAGTGCACTTAAAAGTGCCACTGGTATAGACTGTAATGTGTTTAGAGGTGAATAACAGTGTATTAGGACAGTTTCCTGGAGGCACACCAACATTACACATTTTCAAAACTCTTCCTAATCAAGCACACCTGATTCAACTCATCAGCTCATTAGAACTCCAGGAAACAGGGCTGGGAAACACTGTATTAGAAAAGGTACAGTAAGTGTTAAACTGCATATGTGACTGCAGTGATTATTATGACGATGATGATAGAGGTTGTGGGATGAAGGACTTTTTGTTTGTGTCACTATTAGTCTCTTCTTTTTTCTCTTTAGTAATGAGCTACACATGAAGGTTGGAGAAGCTCAAAACCTGAAATTTGTTAAGCATAAAAACACAAAAACAAAATATTATTCCATAGTTATTGAACAGAATACTGATGCATATTGAATGATATACAAATACAAAACAAAGCCTAAATAAAATGTTCTCTGTAGAACCTTAAATGCTTACTCCACCTTTTTTTCATATTAAACTGTTATTCCCTTAACTAAGATGAATTGATACATACCTCTCTTGTCTCAGTGCATGAACTCAATCGCTCTGGCGCGCGAGACACTTGATAGCACTTAGCCCAGTTCATTCAGTATGGGCCAAGCAGAAAAGCGACCAAACACCTCCACGTTTTCCCTATTTAAATACAGTTACACGAGTAGTGTAACTCGACCTAGTACAGTGAAATACAGCACTTCGACTCGGCACATATTTATCTATGGACTATGCGCAGTAATATCATCACCACGGAGAGTGAGAGGACTTCTCACGAGGGAGTGATGATATTACTGCGCCTGAGTCAAAGTGCTCCCAAGCACTTGCTGTGGTATTCTACCATACAATATAGTAAAAGCGCAACGTTTTATTTTGTTTCACCGTCCTAGGTTGAGTTACACTGCTTGTGTAACTTTATTTAAATAGGGACAACGTGGAGGTGTTTAGTCGCTTCTCTGCTTGGCCCATATTAAATGAACTGGGCTAGTTAAAGGGGTCATGAACTCGCTTTTTAAATGTTTTTATTTTGTTGTCTGAGGTCAACTTATGACGTTTGCTTGGTTTTTACCTTCAAAAACATAAAAATGAATAAGTTATGGGCTATTTTCTTCCCTAGTTTTCAGCCTACTTGAAAAATGCTCGGATTTTATGGGCATATCACATTGAAGACTAGGAAGTAAACGTCCACTGCTGTGAGTGGATAACAGTTTTGCATATTATAATGAGCTTCAACTCTGTCGTTGGTTTTGGACGGTGAATTTGTTTTGAAAACCACTGTTGTAAAATGGCAACCGGAATGATTCGCCCATACATGTTTGACCCAGAGTCCGATCCCGAATCGCAGGACAATGAACCAACAGCACCTCGAATACAACGGATACTTGTAGACACATACACATAATTATTAGATATCAAACGATCTGTAACAATGCAATGCTAGCCGAGTAGATTATTATTTCTAAAATAAAAATATTACTCACATAAGTGTGTTGCACCACTCCTGTTGGATCTAATATAGAAGGTACAGCACCTTTTTTAATCTTAATTGGTCTGCAAATCCAGCCTCGAACTGTGTCTTGTTCACAAAACAATCCTTGGTGAAATGAAGCGAACATACGGATAATGTTTTACACTCATCAGCTGGAACGTCATTAAAAACACATTTTAACCAGGCATTCCTAATATTGGAATCCAGAGGAAGCTTATGCAGCAACTGTCTTCTTCCACAGCCAGGCACGGCACAACATTTTGTCAACTGAATGTTTATTGCTGGTAGCTCGCTCCGGTTTGTCATCACGAGGTATGCTTTTGTTTACCTATGCGTGAATGCGTGAATGCGCGAATCGGTGGGCGGGGCTGAAACCGGCCGTGTTGAAGTAGGCGTTGATGAGCGGGTGGGTTTTAGCGTCATTGACGTCATACTTCCACACTTTCAAAAACGAGGCGTTTGTTGAGGCTGGTGTCAATAAAAGCTTTTATTGGACTAACAAGTTTGTTTTCAGTTCTGAAATTTACAGGATATTCTTATAATATGATGACCTCTTAGATGTCAAAAGCTCAAGGAAAATTTGATTTCTCAGTTCATCACCCCTTTAAGTTCGATCAAAGTGTCTCGCACGCCAGAGCGATTGAGTGCATGCACTGAGACGACAGAGGTATGTATCAACTCGTCTTAGTTAAGGGAATAACGGTAATGCTTCCTTTTACAGTTCAGTTACCCATGTAAATACTATGTACTTATTTTAGTAACTACAATTACTGGGTAATAACTAGTACTAACCCTGAACCTACCCCTTAACCTACCCCATGTTAACCGTTCCATGTACCTTATATTAGCCAGTACTTTCTAGGTAAGTACACTGTAAGTACGCTGTAAGTACTGTACTGTAAAAGGAAGTGTTACCGGAATAACATAGTTTAATATGAAAAAAAAAAAAAAAAAAAAAAACGGTGGAGTATCCCTTTTAAAGGTTCTATCATCGCTAGGTATTTGGAACCCCTAAAAGGTTCTATAGAAATACTTTTTAAGGGTTCAATATTAAGAAAAAAATCAGCATGATTAAAATGTGACAAATCTCCAAAAATCAGCATGATTAAAATGTGATATTAAGTTACTACAAGTTTAATAAACAATAATTTAATTACAACTACAAAATTTTGCTAAATAATGTAATATATGAAAGAATAATAGCATATAAATAACCTTTGTGCCAAAAAGAGTTCAATCTTGTCATTATATAACCTTTTTTTAGCACAAAAGGTTCTTTGGAGTTTAGTAAAGAACCCTATGCTTCATATATAGAACCCCAATGAACCATTTTTTCTAAGAGTGTGCCGAAGATCGATATGCTAATGTTAGCTTGGGTAGGTCAAAAGGCATTCGGATGGGATTAGATTTCACTGAGGACAGTTGAGTTTGCCGAAAAACTCTTGGTAATTTGCTCTGCAATTTTTTTATAGTCGTTGTGTGAGAAAAACGCAGACTTGGCAAATTCGGACAGGAATAAAATCTCAAAGTACGTCTGTGAAGCACAAATTTCTCTAACGTCTCCCAGGAAAACTAGAATGTCCGAAAAGGTCTAAAAATGGAAAAAAAGGATCCTTTCATCTCAACACAATCTTCCCCGCTGTTTCTAAATGTGTGTGTTGACAGTAAGATTTGTGCTTGAGTGTGCAGGAGTTTGCATGTGTTCAAAAGGCAGAGTGTGAGAGCTGGGCTGTTATTGGAGTATTTGTGTGTGTTTGAAGGGGAGAGAGCTGACGTGTGTGTGTGTGTGTGTGTGTGTGTGTGTGTGTGTGTGTGTGTGTGTGTGTGTGTGTGTGTGTGTGTGTGTGTGTGTGTTTGAGGGCTGATGGTATGGCAGATGGAAGTCCCTACGGCTACAGCTTTAAAGCTTCTCTCTCCAAAGGCCAGCAGGATTTTCATTACAATAGACCCTTAATATTCATCACCCTCCCCTCAACAAACACACACAGAGAGCTGAACACACACTCTTACAGTATCCACTTGGGCCCCTACAAAGGCCCAGTCCCTCAGCACACACACAGAAGCAGGGACTGATGTACTTCACATAAACATCAGGCCACAATCTGCTTGTGTTTCAAAAGTTTTCTTATTAAATCAAAGCAGTCTGTCTGAAGTCTAAAGTTCATAGTTCAACTGAGTATCGAGTCTCCTTCAGCTCCTGGTGACTGTAGACACATTGCAGGACAAACTCGTGATTGAGGGAAAATGAAAGGTAAAATGTAAATAACTAAGTTATTGCTGTGATTGTTTCTGTCAAAAGGATTCATTTTTTGCCTGCATAGTTCCCAGGCATGCTCACATTCTCCAGAGATGTTTAAATCCGAAACTCATACTCAAGCTCATATTCTTTTTCCACCAGCACAGCGAGTTTTGAAGCGGTGTTGTGCTGACAGCATTACTGTGGACTGGTAGGAGCAGAGAAGATTGTGGTAGATGTTTCTTTGTGTACAGAAGCCCAGGGCAGAAGATCCAGTCAGGTTGTGACACTCTGTAATCGTAATCCTCAAATATCCCTCAATGACGGTGAGGTGAGACTTCCAACAATATGTATTACCTCTAATCTCTTTCTCTGTCTCTCTCACTCTCAACTACACACACACACACCATGGATTTATCCCACGGTCTCAGTGTCTGAGCCCGAATACTTATCACTTCCCTTAAAAAAGTAAAAATGTCACTCCAAAAATATGGAAGAAATCCAGAGTTGCAGGGCAGTCCATAAATGTGGCTTTAATATTTATAGAAAATGTTTTATTATAATCACCAGCCACTTTATTAGGTACACCTTTGGTAACGCAAATATCTAATCACCCAATACCAGGAACTCAATGCATTTAGGCACATAGACATGATCAAGAAGATCTTCTAAAGTTCAAACTGAGCATCAGAATTGGGAAGAAGAGTGATTTAAATATTGGTTGTTGATGCCAGATGGTATTTTAGACAGTGATTCAGAAACTCCTGATCTACTGGGAACAGTCATCTCTATGGTTTACAAAGATTGGTCAGAAAAAGAGAAAATAATCAGCAGTTCTGTGGGCGAAAATGCCTTGTTGATGCCAGAGGTCAGAGAAGAATGGCCAAACTGGTTCAAGCTGATAGAAAGGCAACAGTTACTCAAATAACCACTCGTTACAACCGAGGTACTACAGGAGAGCATCTCTGCAGCATTCCATAAAATCTCAAATCATCTCAAACTAGTTTCTTGAACAAGACCGCACAAGTTCACTATACTCAAATGGCCTCCAGAGTCACCAGTTATCAATAGAGCATATTTGGGATGTGGTGGAACAGGAGATTCAAATCATGGATGTGCAGCGACAAATCTGCAGCAATGCTTTCATATTAATATGGAACAAAATATCTGAGGAATGTTTCCAGAACCTTGTTGAATCTATGCCATGAAAAATTCAGGCAGTTCTGAAGGCAAAGGCGGATCCAAGCCAGAGTCTGTATTAAGAGGGCTCTGCTGTAGTAAGATGTGCCATCTTTCAAATATGAATCATCCTTATTCTTGTAATTTTTAAAAGACAAATACAACTCATAGGTTTCAATTGCTTCTTAATTGTATTGAGCAGTGATTGATCTGATATCATTATTTTATTTCACTTTTTAGTACAGTGTACTCTCATTTTATTTAACAACTAGTTGCCATTTAAAAAAAAAACAGGCCTCAAAAACTGGATGATATGTAAACTGCTTTGGGTTAAGTTTGTGGTTAAGATAAGTTTATCTTATGTCAAGTATATATACATATATATATATATATATATATATATATATACACTCACCGGCCACTTTATTAGGTACCCCATGCTAGTAATGGGTTGGACCCCCTTTTGCCTTCAGAACTGCCTCAATTCTTCGTGGCATAGATTCAACAAGGTGCTGGAAGCATTCCTCAGGGAGTTTGGTCCATATTGACATGATGGCATCACACAGTTGCCGCAGATTTGTCGGCTGCACATCCATGATGCGAATCTCCCGTTCCACCACATCCCAAAGATGCTCTATTGGATTGAGATCTGGTGACTGTGGAGGCCATTTGAGTACAGCGAACTCATTGTCATGTTCAAGAAACCAGTCTGAGATGATTCCAGCTTTATGACATGGCGCATTATCCTGCTGAAAGTAGCCATCAGAAGTTGGGTACATTGTGGTCATAAAGGGATGGACATGGTCAGCAACAATACTCAGGTAGGCTGTGGCGTTGCAACGATGCTCAATTGGTACCAAGGGGCCCAAAGAGTGCCAAGAAAATATTCCCCACACCATGACACCACCACCACCAGCCTGAACCGTTGATACAAGGCAGGATGGATCCATGCTTTCATGTTGTAGACGCCAAATTCTGACCCTACCATCCGAATGTCGCAGCAGAAATCGAGACTCATCAGACCAGGCAACGTTTTTCCAATCTTCTATTGTCCAATTTCGATGAGCTTGTGCAAATTGTAGCCTCAGTTTCCTGTTCTTAGCTGAAAGGAGTGGCACCCGGTGTGGTCTTCTGCTGCTGTAGCCCATCTGCCTCAAAGTTCGACGTACTGTGCGTTCAGAGATGCTCTTCTGCCCACCTTGGTTGTAACGGGTGGTTATTTGAGTCACTGTTGCCCTTCTATCAGCTCGAACCAGTCTGGCCATTCTCCTCTGACCTCTGGCATCAACAAGGCATTTCCGCCCACAGAACTGCCGCTCACTGGATGTTTTTTCTTTTCGGACCATTCTCTGTAAACCCTAGAGATGGTTGTGCGTGAAAATCCCAGTAGATTAGCAGTTTCTGAAATACTCAGACCAGCCCTTCTGGCACCAACAATCATGCCACGTTCAAAGTCACTCAAATCACCTTTCTTCCCCATACTGATGCTCGGTTTGAACTGCAGGAGATTGTCTTGACCATGTCTACATGCCTAAATGCACTGAGTTGCCGCCAGGTGATTGGCTGCTTAGAAATTAAGTGTTAACGAGCAGTTGGACAGGTGTACCTAATAAAGTGGCCGGTGAGTGTATATATATATATATATATATATATATATATATATATATATATATATATATATATATATATATATATATATATATATATATATATCCAGTATACTTAATATTTCCTATGTCAGAAAGACATTAACGTTAATAAATGTGTTTTCTTTATTACTTGTATATGTTGACTAATGCAGTTAATGGAACCTTACTGTAAAGTGTTACCAATAAACTGACTGTAAACACTGTATTGTGGTGCATATTTAATTGTGGTTGTTTACACTGACCTTCAACCCTAAATGTTTAATCATGTGTTCTAATTACTATGCATGATTTATTACAAGGCACATGAACTATAAGCGATACTGGTTACACTTTATTTTAAGGTGTCCGTGTTATAGCTTAATTATATATTGAAGTACTGAGTAAATATTATTAACTACATGTACTTAGGGTTAGGATTAAGATTAGGGTGTTGATTAGGGTTATTTGCAAGTAAGGTAACACTTTATTTGAAAGGGTGTGCATAAGACTGACATGACACTGTCATAAACATGACATAACACCTGTCATGAACATGAAGGAGTTTTATGAATGTTTAAGTGTCATTCGGTAAATTATGACACTTTAAATGCAAAGTTGACATTGTTTAAATGTCTTTGTTATGACAACTTGACATTAACAAAGACAAAAAAATCTTTGTCATGGCAACTTGACATTAACAAAGGCAAAAAAAAATGTCTTTGTTATGACATATTGACATTAACCAAGACAAAAATGTCTTGTTTATGACAACTTGACATAACCAAGAAATCATAACCTGTTAACCTGTAATGTGTTAACTTTACATTACCCTATCAAATGTTATGGTTGGTTTTAATTTTGGTTGTCATGACACCATTATAACTGTGACATGAATATTTTATTTGTCCTCAAGTAAAGTGGAACACATTGTACTAGTTATAATGATGTCATTAAGGGTCATTAGACTGTTAAATGCTTTAACAACAGCGTCATTAATATTTCCCTTTACCTCAAGTAAAGTGGAACACATTGGAATAGTTATGATTTCTTGGTTAATGTCAAGTTGTCTAAACAAAGACATTTCTGTCTTTGTTAATGTCAAGTTGTCATAATCAAGACATTTTTGTATTGGTTAATGTCACGTTGTCATGACAGACATTTTTGTCTTTGTAAATGTCAAGTTGTCATAACAAAGACATTTTAAACAATGTCAACTTTGCATTAAAAGTGTCATAATTACCGAATGACACTTAATGACAACAGTTATAAACATTCATAAAGACTCCTTCATGTTCATGACAGGTGTTATGTCATGTTTATGACAGTGTCATGACAGCTTTATGCACACCCTTCAAATAAAGTGTTACCAAATTTTCTGTTCAAGTAAGTGTAAGAATTAATATTACTGGAACAAGGTTAAATAACATGTAACAGTATTTATAACATGTAACAATAACATACCACAATTGGTACTATTGCTGCGACAATGCTAAAGTGTGATGCTGCAGTGTTGTGGAGTGTGTGTGTGTGTGTTTAGCTCAATAAAATTACAATTTCCTGATCTGCCAACATAATGGCTTCTATCAGATTAAATTGGCCTGGATTGACAGTTATTCTTCAGCATTATAGAGGATGCAGATGTCACTGTTGTGGAAAATGTATGCGTTTATGATCGTGTGTGTTTGTGTGTGTGTGATGGTAATGAGAGAAAGCTGTAAGACGCACACGACACATGCTCAGTCAGCATAATCATTATCTGAGCTCCTGCTCTATTTCTAGCTTCAAACACACATACAAATTCAATGTGACACACTTCATTTGTCCTGGACTGAATGACCCAGTGCACTCTCTCTGAAAGTCTCAGTTAGGATAATCGCAAGGACTGGAAGTAACACTTTAAGAATTTCCCATTTATGTAGACCACTGATCTAAATACTGTATATTTGTGGGATGCATCCTCCTATGGTGATCTACCAATGTCAGTTACAATGTTAATTATAATAACAACCTTCATGCACAGATGGCACCAATTTTTTTAAGAATAGGTCATATACAGGAAACTTTAAGATATAGTGATATATTCAACAAAGTAAAGCAGAATTACATTTATTGGAGTATTATTAGACATTATTATTCTACATTGACTGAATATTCAACCCACAAACATTTTAAAATACAAACAGGACTGAATGGTTGTCGACACAGAAGATGTTTTGAAGTAGAAATGTTGACACATCTTTTGTCCCGGATCCTTCCATCTGACCGACCTAGCGCATCTTATCATTCGCTCCCTCAATGACAGGACGCGTGAAGCGATGGCAAGCATAAGTTTGGATAATGACTTCAGTCCGCTGAGCAGATCAGAGCAAGAACAGCATCTGTGTGCATGAAATTATCTACAATGAACCGAACTTAGAATTCATGCATGAAATAACCATGCTGCAAAAACATTTTTATTTTTTATTTTTATTTCTCAAGTGTTCACACGGGCTTTTAAAAACCCTCCATTAGTGTGCAACATTACCTAGGTGACATCAGAAAGGTTTGGCAGTCATTGTCAACACAGTACTGTCCGCAGGGATTTATGTGTCTGTTATTCACGTCTTAGACGAACACATGGTTCCACAGCTTTCCTCTGTAAATTCAAAGTCTGAAAAGAACAAGAGAAGAAGAAAACTGAGAAGACAAAAAGGTGATGGACAGAAGCAGACAGCTAGTCTCTGCGGTCACAAGTGAAACAATTAGACGTGGGGCTAAAAAGATGTGCTCTTTTGTGTGGTTGGCCGATCATGAGTGCCAGTGATTCAACCTAATCTCATGTAGCACATTATACCGTGAGAGCATCATCTCAAAAGTATCACGCTCACAGATAAATATGATATGGAGATATTCTGACACAATGAAGGTCTAAAATCTGGCACTCCATCATTACTGATCATAAGACTCTGTAAGACACTTCATCATGGAATCACATGACTGACAGCGGACTCTCTAATAGGCTAGCAGAGCAAATGCCTGGGATTTTTCTCTGATCCGGGGTTATTATGATGAACCCCTGCTAGACTTCCATGATCCTTTGGTAAACACCGTGAGCAGGGGCTCATATCACCCGATTAACCTGCCGTAGAGCCCTGTTTGCACAAGTATATTATTAGCATCAATAACACTTGTGATCCGGGCTGAGACCGGACAAAGGCCTTCATTCAAAGCCCTCCGCAAGCATCAATTTACCAAATTACCAAAAATCACCCCCAAGTGTTTGCGTTCCTTCCAAGGGTTATCTTTCGTTTGTTCAGCTACGTTATTTTGCTACAACTGAAAAACATTTGCTCGGTGATAACCATCTGACCGATAGTTATGTATATCAGATTGGATCTGAGGGCTTGTTGAATGCCGTCCATTAACAGAGAGAGGGAGAGGGAGCGAGAGAGAGAGACGTTGACTTTAAGACTCTATAGGCTCTATCGGAGTTTAGTGATTCAGGTCAAATGATTGTGAAATAATGATTATCTTAAAACACAACCAACACAATCAGATCACCTTATCTATTTGCTCATCTGGCTGTTATAAGTCACGTAGAGCAGCCAAACAACAACTGAAGTTAAAGTTTTAAGGGTCAAGAGCCCAACTAAAACACACACTGATCTCCATAATGGTGACTTACAAATTACGTTTTTCTCCTTCAGTGATTCTACTTGTTATCATCAGGTGTCTTCAATGTTGGCAATAACAAAATAAAAGAAAAAAGACTTCTTAATTCATCTTTGACATCAGTCTGTTTTTAATATTTTTGTTAAAAAATGTGTAAATTTTACAATTTAAAATGGTTAACTTTTAAGTCATTCATTTGGTTAAGTATTACTCAATTCTTATTTTTTTAAATTTAATTAATACTATTGATTGTAATCTGTTGCCTCAAATTTATTGATTTGATTTAACATATTCAGTCATATTATTTTTTACAGTTTAGAATCTTTTCACTCACATGTTCAGACAGGTCTATTGAGTAGCTGGAATTCCGAATGTTGAAAACTATTCAGTGTGGTGAAAACAGAAAAGGAGTGATGGCCTAAAATATTCCAGTGCTGTTATATTAAATATTCAACGCATTCTCATCCTTTATCGTCATATAGAACCCTATATGACAAAATGGCGCTATACTACGCACATGGCATCCGTTATCGTTAATATAACACGTGCTGTGAGGATAGGTCTAGGTGTGGGTTAGGGTAGGGTAGTCTCATATTACGCTAAAGGATTTATTGGATTTATTACGCCTTGGGTTTGCATGTTATATTAACGATAAAGGGTGCCATGTGCGTAGTATAGCACCGTTTTGCATATAGCATTCTATATGACGATAAAGGATAAGAACGGGCCCAAATATTCCCATTCCCATGTCTAACCCATTAAATATTCCATTTCCCATGTCTAACCTAACCTCACAGGAAGGTCAATCGTACCAATTTGGCAACTTGTGAACGAATTAGCAAAAGTCTTACAAATTTGTTGAGTGAGGTCATATGAATTTGTACGATTTAGACACCTCATAAAGTTTGTATAAATTGCCTTGAGATAGGGTTGGAAACATTTGTTCTCTGGAAAGCCTCTTGGCCAATCAAATTAGAAGGCTGGAATTGACCGTTTTGTAATAAAGCTTTGTAAAAAGGGCTTTTTTGAAGCAAAAGTATATTCATATGCCACATTTTCAACACAATCTATTTGCATGTGTCAGTCTTTCTGCAAAGAAAACTTTCATTTAAGAAACAAGTAAAAGAGAAACATGTATTACTGTTGCAGAAAATTGTAATGATTTCTGCAGTATGCATGAATTGTGTTACAAATGTATTACATTAAGTTGAGTGTCAACGCATGTATGCCAACACAAGTCAAATGTGGCATGTGACGTCAATAGCATATTCCAGCAGGTTCTGCATGCGGAGCTGATTAGGGAAACAAAGGATCAAGGTGAGAGCAATAGATGAAAGCTGTAATCTTGTTTCTTCCGACAGGAAGATTCTCAGGTCATGTGACAGGCAGGGTCATGTGACCTGTGTCTGACAGATGAGAGGGTGTTGACAGATCTCACCCACATTCTCAGGACCCCGTGAAAACCGATACCCTGGAAAAATCACCACAGATGACATTTCCCCCTTTTTCGGTCATTAACAGGTGAGAGAATATGGAATGGAAATATATGCTGTTTTTTGTCTGAGAGAAGGAGAATCTGTGTTTCCTGGAGCCATTTTGCCCAGCAGAGGCCATTCCCCAGTGTCCTTCTGGAGTCCATGGAGAAAGAGCAGCCAACAGCCATGCCTGAAGACACACACTACACACCTGCTGATGAGTGTAGTGTTGTGGGATTACCTTTATGGCCCAGGGGACTAGACCAAACACACACACACACACCTTCATTCATGCTGAGGTGATATACCTATCTGTCTCAGTAAGTGTGATTTGATTTTAAGAGGTCGTTTATAAACACACATACTGCTATCCTGTAGGAAATTTTACAATTGAGATTTAAGCAATATCTCGATTGTTTCTCCAATGCAAAAATGAAATTAGAAATGGAGTGAGAATGGAGAGCAAATGTAATTGTACGGCACCTTTGATAATTCTTCTATTAAGAATTGCATGCCACATTTTTATAAATGTAATAATCATTTGTTAACATATCTTCCTTAATGAGCTCATTGCTTCTTCCTTAAATAATTACATAGTTTAAAAGAATACATTTTAGCCAACTGTGCTTTTCTATATGTACATTTCTGAAATACATACCTGCTTAGACTACCTCTGATAACTGATCACTCTAAATTCTAATTTGGATGCATTTTCTGTAAAGCTGCTTTGAAACGATGTGTATTGTGAAAAGCACTGTATAAATAAATGTGAATTGAATTGAATAAGCTCCCAGTAATCTATAGTATATAAACATGCTTCCTTGTAGTGTTTTCTCTCTGTCTGCAAATCTCAATGAGAACTTAAACAATTCCAATCAAGACTAAATCAAGTGATAAATGATAGCTCTGTTTTTACTCTGTCAACAATTGACTCATTTCTGTCTATTTTTATGTCTCTAAGGAATGTTAAGATGTCTCAGATAAAGCTGATACTTGGTGGGTTCTCAGAGCTCTGAAAGAGCGCAATACAAATCTCAGAGCTCAACCTCAGCGCAATACAAGAAAAAAAAAATCTCCTCTGGGTAACTGTCATGTTGGTGTCCATTTTTTTTTCTTCTTTTTGCTCAGTTGTGCACCTGCTCAGTTCACCCACAGGCATTGTGGGAGCCCCAAAGCCCTCTGGGACACTCTTCAGTTCATGAATATCATCCAATAGCCTTTTCACAAAAGAATACCAATGCGGTTAACAAACAAAATAATTCTTAAAAGCCTCCCCCTCACCGTGTTTGAATAAATGGACAATATTATGAGTGCTGGCTTATCACTGCAGTCCATTTACCTCCTCTAATGAGGACAACACACTGCTGTCACTCACTGAGCTCTAGTAAATAACTGTCATTCTGTTTCACACCTCACTGTATTAATAAGACAAAACTGCGATGCTATTAATATCAGACTTGTTTAATTAGATATTTGCTGAGTGGAATGTTTAACTTAAATTATATTTCACAATTTTCCATTTTCAGTACAGTAAAGGTAATGTATGCTTGATTATAGAGTGAAACACCCAGCCAAATGTTCTGCCAAATTAAAGGAAAGAATGTTTGTTGCCCTGTTGTGAACTGTATTGTCATTAGTTTTGCAAACACTGAATGGTAGCTATTATATCACACACTGAAAACATGTTCCTGTATTATTTCCAGCTGACATCACCTGGCCTGCATAAGGCCAACCAATTCTTGATTAGCTATTGTGTCATTGCTATTCTGGTAAGGAACATAAAGTATTCTGGTAAGGAACACTGAGTGAAGAAACGTAATTTAGTGAGTGAACACATCTAATCTAACTTAAACTGCCACTCACCTTGCTCCAGCATCAGCTGTGTTGGCACCCCCTTCCACCTTCCCTATTCCACCAACATAATTTAGGCATCTTGATACCATACTCATCTTCCAAGCATTAATAGTATTTCTAAGCTCAAGTTGAAGCTGCTTTCTTGAGCTCGTCCACTGAAGATGAAATTATCAAACAAACTTTTTACAATAAAGTGAATTCTTGATGGATAATACCAAGTTAATATTGGATAATTGGATACCTGCAGAAAGATATTGTGCTGTTTCTTACATGTTTTTCAAAGTGAAGTGAAGTTTTTATGCTAAATGAATTTGGTATGCTAGATGAATTTTTATGCTAAATGAATTTTATTACGTTGTTTGTTGTATGTGTCGCAGCAATTTGGAAATGAAATTTCCAGTGAGTGGTGCTAAAAGCAAGAGAGTAATCCATCAGCCGGAAGTTGAAGCATCGCGGAGCCGCCATTGTAGCAGAAATTCACCTGATGTTAGCATCCCATTGACTCCCATTCATTTTGGAGTCACTTTGACAGCGAATAACTTTACATCCGACACGACTTAAGACTTAATTTGTCCATTATTTATTTCTAAAGAAACACAACAATATATAAATTGCTCCCCCAGATAGCAAAAATCCTCTGGCCCAGATCTGGCCCGACAGTTCGTAAGTTCTGGGCCAGATCCGCACAACGGACCCGGGCCGGTGTCTTTTGGCACACGGATCTACGGATTTTTTCCTCATCTGGACCAGAACTGGGCCAGCTCCAGATTCCTTAATGGCGATTTGACCCAGATGTGTCACGCATGCGGCCCGAATCTGTTTCGCGACTGTTGTACCCGCGCACTAAAACTAGTGCCCGGGCTGGATCCGTATTACAGCGGTGAAACGGATGTTACTGTAACGCAGATTTGCCAGTTTAGAGACTGATCCGGCCCGGAGTCCGTCTGCTGTCTTACTTTGTATCTGACGTTACAGCCCCATAAAAGCCGTTTTTGCAAAAATAGGCTAACGATTGTGTCAGTACCATGGGACTTTCTGTCGCACAATTGAGACATTACCGTATACACAGGAGGAGAAGCTCGCTAGGCAATCTTTTACTGTCTATAAGGGCAATCGGTGGGACATGGAGGCATAAAGTCAAGGTAGAAGCCCATAAATAGAGAGTGCATAAAAGCAACGGGACAAAATATTTCAACAACGTTTTTGAGGAATTAAAGTAGGTGATTCAAATTTGTCTTGGCACAGCTACCTGAAGATTTACAACTGTCCGGCTCAGTTTGAGCCTGCGCAGTCGCTCAGACATCAGACAGGAAGTGCAATAATCTGACTTCAGTCTTCTCCATTGAAAACAATGGGGTTGCTGTGTCCATTTCTTTTACTGTCTATGGCTAAACGGTTAATGCTCTATGAACTACCCTCTGCACAAAAACCAGGAGCGCCTTAAGATAACCAGAGGCCCCTGGGCTACAGCATCATGGTACTTCAGATGACACGCAGATTATTTCCACATCTTCGTAAACTACCGAGCTGAACTCTCTCGCACTGTATGACATTACAGAAAGCTAGCTGTCCAGTTCAGGCTTTGCTGAAAATGTGGTTCTGGGTCCTGAAAACATAAGGCTGTGTGTTTGTTTATACACAGACAGCAACATAGTGTTGGCCCAATGTGGATCCCATGTGTACCAGATGTGGGCCAGATCTTGGCCAACACTGTGTTGCTATCTGGTAGAATGCAGTTGTCACTGCTGTATATTCCATTTATAAATATAATTATTAGAAAAATATGATTTTCATGTAGCAAGTAGGCCTCAGCCCCTGGAAGCCTGTGTGTTAATTCACCCCTTCCTAAAACTAATCTAGTGTTAACAAACGCAAATGTGAGCTACTGAAAAAGCAGAAACAATCTTGCCATTTTGGATTACTTATACAAATAGTTGAGTTCTTTTATCAGGACTGGTGTTTTTAATGAAATTTGTACCTAATTGCTCACATTTTACATGCAGCGCTGAACGAGCTACCACGCAAGTTTACTAAATCAGAAAATTGCAAATCATGCATTGTGGTAGTGTTTTGAGGTCATAGCAAATTATTGTGCTAGGAACAGCACACAAATACATGTTTACTGTATGAATGATAATCTGACTTTGTAATCATAAATTGTGTGAAGACTGTACAAAAGTATTACCAAACAGAATTGCAAAAATTATATTTTCAAACCAGTTCCATAACTATCCCTCATCCCTTTTGTCAGCCAAACAGTCTTGGCCCAAGCACCACAGGTTGAGCCAATGCTGGTTTGGTTGCTTAAACAAAAAGTTTAGTAGCAAAACAGTGTTTTACACTTTTTTAACAATTTACATTTAAGCATTAAAAAAACAGTGAGTATATGGATACAGCATTTAGAGATACGTATCTGTGTGTGTATCTCTCTGTGTGTGGGTGTGCGTGTGTGTGTGTGTGTGCGTGTGCCCTTGTGTGTGTGTGTGTGAGTGAGTGAGTGAGTGAGTGAGTGAGTGAGTGAGTGAGTGAGTGAGTGAGTGGGTGGTGTCTGTGTCCAGGAGAGGGCAGACATACTGTGTATAATCCTTTTTGGATTTATACATTTTAAGGGTGATGGTGTCACAGGTGAAGAGATAGAATCTAAGGGCATTGCATATTCAATCACATCAACCTCTTGTTAGCTGTTAGGAACATGGGAGCTCTGAGAACAAAACTGATGTCATGTGTGAGAAATGTGCAGTGAAATTCATTCTTCAATAATGAATCTTATTTGTGGATAGTATGCAATCTTTTTCTCAATACTATACCTGTTTTATTACTCAAATCAGTCACCTAGATGGAAAGTCTCTGGCAATTAAAAGGAATAGTTCACTCAAAAAAAAAATGCTGTCATCATTTACCCTTATTCATACAAAACCTGGGTCTGCTTTCTTCTTTGTAATACAAAAGGAGATATTTAGGAAAATATCCAAGTTGGTCATTTTAATATAATTAACAATATAATAAAAGTAGTCTATACACTATTACAGATGATCTCTCGCTATTATAACTCTCTTATCTCATTCACTCTCATGCAAATTTAAATGTGCATCAGTCAACAATTATTAATGATGATTGACATATTTTAATCATTGACACTACAACTGAATTTTCTTTTCAAAGACTGAATCAAATCTTTTATAGACTGTTTCTTTAATGCAACAATAATGTGTGTACATTTTTGGATTTAAAAATACTTGTGAAACAAATTATGCAAAAGACTACTGCCGAGATTCTGAACGCTGTATCCCGTGGACACATTACTATCCCACGAGGCAACGGGAGTGGAGTTGTGAAGTGACTTAACTAGTGCCATGAGTTTGAGACAGAACTGTTTGATGAACAAGTGGCAGATGATATTGGGCAGAAGTGGTTGAAAAAGTTGAAATCCTGTTTGGATGAATACCTACAGAGTTATGTTTTCTTCCAGAACTCCTTGCAGCAATACCTTGCTTAAGTTGCTTTCATTAACTCATTGAAGTCAGAGTAATACTAGTTGTAGACCTAGCTGTAATACTGTTTCATGCTTAGAGCCAGGATTGGCTAGTAAAATGCATTTGTTCAAAAAAGCAAAACCTGACAGAAAATTCCTGTGCCCTCTGTGCCTGATACCCTGAAGTAACCTGATACAAATTAGCAATAATCATCATGATCGCTTCTGCATTTAGCCATCTTCTCATCTACACAGTTTTGTGTATGGAAATTATGAGAAAATTAAACACAAAATTAAATCTAGTGAAAGATTCCCACAACAGGACAAAGCAATACTGCTGATACAATCTACCTTCAGGCTAAATTTATTTAAAACTTTAGAAACTCATTACCAAAAGTTATGTTTTATTACAAAATACTAAAAATGAGCTGAGATGGGGTGCATTTCCCAAAAGCACCATTAGCTAACTATAGTTGTAAGTTCTGTCGTAACCAATGTAGTTGTAATATATATATAAAGACCTCTGATGCAAAAGCCTCTAAAAGCCATCTGTGTCAAAAATTTGATAATATTGAGTGAATGCTCTCCTCACATATTATACTGTCATCAAATACTTTCACTTCAAACTCACTAAATCCCAGCCTCAGCCGAGGTAGAAACCAATACATAAGAGCCTAAAAAAAAATTTAATATTAAAGAAAATCTTTAGATGGACTTAGAAGCTTTTGCATCTGAAGTTTTCACACACACACATATATATATATTAGGGCTGTCAGTTTAACGCGTTATTAACGGCGTTAACGCAAACCCATTTTAACAGCGTTAATTTTTTTATCGCGCGATTAACAGTCTTTTTGTCCTCGCAAACTTTGTAGTTTTTTCACCTGCTTTTGCAACAGGATGCGGTATGCATCCTGATCCATTTCGGCGTCTCGCGCTCGTCATCCACTCAAAGCCGGCTCGCAAGCCCAAACAAGTGTGTGCGTTGTGCCTGTTGTTTTGTTTCCGGTCTAGCTAGATCCGCTTGCGCTTTGGTTGAAGAAGCAACAAAACGTCCTCACGCAGCGCAAGCCATTGAAATGAATGGGTTTCAGAGCACAGCACATTTTTTTCACCCTTTTATTGATAGACAGTGTTACATTGTGTGGGAGATTATTTATGTTAGTGTGAAGTTGAACACTATTCCAATGTTATTTTCAATAATAATAATAATAATAAAAACATTTGCACTAAACAAGCCAATCCACTGTTCCATGTTGATAAGATAATTAAAATGAGAAAAAAATAATGTAACAAAAAGAAATCAAAAGATATTTAGAATAGATAAAAATGTGCGATTAATCGCGAGTTAACTGTGGCATTAATGCCATTAATCGCGATTAAATATTTTAATCGTTTCACAGCACTAATATATATATATGTATGTATGTATGTATGTATGTGTGTGTGTGTATATGTGTGTGCATTAAATGCGCAAGGGAACTCCAAAGTTTGACATAAGAGGGAACCCACGTTTAATCAAACATCAAATAAAGCAAAATGACAGGTAACAAAAATAGTGAAGTCATCAAGTACTGTTCTCTTCACTTAATCTGTGTATAAGTATGTGGAACAGCTTGCCAGTACAACTTAGAGTATCTCCTTCTATATCAGTGTTTAAATCTCTTCAGAAAACCTATCTGTTCCCTTTCGTCGACACTTTGGGGAATGCCCTTAGCGTAACGCATCTGAAGAATGACTGAAACTAATCCAATCCTGATTGGTGCTGTGTCATGACGTAACATACATGGAAGCTACAAAGGGACGCCGGCACACAACAAAGTTATCTTTTTGCTCTTCAGCAAGCTCTCTGTATCAAACTGTCTGTCATATTTGATGTTGTTTGTCCCATAAGAGCTTGTCCCAAGAGTTGAGAAATGTTCTTAGGAGGTTTTTAACTATCCTAGAGGATACACAGTCCATTCTCACCCCCAAGGTGTCACCTAACTGACGCCTTGGGAAGCATTTTGACCATGCTTCAATATCTGACGCTTTAGCGCTTTTAGCGTCAGTTAGATGACGCCTGAGGATCGCGTGTAACCCTACCCCTACCCCAGACCTAAATCTACCCGCTGTCATATAACTGACGCTAATGTGCAACTAAAGCGTCAAATATTGAAGCATGGTCAAAGGTGACGCCTTGGGGTGAGAATGCGTTGGGATACATCCCACATTTTGTTTTTAGAATTTGAATTGCTTCCCTAAGGAAAGCGATATAGAGTGCCCAAGTGGAGGACCACAAAGTCCTCTAGGTCTTGTGTTTCAAACGCAGTGATGGGTGTAAATACTTATGCTGAAACAAAGGAAAGGTACCGTGAATTTTATATAGTAGCTAGCTATACGAAGATTTATAAATGCCTTTTTGTTCTGATGTCTGTGATGTTTTGCTGTCTTTTATAAGTTTGTATGTTTGTGAGGTTGAAGCTACTTAAATTGTCCTGCAAAGGGACACATAAAGATTTTACTACTACTACAAATAAAGGTCTGCATTGCAATATAGAATCTAGTGGCTCGGATCTTGCGTTTGCCTGAGGCAGCGCGTAGATTACGGGTCTACACTGCAATAAAGATTCTGTTTGTGTGCGAGTCAGAAATAAACCTCGAATAATACCTGAAATCAGTCTCGAGAGCTTGGTTCCATTAAGTAGGATATTTCAAGACCTGCCAAATATTTCTCTTTGGGTCCTGTACACAATAGAGAAGGGTTACAGAGTGCAGTTCAATTCCACCCACCAAAATTCAACGGGTTGGTGTGGACTGCCAGCTCGTTCTCATCCCAAGGCGTCATCTAACTGATGCTTTTGACCATGCGTCAACATCCGAGACACATGGCACCCTTTAGAGTCAATATGAGACGCGCCTAGTGGTCTAACCCTAACCCTGCCCCAGACCTAAACCTACCCGTGCTCATCTAACTGACGTGAAAGGTTGCCATGTGCGTCGGATTTAGACTCATGGTCAAAAGTGTCAGTTAGATGACGCCCTAGAATGAGAATGCGTTGGGACTGCAGTTGACCCAGTGCAGGGTCAGATATTGGAACAGGAATTAAACTCCCTGCTCCCTGTTTCCGGGTTCTACAGCCGCTTCTTCATAGTTCCCAAGAAGGAGGTTGCGCCAATTTTACATCTAAGGCATTTGAAACTGTCTCTGAGGAGATTCAGGTTCAAGATGCTTAATATTCCCATTGTCGTGAGTCAGATCAAATCTGAGGATTGGTTTGTCATGATAGACCTAAGGGATGCGTACTTCCACATATCCATCCTTCCA
Organism: Hybognathus amarus; assembly: GCA_030378365.1. NCBI lineage: Eukaryota > Metazoa > Chordata > Actinopteri > Cypriniformes > Leuciscidae > Hybognathus > Hybognathus amarus. Next base: position 226,832 of record JAQIUQ010001983.1, on the reverse strand, counting down.
TATAGCTCTCTCCTAGGCCTGGCTCTCTCCCTTTGCACCGTTTACCAAATGCATGGATGCAGCTCTAGCCCCGCCAAGGCTTCAAGGCTATCAGGGTGCTATATATTATATTACTTCTAAATATTATACTTATTTATTTACTTCTTTGTTTTTAAATTTGTAAATGTAGCTTAATAGTCTCTCTTCGGCCCTTGGTTATATGAGCTTATTCAGCACTTTGACCAATCCTTTGGCCGTTTTAAATGTGCTTTATAAATAAAAGAACTGAACTAAGTAGATGTCATTCTTCCTATGAAAAATCAACAACTGAAAATGTAATGTCTTAATCAGATATTAGACTTCAGGTGGTATCAATAAATCAGGCCAGAATATGATGAGTATCATTACTAAAAGTGACCAATCTAATTTGAGTTTCTCTTGGATTCTTACTATAACAAATATTTATCAGAGACACACAGTTGAAGCAGCCAGATAAACACCAATGTTAAAAATTGAAGGGGCAAGGGCCGAACTAAAGCAAACTCTGATCACTAAAATGGTGACATCAAACTTTATTATTTTCCAAGAAACACCAACTTCTAAATCTTTGTTAATTCGCAATAAGAAGGTTAAGTATGAAAGAAATAAAGTCTGGATTGTAATAAGTTAAGTTGCTGAGATCTGTTAGTGTTTAATGTTCTGATTTAAAGTGTTTCTGTAGTGTCTGTTTAGTGGGCCACCATTGACCTGAAGAGTAGAGCCTGTGCTTCAGTCCAGGATGAGCAGAGAAACACTGATAATATTCTGAATGTTGCTGTATTCTGAATGTTGCCCTTTGAACAGTTTGCAGTTAGTACTGAAACTGTCTTTTGAACCTCGAACCATTTGGTTACCAGTAAAGTGCATTATATGGAGAAAAATCCTGGAAGGTTTAGCCCGGACTTATGCCGAAGGCGTCATCTAACTGACGCTTTTGACCATGTGTCAACATCCGACGCACATGACACCCTATAGAGTCATTATGGGACGCGCCTCCTAGTGGTCTAACCCTACCCCAGACCTAAACCTACGCACATCATCTAACTGACGCTAAAGGTTGCCATGTGCGTCCGGATTTAGACGAATGGTCAAAAGTGTCAGTTTGATGACGCCCTAGGATGAGAATGTGTTGAATGTTTTCATCAAAAACCTTCTTTTCGACTGAAGAAAGAATGACATGGATATCTTGGATGACATGGGGGTAAGTAAATTATCAGCAAACATTACTATTATTATTATTTTTTTTTAAGGTGAACTACTCCTTTAATTCAAAATTAGGCTGCACAGTTTAGATCAGCCGGAACCGGGAACAAGTCCCGTAAATCCTGACGTACTTGGTACACCATAAGAAGGATGGCATCTACGCTAATATTAGTTTTTCTGTTTATCCCGAAGGACCCTATTTGCTGGGCTTCGCATGGACCCATCCCAACTCATCCTTAAGTGCCGGCCTCATTGACACGACAGCCATCGGCACTGATCCTCAACAACTCGCTCTCCATACCGGTGTGATTACTTCGAACTTCCAAACAGATGGAAATGGACAAATACTCTTAATGTTCCAATCCAATTTGACTTGTAATGCTGCCCGAATCACACATTGTTCCTTCGTTGGCCAGAGGAGAACTGGCCTCCGACTGAGCCTGGTTTCTCCCAAGTTTTTTTTTTTTTTTTTTTTTTCTGTTCTGTTGTGTTGGGACATTTTAAAAATGTTCAAATGAATCCTCTGCCATCCTTGTGATGAAGTGATGAACAATGGCACAGATTAGTCCAATGGAGAAAAGGCCAAACAACCACTCACACCTCAATGATTTTAAGAATGTTTGAAGAAGTGAAACGTAAATATTAATAGTAGTACAAAATATGTGTATTGCTTATGGTGGGATCATGATATAAAATAGTTGTTACAATTTTATTGAGCCCATCAAGGTTGGAATACAATCTTTTTAACCGTTTCTAGTGGTTGATGGGTTCTCTTAAGGTGCTAGAATAAATGCTAAAACGGTCCAATGCTATGGTGGGTTCATTCCAACAATGGTGGCAGGCAATAACAACATCAAATAAAGTCAAATAGCAGGGCTAAAAACAGTGGCCGATCCATTTATGTTTGCAATTGTAATGAAGCATATAAGATAAGGCAAGTGATTTTATTGCAGCTCAATTAGAGAATGATTGTCTTAATGGTGATGCTGGAATGAAAGCATGCTGTAGTGTTGGCAGTAACAGAGCTGGAAACTGCAGTACATCTTCATTTAGAGCAATCGTCATCATACAGCATCTATATTTACAACATCGATAGAGCAGAGGGATTCCCTGAGTGTGTCTGTGAAATGCATTGTGTCACTGTTATTATTCAGGTTATTATAAGGATTTCTGAGATGATGAAAGTAATTATACAAATTAAGCCATTCAAAAGTTGCATTTGAAAGTGAACCTTTGAAATACTTTTGATATTATTTTGGAGAAAAAAAATTTGGCTAAATTAAAAATATATATGTATACCAAGAATGTGTTTTAAAAATAATTTTGGATACAACAATTATTTGAATTATTTAGTGTTGCATTTGTTATATTACAACCTATATGAACAAAAACATACTGGAGACAGTCATGAGCCTTTTTCTTTTTTATCCTTATCTTGTGAAGAGAATAAAATACTTTCCTGGGTATGTTGATTACACTACAATGACTTTCAAATATTAATAATAGTCTAACCGGCCTCCTTTACTGTCTAGCCTACTCACTGCCAAAACAAGTTTTAATAGCGAAACTGCATGTTCATTATAGAATAACTGTTTCTATATAAATTGTTTTAAATAATTATTCTTACTTTTTGTTACAGAGATTGTTGACCCTAATACTATGTTACTATGATATATTGCATTCGTGTACTGTGGTGTTTACATGGTACTTCAAATAATAGCACCATATCACCATGGTTGGGTACGTTCTTTGTTGCGGTAGTGAAAGTAATTTGGATGTGATATTATCTTTAGAGGAGTTTTGCCTGAATTTTAGCAAGTTGTGTTTGGGCTTGACCCACTTCACTGACTCTCTCTCTTTCTCTCTCTCTGATAGCGAGGCCTTGATTCTGTCAAATCTCTCTGGGTTCTGGATCAGCGCTCCAGTAGGTATCTCGGGCTATCAAAGTACATCTCTTTAAGTTTCACACTTTGCAGGTTCCTTTTGTTCTCCTCGCGCAGTTCTCCAGGGGCCTGTGGATTGAGTCTCAGCGCTCCGTATGGCTCAGGGCGAGAGAGACACTCTACAGGGAGACCGATGCTTCAAAATTGAACCGAGCTTATGACCAAAAAAGTGGGGGAAAGGGGCAGTAAGGGCTTAGAGAGAGAAATGAGGGGTTCTTCTATAAAGAGCCACAAAAGAACAGACAGAGAAGATGAAGATGAGCTGTTGGGAGTTCAAAATGGTCATTAGATTCCTTCTTATTTTTTTTTTCTTAAATGACCTTGCTAAATTTATTCGATCACAAATGGTTTGGATAAATCCTCCTCTTCAACCTCCTTTTGCATCTGATATCATCTGAAACAACTGAAATACTAGCGTACTGCATACTGCACTATACTGTATACTGACAACTTTTGGAACAGTATGTGACAGTAGATAACATGCAATGATAATATTTTCACTGTAGTCACTATTACTTTATGGCAGTTATTTTGTCTTTTTTCCAATTTTATGTTAAATAAAGTAATAAGTATTAATGAATGTTAATTAAACTGATGATACAATTCTGATGTTATCTGATGTTATTTTAGTATCATTTATATACAGTTGTAATACAAATTATTCAACCCTCACTGCAAACCAGGTTTATTGGCAAAAGCATGAATGAAAATTATTGGCAGACTTTCAGCTTTTTGCAATGAATTAATCAAACAACATAAATTGAAATAGCTCAAGACAACAAATGTTGTCTTCCCCAACAACAGTTGTTTCCCCAAATTCAACTAAAAATGCAACTTTTAGTGACTTCTGCAATCTAATTAGGTTAAATTACTCAACCCCCTGAACAGAATTCCTAACAGCACAAATCTGCAAATCTGCAGGTGTTGTCTCAAGCACACCTGATGCTCCTAATCAATCAGAGCTAACAAGGGGCGTTTCCCGTACAACTATGTAGTTTGCATGCCTCACTACCATTTTACAATGCATCGTTGGATAAATCAACTAGCTAGTCATGACTGTTTCCTAAAACCCATTGTCGTAAAGTATTGTTCAACCATGTTGGTTTCGCACATGGTTAAGTAATACCTACTTTTTAATGAAAGTGTTTGAGATCCAATTAACGCTAGATTTTTTATATGTAAATTTTATATAACAATTTCTAATTGTTCTCAGTTATTTTGCTTTATTACCAGACTCAATATTTGGCTCGTTCTTACATAGTAGAACATATTTGCAGATGCGCACTCTTCAAAATCGGTATTTTAAATATTTTGTTACATTTGTATGTATTCTAAATAAAAGGCACTGGTTGTACTGAATTAGCTTGCTTATTTTGATCAAGATAAGGATTTATTACGTCCAAATGTGATGCAATATAGAAACTATGCCTCTAACCACAGCTTGAGAGCTGTCGTTCAAACCACACAAATTTGCGATGCTGTTTGCGAATATTCGTTGGAAACGATTGTTTCGGAAACACCGACTCGTTGAACTATGCTGATAACGACGGAACTTGCGACCATAGTTGGCTAACGATCCTTTTGGGAAACACACCCCTGGCTAGTTTTGTTGAGTGTCACGTTTGACTGCATGTTAGAAATATGACCAAGTTAAAAGAATGGTCCAAAAAGTTGAGAAGATATAATCACCCTTCACAAACAAGGAACAGGATACAAAAGATAGTGAAGGCACCAACTGTTCCTAGAGACACCGTTGGAAGCAAAGTTCACATGTTCAAAGTTAAAGGAATGGTGGTTACACTACCTAGGTGGGGCCCAAAAGCACAAGAAAATTTGGCTCCAATTTGCTCAAACTTAGTTAAATAAGCCTCAGAAATGTTGGTATTCAGTTCTTTGGAGCGATGAAACAAAACTTTTTGGCCCCATGGATCAGCGGTATGTTTGGAGGAAGAAAAAATAAGCATACGCTGAAAAGAATACTCCTCCTACAGTTAATCATGATGGGGCTCTGTGATGCTCTGTGGCTGCTTTGCATCCTCTAGCACTGGAAACCTGCAGCGTGTGGAAGGCAAGATGGATTCAGTGAAGTATCAGGAAATCCTATAGGAGAAAACGTCATGCCATCAGTGAGGAAGCCAAAACTTGGGTGTCATTGGACCTTCCGACAGGACAATGATCCCAAGCTTACCTCAAATTCCACCAAGATTTGGTTTGCAGAAGAAGTCCTTGAAGTTTCTACAGTGGCCATAACAGTCACTTCATATAAAATCTCTGGAGGGTTTTGAAGAAGGTGGTTGCAGCACGCAAACCTAAGAATATCACTGAACTGGAGTCCATTACTCATGAGGAATCGGCTTAGATTCCTCGGAAACACTGCCAGAAACTGGTGTCTGGTTATATATCTAGCAAAAGGGTGTTCTACTAAGTACTAATTATGCTTGCCATGAAGGGGTTGAATAATTTTGTGACTACAAGTCACTTGTTGTGTTGAGCTATTCCAATTACTTTGGTTTGATTTGTTCATTCCAAACAGCTGAAAGTCTGTAAATGTTGTATTGCCAATAAACTGGATTTGCAATGGGGGTTGAATAATTTTGATTACAACTTTACTACTGTTATAGTTGTAGTAAATGATAATAAACATGCTTCTGATTCATTTGTCACATTCGAAACGGAAGTTGTGGGATACAGTACCCAGCTCAATGTGGCCTGCTGTATACTGAACACTATGTTGCAGGTTATCCATGCATAAAGAAAAAGCACCTACTGTGTGCATTGTAGAAAATGCAGATGTATGCTTGCTAACAGGCATGCAGGATTAACTTATCTACAGTTTCCTTTAAATTCTCTTTGCTCAGGTAGTAATCCATATTCCCTGTCATGCGCAGATATACACACGTTTGCCACCACGAAGACCCCGAGCTCAAAGCCTGCGGGATGATTCTGATTTGCAGTGATATCTGAAAACGGCCTCATCGTGCTAACAAGATTAGCTTGAGTGCTTGTCTGTTTTCTGCACTGCAAATTTGCTGTCTGATTAAAACTGGCTCCGCTCTGGAGCGCGAGCCGGCCACTGGGACGGTTGCCAGGTAACAAGACTTGACTCCTGTTTGATCGGGCTAAAGGCTAACATTACAACACGCATTACACACACACACCTGGCCGACATGAGCACTAGAAATGGATATTTGCAGTACATAGTGAATGCTCTGTCATAATTGCATCCACTATGGTCCTTCTTAAATCCAAATTCCGTCAGGTTTAGCCTACAGGAGCACACTAACAGTTTCCAAATTCTTAAACAGGATGTAAGCCACAAAATGTGCCAATATATTGTGCATACTTAAGCACTCAAACCTTCCGTTTACCAAAGGAAACACAGTATTAATCCTTCATTTCAATTCTGCATTTATTCAATTGGATTATGTATGCATGGAAGCCTTAATGAGGATTTAAAAATGCAATTATTGCTTAAGCAAAAAATGCGACTTTTTTGATAAATGCTTCTATTAGCTAATAAATGGAGAATCAACAGACTTAGAAAACTGCCTTATTCAGGGCTGGAAATTAGCCCATCAATCATCCCCGGAGTTTGTTAACTATTTTCCCTTCACTGGAGGTCTATGTGTATACAGAATGATGAAATAACCGTGAGAAGGGGGCGAGGAGGAGGGGTGTAGGACAAGGGACAAATCAGCGATGATTACTCAGTCAACACTCTGTGAAGGATCTGAAGAGAAGACAGAAAGTGATCAGATTGCACTAGACAAGGGCCTTTAATTATGACATTTATTATTCATAAGGCCATGGTCGAGGGGTAGAGGTCAGAGGGTGTGAGCTTTGGAAAAGGTAAAAGATTTCAGGGTCATAATGCACATTTATATATTTTATGAGATTATTGATTACATTTTCACAGGCAATACAGAGTGATAGCTCAACCTGATCATGCACATAGTGAGGAATGTTCTGGGTGTAATTAAGCTGCAACAACAGCATTTGTAGTTAAATGTTGAAAATAAAGCTTATTTAGTATAATTTGGTTAGTGTTTTTTTTTCAAGCAAACACCATCGCTACAGTGAAACGTGGAAGTACACTTGATCATGTGCAAGGCTTTAAAAGCAGAGTGTTACATGTGTTCTTTATAGTTGTCTAATAAAGGAGTTCTATTGTACAATTTTATCACTGTAAAAAAATATATATTCATGATTAGTAATCACAACATTTTTCTTTTCTTTTGTCAAATCAACGTAAATAATTTAGTTCAGATAACATAATTTTGAGTTTCTGATGATTAAATCATTCTCCTTCATTGTATTTACTCTTTCCATTTCAATGAACTTAAAATTTTAAAGCAACCAGGTTACTTACTTTTTTAAGTTAAACCAACAATATTTTTTTTACAGTATACTTGTGTACAAGTGTCATGTGTACCCTACAGTTCTATGACTGTAGATATAGTATTTGCCTGGTTTATAAACAGTATTTATGCTAGTGTAATGCCTATTACACTTTTAATTTTAAGTATTTTGCTACAAATTTTTTTCTGTAGTATATAGAAAATGCATATAGTATTTATAGTATTTTTTTATGTTAACCTGGAAAATCTTGAGTTGAAAGTCAGCAGTTTTTCACTTCAAATATTCTTTTGTTTGATGCTCTTCTGCAATATTGAAATGCTTAATTAGTTAGCACTGTTATTCCTGACTGCATTTTTAGGTAAGTGTGTTTAATTACAGAAAGTATTATTATTTAGCATTTAATTACACAAACTTGTTTTTGTTTTTTATTAAAAAAATTGCCATCAAGCAATCCTGTTAAATTACTTTTATTCAAGCAAGCTTGAGGCAATTTGTAAATGACTGCATTTAAAAGGTTTACTAAATATAAAACACACAGTCTAGTGAATACTGATATAATACTTTAAGCAAATATTACTAGCAAATATTAGTACTTGTGTCAAAAGCAAGCAAAATGTTGCATTTTATCTGCCACATAAAACACAACAATATTCAAACATCCTTGAATCAAACAAAGAGATCTGTATAAAGTGAATAATACTAAGATCAATGTCATGCACTAGTAAAAGAGCTGTGACTTTAGGCCGCCAGGATGTGCCAAACCCCTCCCGTCGACCCGCAGCGGCACCCAGGCATAACAATAATGCCACATAATGGCTGGCGCTCAATGAGAACAACTCCCCTAATTGGCGGCCCCAAATTGTGTTTTATTTTGCTTCTGAGTTTTGAAATATAATCAGTTTGCCTAATTTTATTGCATTTCCTAATGATGCTTGCCCTGAGCAATTGTAGTGTGTGTGCCTTAGCAAACAGCGCGTGTCAGCTAGCGAGATTAATCTTGATTACTTTAGCCCATGATGAAGTAGGGTACAAAAATGCTCTAATTGAAGAATATTGCAGCATGAAAAGGTGATAGATAGACGGCGAGATAGATGTTCGAATCCATTGGTAATTGGCATACTATTTAAGTGATTCAGCGCACAAATAGCTCAACAGGCTAAAAGAGGTGAAATACAGTAACAAACAAGTAAAATCTGATTAATGATCCATTCTGCTGATTAGCTCATTATTTGAAGGGTTGAGATTCGCTGGCATAAAGCCTAGAACAACTGTCTAGCATTATAAAGATGACACGTATAAGTATCTAACAGTCCCGTAGGGCGCAAACCGTGAGATGCTAATCGTTCTTAAACATTAATGGGCACAAATAGACAAATGAGAAGAGGGTTGTATACATTAAAAAAAATGTTGTATTACATGCACAGTTGAGTTGTGATTTGTGTAATTTAAGTAGTTTTAGCAATAAAAATGTATTTAGCAATGAAACTTCAACATTAAATATATGGTATCACTTTAGTTTAGGGTCCAATTCTCATTATGAACTAGTTGCTTGTTAGCATGCATATAGGATATTGGCTATTTATTAGCACATGTTAATGCCTTATTCTGCATGATCATATTCTACATCCCTTAATCGTACCCAATTCCTAAACATAACAACTACCTTACTTAGTAAACAGGAGTTTATTGGGGAAAAAGTCATAGTTAATAGTTCTGGCTGGTTACAATGACAGGGCTTAGATTAAGCCATGATTAAGCTTTAGTTCAATCAGGACATTTAAGCAGATTCACATTTTCCTTAGAAAAACAAACATTACTGATGTGCATCTTGAGACAAAACAATGGCACTGACATATTTTAAGTAATGTAAGTACAAGTTGCTTTGAGTTAAAACAGCTAAAATATGCAGTTTACCACAGTCCGCCGGATCCAGGCCGCATCCGAATCTGATGAAGGACCTGCGCCTGGATATGACGACAACGCAGTCCTGAAGGTTCAACTAGTCTCCCCTGTGAAGACCTCCTTCCCTTTACCTCTGTACAGATAAAACGTTGCCGGGATAATTCCGGTTCATATAAAAATCATATAAAATATAAAATTCTGTATTATAAAATTTTCTCGAGCCACCAGGCACTGTTTTGTGCAAATGAGCGGCTGGATGGGATTAAGGGTTTTCTGTTAGAATGGTGTCGTGTTAGCGGCCCCTAAATTGATAACTAATGATCATTGCGACGGAAGTGAATCAATCAAAACTAACTTCAGCTGGACAATAACTTTATTCAAGAGCCGCTGTAAAGCCAAAACAATCTCTGTTACTTTAATTTCCTATTATCACTGTATTGAAACAATCTATGTTTTGAAACAATCTATATTGCTAAAAGTGCTATATAAATGAAGGTGACTTGATTTGCATGGCTTTTAGTCTGGGATTAGGTTTAAGCCCTGTCTGTAAAACTGGAGAATTGTGAGAATTAGACCGAAATCTAAAGTGTGAACTCATTTGTAAAATCCTTGCTTAAAGATTCTAACAAAATAAAAATATGTCCAAACAGTTGCAGATATTGGTTGAATAAAGTCCACTTTTTTATATAAAACAAAATTATGTTAATTTATGTCTAACATTATGGACACTTGCCTTTATTGCTTAGAAAATGTAATTTGTAAAATTTAATTTGTAAATTATTTGTGGAATGCAAACTCTTTCTGAAATGTGATTGAAATATTGTCCATACCCTACACAACCAAATATGCTCTGTCTGGTTTGACCATGTACATACTGTCTCATCTTTGTAGCAGAAATCGTCCGACATAGGCCAGTGGAAGGTTGTGGACATAGAGACGTGATTGGTTTATTTGAGTGGTCATTCCGCACTTTAATCCTTGAGGGTACGGTGTGACCTTGGCTTCAATGTCATGAACGCTCTGGGTTTGAGGTAGAGTGTGCACTCTCATTGGATGGTTGTCTGGGAAGGTGTTATGAAGTGAGGTGACATATGCTGAGACTGAGCTTTTATTAATGCTGATCTCTGGTGCCACAGAGGTTTTGCTGAGTGCCGCAGTGTGACTGTATGTTGGATCCTGTGGGTGTTTAAGAATATGTGTGCACTGTGGATTCTCTTGTCACTATCTCAGTAATGTTGGTTTGATACTTTTGTTTAGATATGTAAAAGCATGTTAAAGGAAAACTCTGGCGAACAATGAACCTTTGGTCTAATAAAACATTGGTACCTAGTCGATTGTTCTCTGAGATTTGTTTTCATGGTAATTGAATGTTAAGAGTTTTATCTCTAAAAACTGTTTAGCGTATAATGCTAGCATTGGGGGAATTGACTAAGTAAAAAGAAATCGCTAGTTTATACCACTAACAAGGCTTAAAATAGCCCCACACTAACTCAGTAACATAATGAGGGTCCATACATGCAAAATGAAGCATTGAGAACTTTGTAAGTGTACAGACCGTTTAATAAGAAGATACTGTTATAAAGACAGTTCACTTCATGTATACACAGCAGGAGCCATCTTAAAAAAAATAGTCTCGATAAGTCGATCCCGAATGGCGTTCATACAGTTCAGAAGTTTGCTGAACTTCATATAGTTCAGCTCACTCAGCACGGACGTTTGTGGTTTGACTTATCTGAGAACTTATTTTCTTAAGATGGCTTCTGTCTGTACACACGAAGTGAACTGTCTTTATAACCGTATATTCTTATTAAACGGTCGGTACACTTACAAAGTTATCAATGCTTCGTTTTGCATGCATAACAGTGAAAACATGGATTGCCGGACATGTTGGGGAAGTGAAATTTTCAACAGTTAAAGCATGTTCCTGTAGCCTGACTTCATCATACTCATTTTCTAATAAGAAAATGAGTCTGAAACTCCTCCTGTCTGGCTTTGATTATGAGGCGTGTCTTAACCGAACCAGGAAAAAAAACAACTCTGCACTCAATTGGATAGTCGGTAAACCTACAACCAATCAGAGCAAAGCAGTAAGTCAGCTACTTTGCATACAGTTGTCAAATACAGAACGTAGCCTAACCAGAGCCCGTCTAAAGGCCTCATTATGCTTCTGCGTCGACTGTACGGCGTAGCTACGTCGTCACTGCTACGGCGTCGTGGCCGTTTTATGCTTCTGCGTGAGGTTGTGGTGCTTTGCGGTGCATTTCACCGCCAAAACGCTAGGGGGTGTGTGGTTCGCGAATGATCCCGTGCGCCGCGAGCGAAAGAGAGAGATGTTGTTGCAGCTGTCAGCTGGAGCTAATCGACGTCGAATAACAAGACGACACAAACTTTATCCCCACAGAATCAACACGGATGTCCAGGGTCCGTTCCACCAATAGACAGTAAAAGAAAGGTTTCACCCGAGCTGCCATAACGATAGCTTTTCTGAATGACTTGAAGTCTTTTTTTCAGTATCCAACTGTGCTATGGCAGGATAATGTGTCCCGTGGCAGACTTGGTTAGTATATTATCAATGATGTAAGTTAACCGTGAACATTGTATTGAAAATAAACAACAAACTGTGAACAAACGTTGATTTATTGATTGATTGAAGTTTATTGTGAGCAAAAAAGAAAGAAAGGATAACAGTTATAGACATATATTATCAATGAAATAAAAACCAACAGTTTATTTAGGTTTAATTCTTTATTTACTTTCTTTTAAGAGTATTATAATTATCAGTACGAGGGTGCAAATGTTAAAAAGGAAACCGGAAAAGCTACACTCCTGAATTGATGTATAATCTGACCAATCAAAGCCCTTGCTGTCTGCGTCGCCTCGACGCGCAGTTACAAATTTTTGGAGGTGCACGTCGAGCTACGGCGGAGGGGTCGGAGAGGGGTTCGCCGTCGACGGATAGGGGTCTGCGGGGGTACGCCGTCGATTCGACGCAGAAGCATAAAACAGGCTTAACAGAGAGCCTTGGCACTTCCTATTAGCCCTATTGTGTATCATCTTGGTTGCAGTTCCATTAGAATTCCACTGGAGGTGATTCGCGGGCGAGAGCAGAATGAATGGGAGTCTATGGGGCTAAACGGCTAAATGTGTCTCTTTCGCCTGCTTGTCGTTTAATTAACATAGATTTTATTGTTGATTCCGCAAGTTCAATATTGATTATAGGCCAAAAGTCGAATGAACGAGTACTTATGTCCTTTTGATTTCTTACAGGTTAGGCCGTTGTTGGCCGGAACACGCTAGGATTCTGCTATTGTGTGACGTCATCACATTTTTGAATGGGTTTTTAGAACAGATAAGTGAACTTAAAAATGTAATTTTCAGCTGAGAGTATTATCTTAGCCCTCCCTTTTGAATGCAACTTTCAAATTACTTGACAAAAAATTGCATCCTGAGAAAGTGGATTTCTGGGGGTGAAACCCCATTGACTCCCATTCATTCTGCACTCGACCGCGAGCGCCCCCGCATGGACAGAGACGTGTTACTGCAGCCAGTCCAGAACCCGGAAGTAACCAGCCAGTGCCAATTCTCTTCAATTAGACATGCTCTGGGCTAACTTTACTTATTTAAGAAGTTAAATACCGAGTGTTGCTTATTTTACTCCTTCATGAGTGCGACCAAAGGAGAAACCACAACGACCACAGGCTTTTCATTACGTCCCATCTTCTTAGCGACTGTCAGAGCCAGCTGATAAGTTACTCTTTTCCTGAATCATGTGGGACGGCAAAAATATCTTTCCGATCGACAAATGCCTTGATTGCAGTTCTCTGTTTGTCTATTAAAATTAATGCGCTGTCGAATTTATTTCACAACAGACGCGACAGTGGAATCTGTACATCTCAGTTCTCCAGCTGCAGTCATCTTTGACGGAGGCCAGTTAAGCGCTCTTTGATAATGTGATGATTACGTCCCTTCAGATCACCTGTCCATCATCGTATAAAGCCTGCCCTGGCAATTTGATTGGGCCAATGATTTCTGAACCGATCATAATTACTCCTTAATGGATTCGAGTCCAGACCGAACTTCCCGTCCAAAAAATGTTGTGGCGGAGTTCGCGCTGGCATCCAGGCTAATGTTCCTGATTAAGCCTGATCTATTGATAGAGTTGGTTATTTGTTAAAAAGCGAATCTCTCTAACATTTCATTGAAAAACATATTTCAGTCAGCTATTGCATCATGGAAATGATGTGTATAATTATGTGTATAAGTAATTTATAGCTACAAAATGGTTTAAAATATTGCATCATTTTGTACTATTCATCAGTGCTGGTCTTAAATCTATATTTTGATAGTGAGAAAACCTGCAAACCAAGAAAACTCTGATAAAGACTTAACACTTGTGTCAAAATGCCACTGCGTTAGTGATTCTGAACAGAAGGATAGCACAATAAATAATAGTAAATAAAGCATAGTGGCGGTTGGTACAGTGATGTTTCTGGTAGTATTACGTTCGGTCACGCTCAGCCTGTTGTGTAAATGCAGCAGCCTGTCACAGCACTGACACAGAGTCGACTCCATTATACTCTTTAGAGTTTATTTGTCTAATTTAGAGCAGCAGACTCTAGCCTGGGATGATCTCCAAGGTTGCTGTCGGGATGAATTTTATGTCCTTGGCTTTTGCATCTTTTCTGCAAGCCTGTCACATCCACTCAATGCTGCTTGGCACACCAGCCAGGACCTCTGGCATGCTTGGTATTATTAGAATATTGATACAGCCCAAACACGGGGGAGGCTGGGGAAGGTTGCTGGTGATGGTGACGGGATTTCTTTCCAGTCTTTTTGCATAATTTTCCCCTTCACCATTAGTATATGCATTCTGCACCGCTCCAGCATTTTAATTAGTGATTTTTTACAGCCTCATCCTCTCATTAAATTAATTATTAATTAAGCGAAAATATAGGCATGTTTAATGCCTTAATTATCTGAGAAGGGTTTTATGTTGCTTTGGCTTCTGATGTTGGAGATGAGTTTCCTCTTTTTTTCTATTTAAACCTCCTTTCTTTATAAAACAAATCTGTTGTGTGAGCACATACTGCCAAACACTGAAAATTTGGTTGCAATTGAATTGTAATCCTTTTAAAAATTCAATTGTAAATCAGATTATTATTATTTGTTGTTGTTTTATTTTACACAAGCAGAAAAGTAGCATTTGGCTCTCAGGACTTCTTCAGTGAACAATTTGTAATTATTTTGACATTTTGCCATTTAAACTAATGCTTTATTACTATTTGAATGCCCTTCAAATTTAAAAAGAAAAAAATACATATTTTAGCTGCTGCAGTAAGTTATTTTTTATTATTATTATTCTGTTCCAGACTAATTACAATGCTAATACAACACATAATACATTAATATAATAATTTATCAAAAGAACCCAATTTCAATACAGTAATAACTTTGCACTACTTGTTCTAAGACGCTCAGATAAGAAGTGCAGTCATGGTGTCTGATGGCAGTGTGAATTTCAATGATGAGAAAGTTGATTATCTGTGAATAAAGCTGGCAGTGAATTAGTGTAATTCATTTTCTTTAATGACACTAGTGTTTTTGCAAAGCTTCAGATTAGCAAACTAATGCATTGTTTACTCAGAGAGATCACTGACCATCATTCAGAGCTGTAGAGCTGACAAACAGGTCTGAAATCACAATAATTATAATTGATAATCACCAAAATATCACATTTAATCATTTAGCATGACTTTTCGTTTTGCCAATAATATATTAGTTAGCATTTGGAAACAATGCTCTATTATTGCTGCGTCAATCTACCGTTAGTTAATACAAAATAATTTGTATATTTTTGTCACAATTTAAATAAAATTTGATTTGAACATTTAAAATATTTACTTAGACATTATTATTTTTTTATGGACTTTTTTGTTTACCTTAAATGGAAACAGATTGTAAAGTATTACACATTTATTGTTCAAATCTAATAAACAAACAATAAAGAGATGGAAGGTTAAATTTTTAATATTAATAAAAATGATTAAACATACATTTTGTACAACATTTTGTTGTATTTCCACTTTTACACTCGATAACATAACACATCAGAAGGAGAATTGCTGTGAAAGAGCTTAAACTTTCCCCAAGTCTTTTTCTCTTCATTCTGAAACTTTCGGGATCGTCCACACAAGAGGTGGCAAAAATGCAAACCTATTTTCAATAATTGATTCTGTACTTTAATTGAACAGCATGAGTGAATGACATAGCTCATCTAGTTCCCTCATTAGTTAATTATCGGAGAAGTAGGACAAGTCAATAAAAGTGAAGGCAGTAAATTTCAGTGCTAATTAGTTGCGTTCCCTTGGAGACATATTTAAAGGCAGATTAGTTACCTGAATGTCCCACAATGAAGCGGGTGGAAGAAAGTGGCAAGAGCACGATAAGGTTAGCTTCAAATCATCATTAAACTAGAATGACGATACATCCAGTGCTGTTACTGAAGATGGACTGGGAAGGCTTCAGATAGCACAAAAAAGGACATGCAGGACAAAAGCATGTGACATTGTCACATTTGAGTGACTGGAACCCTATCCACAATTTTTTTTTTTTTTAACAGAGTTTAAATCAGGAACATGTATCAATGTATGCACATATTTACTACTATTTATAAAGAACATGCATGACCCTGCAAATGCACATACAAATAGTTTTGCATTCTTAACACTTTTAAGATTTTGAATTTGAAAAAAAAGGACTCGTTGATAAGTATTTGTATATTTTCTGTCTTTTCTCATGCCTTTGCCATTCAAATAGTGGCACAGGTCACTGATTCAAATGATATGGTCTTATGAACAGTCATTCATTTTGTTTTGGTGTTAATGTGTTAATAAAATCTGTTTTGACAAACGATGCCGAGCCGTAACAGCTGTCAATGAGAGGGTGCCCTCTTCATAGGAGGTGTGACGCACACACTGGCATGTAACTAGACTAGGACACACACACAACACACACAAAACAAGGGGAAAAACACATCCTTTGACATGCAAATGGCTCAATGAGATACTTAACACCTGACATAGACCATGACTATGTTATTCATGCTTTTTTAATCAAACCGCTCACCCCTCCTTTGTCTGCCAGCTCTCAGCTGTATTCTAACGCGTTGGCGAGGGCGTTCTGGCAGGTCTTCGAGAGGCCGACGCCATGTGTCCCAGCACAGGAAGTGACAGAAGGCTGCCTTTATTTACCTTTACAGCCCCTCCGTGTCATCTGCTTAATCATGTGGCTAATCGACAACACTGCCTCCCCACTCGCACAGGCTCGGACAATGGAGTCCATTCATATTTAATACAATGGAGCATTTAAGTCATTGCACGCGTCTGAGGGCTGATATTGTGTCTCTTTTGTGGGAGTTCTCCGATAGAACTCGGCCTCCACCCCCCCGTAACACAAGCATATGCTTCCACCACTGCTGTTAAGCAGCCCAGTGCAGCTGGACGTGAAAAACGTGGGATGAATGGACGAATTAAAGCGTTAATTCCCATGATTAATTCAAACGGTTAATTCAGCATCGCTTTTCAGATTAAAACTGATCAAAACAAATATATACTTCAATGAATAATGATAGACTGGTGTAACTATGCTGCACACACGTGAGGGTGTGCGACAGGAGACGCTAATCTTCTTTCGGATCTGTCTGAAGAGCGCAGTCAAATTCAGTTGTCTTCTGCTGTTGTTATACCCTTTGAGAGAAAAGGATTGAGTTAGTGATGTCTTAAACGGTCTGTTTTTCGTCTGAGTGAACACTTTGGTTACTCAACTCAGGGGAGTATGTGATATTCCTTCTGTTGTTCCAACCTGTATTCTTTTCTTGCTTTATGAATACCAAATGCTGCTAAAACACGATTGAATACCATGAAAATAATCCACATACCTACTGTTTTAGACTATATTGCATTATATTTAAGTAGTTTTGTATGGCCCAGGCCCAAATTTCAGTCATAATTTGCTGAAATTCTTCATCTCCATTAGATATATTCAGACTGGTGCACCTTGTTCAGTGACTGACACATTGTATAAATCAATTTTATTTTTGACGTCAAACCTGACACAATGAGTAACACGACAACTGAGGTTTGAGAGCTACATTTAGGCAATTTCTGCCTGTTTCTTCAAAATATTTGGGTTATAGCACACAAGTCTTTTGCGACTTTTATGATATTTTGATAACGTCCTTCTTCTTCTAGCTTGACAGACCGGCCACAATGATCTGTCAAGATTCTTCAAATGGGTTTGGAATGTCAAGATAAATAATGACTTTTTATTTTTATTTTTTTTACTATTGCTTCAAAATGTCTCATCCCAATTCGTCATATAACTGACTTCTTGGGACTGTCTTTGACCATACGTCAATATACGCGCTTTTAGGGCCCCCTTAAACATCGGTCAGATGACATTATCGGATCCTAACTCTACCCCAGACCTAAACCTAACCCTAAACCCAACCCCGTCACCTAACTGACGTTAAAGGTAAAGCGTCAGTTGTATGACGGCCCGGGATCATCATGTACCGACGTTTAAGGGGGCCCTGAAAAGGCGTATATTGACGGTATGGTCAGAAGACGTCCCAAGACGTCAGTTATATGACGAATTGGGATGAGACTATGTTAAAAAGAACAATAATTGCAACTTTGTAGATGCTAAAGAATACAAGACATAGCCTACTTATAGTCCAGTCATTTTAAGCCAAAATAGGGGTCAACCTAGAACAAATTGCAACAGAAGCAAACTCAACTGATTTTGTATCCTCAGTATGTCCTGAGTAAGGAAAAAAAATCCAAGAAGAATCCCATTAGGGGAAAGTTTAAAAAAAGACCCAAATATGTCCCATTCATACGCATATTCATTCTTTTCTCACGTAAAGGGGTCAACATTTTTAACTTTAGATATCATCATGAAAATCACTGAGTTGATTACTTATATCAAGACAAACAAAAAAATGTATTACAAGTTTTTTACAATTGTTTTTTAACATGGACAAATGGTGCATTATCTATTTACATATGTGCAAATTTGCATAAATACCCAAACAGATCTAAACATTGGGTATAGCAGGTGAAAATGTCTTGTAGAATTTTGTTGACATATAACAGTAAACTATTTAATATTAAGGTCTGAATGGAATCCCATTTAGGCAACCCTGAAACCATTAATGCAGGAAAGTACTTTAGAAACCAGCCTTTGTTAATTATTATGGCAGAGATGGGGTTTGGGGCTGGGTCAGTGTGGCTGTTTTGCTGGGGGATGAGTCTGAGGAAGAACAGGAGACACAGGTAAGGATAATACAGAAGGTAGGTGAAATAAAAAGTGTCTGGATCAAAAAATCTAATTACGTACACAATGCACTCAATATTCTAAAATACTTCTTCCTGTATTAATGTTCATGGGTTGGCTAATGGGTTCCATTTAGACCTTAACATTAAGTATTTTACTGTTATATGTCAACAAGATTAAAAAAAAATCTGTTTGGGTAATTTTGCAAATTAGCTAATACGTAATTATATTATGCACCGTTTGTCCATGTTAACAAACAATTGCAAAAAAACTTTTTTTCATGATGATATCTAAAGGTTAACATTTTTACCCTTTTCACGTGAGTAAAAGAATGAATATGCATATGAATGGGATGTATTTGGGTCTTTTTTGAAACTGTCCCCTAATGGGATTCTTGGGGATTTTTTTTTTTGTATCAAAATCAGTTGAGTTTGTTTCTGTTGCAATTTGTTCAACCTTTTTTCATAAAATGACTGGACTATTACCTGCTACCTACTTATGTTAATTGTTTAGCCACATGGTATATGGTCAGCCACAATGCACATATCAACAGTCTTTTAGTCTTTGGTGAGATTTCTGCTCACTATAAAAAGTGATCAGTTGACTTAAAAAAAGCATACCTGTTGCTTAAAACTATTAAGTAAATAACCTTCAGGCTCAATAAAAAAAAAAATTCAATAAAGCATTGCGTTTATTTACTTAATAATTTTAAGGCAACAGGTTTGCTTTTTATTTTTTTTTATTTTTTTTTAAGTAAGTGACCTGAATACCTTTTACCTTGACTAAAGAACATAAAAGATGAAGCTGTAAGAAGCATGACAGAATCTTTAAATGTTCTTGATCTTAAGATTCTCACATTGTCCACATACCTTAAAAGAAAACCCAAAACACTTAGCAAGAGTAAGGTGAAATTGTTTGTATGGGTCAGCAATTAGTCACCAAAGGTGGACAAGTGAACTTCCTCTTGCAACCCATTTCCCCTTGGAAAAAAATGTGAACAATAACTGTAAAGATAAAAGCAGAAGAGGTCATTTGGTGTGGGGTGGGCACATGGTCATAACATAGTTAGCATTAAAAGACTCAGGGCAGCAGAAGGTCACGCCGGACTACATCTCGCTATTCTCGAGGGTGTCATTCGTCAGGCTGAAATGCGCTCGGGTGAGAGGTAGGCCACTGGCCCGAGAGGGACAGGTCTGGGGTGTGAGGACCCAGGCCTGATAATGGGGTTAGAGTGTGATGGTTATCAGAGAAAAGCCTGGGATGTTTTCAGTCCCCCTCCTCCCTCCCCCCTCCTCCTCCTCTCTAAATAGCATTTTGGATTCAGGGGTCAGAGCACCACAGTTCCACAGGGGCCCTGTTTGAAAAGGAAGGGTCCGATTAGAAGAGATCTGTTCGCTTTTGTGTCTTGTGCCAACATTATTGAGAGACTGTTGGCACAAACACTTGATAAGTCTCACACTGCATATTATTTCTTTGAGTGGTTTATTTTTGGTATGTAAGATTAACCAGTCAGTTTTGTGAAAGATTACTCAATGACATGTCTTCTAGAAGAGGATCGCCAAGAAGATTGAAATAAGATTCCTAAAAGCTTTTAAACTAAAAACAAAATGGCTTGTTTTAGCTGTTAAGCTTCTTAAACTGCATTCAAGCGTCATGATTTCGACCATCTTAAGTCTTGCTCTGAGACAGAACGGATTGCAAATCGACAGCCCATTCAGTAGAACGTCAGCAATGTTGAGCAATTCTTCAGGAATTACGTTTGCATTTCAAGCCATTGTCAGCGAATAACAGCAGACCGATCCCTCTCTACATCTTCCCTTTTAAGAGCGAGTCTTTTGGAGCAATGATAGTCCTTTGATAATTTTCCGTATTCAGTACAAGCAGGCTTAGAGAGGATTGTGAAAAGGCCTTTTGGGAAAGGAGTGGTCTGAGTTTGGTTATTTGCAGGACTCCCCCATCTTGTTCGCTCTGTTGTACAATCTCATTAAAGCAGCCTTTTGTTTTGCCACTTTCTAAGCACTGATCTCTGGCTTAGGACGAGTCAAGAGGCCGAGACAGTTTGAAAAAGACTGCGCACCACAAAGACAGGGCTTGTTCACCAATGCAGTAAGCCCCCAGTTCTTTTTCCTGGGCTCTTCAGAGAGAAAAAAAAGAGCAGGAGAGGTCACGAGGTGGCAAGATGTCGTGAGAACTTAATGAAAGTTTTATAACTCTAGAAATGTTTATGACCTCTGCACTCACCAGCTTGTCCTCTCAATTAATGGTGGACTGTGCGAGAGCACATGGACCACAGCTGCAGGAGATCAAGGTAAAGAGCCCCTTTATACCACTCCAACATTACAACTGCAAAATATTATATGCATATTCTCTTTGTATGTAATTGGTGAACGCAACTGTGACTGCCAACTCTATCTATATCTATCTATCTATCTATCTATCTATCTATCTATCTATCTATCTATCTATATCTATCTATCTATCTATCTATCTATCTATCTATCTATCTATCTATCTATCTATCTATCTATCTATCTATCTATCTATCTATCTATCTATCTATCTATCTATCATCTATCATATATCTATCTATCTATCTATCTATCTATCATCTATCTATCTATCTATCTATCTATCTATCTATCTATCTATCTATCTATCTATCTATCTATCTATCTATCTATCTATCTATCTATCTATCTATCTATCTATCTATCTATCTATCTATCTATCTATCTATCTATCTATCTATTATCTATCTATCTATCTATCTATCTATCTATCTATCTATCTATCATCTATCATCCATCCATTCGTCCGTCCGTCTGTCTCTCTATCTGTCTGTCTGTCCGTCCGAACCGCCCGTCCGTCTGTTCGTTCCGTCCATCCATCATTCTTGTTTATGTACTTTATAAATATTTTAAACATTAAATTATATAAATCACTACTTAATGTTTTATACTGCATGTATAAATTAACTGCTCAAAAAGCATTGTGAAATATGTTATTGAATCATTTTATTTTTTTGTGTGTTTTACATATTTCATTATCTGGTCCCATAGGTATTATTAATACATAACATTTGCAGGTAAAACTTATGCTGATATGTATAATGTGGATGTATCGACAACATTTAACGTGAACATTATTATGTATTTACATCTACAGAAACGACAATATGACGAATATTTTATATCATAAATATATTTGTATAATTGCTCTTTTACCATATTATAGATACATTTTTGATAAACCCAAACATTTTTTTTTTGAGAATATAAAAAGAATATATAAAACCTACTCAAAACTATTATGTAGTTATAAAGAAAAATGTAACTGATAGTTCTATTGTCAGTCACAGCATATAATTATACTGGGAAAACCCCTTTTGTGTTCCATGGCAAATACAATAATTATTACATGACACGTAATGGTTAAACAATTACAGAAATGTTATTTGTTTTAAGTATTTTAAAGTGTAGCTTTATTATCTATGCAAATGTAATTGTACACAGTACAACCACACTACGTCTTTTATTACATGTTAGATAGCATAACGTTACCTAATATTACTTGCGAAAACTTTGTTTTGAAAAAAACATCTAAGCATATCTCTTCCATCTAAGCATCTCTCTTGAAAAGTATATACAAAAAAAAATGCAATTTCTCAGTAGAGATTTTAAACAAGATTGTTATTTCAGGAATACTTCACCAAACAAACGTGGCATACTTTTGCGATTATGTAGATGCCCTGTAAACGTCTAACAAAAGACGTAACTCAAACAGTTGACAACAACGCCGCTAACATATTAGGCCCGGCGTTCACCTGCCGAAATGAACATTAGCGTTCAGTAGCAGGAGTATTACTATGTCCAATCACAGCATGTGACAGGCTTTATTGAATTATCCTTCTGGAGGATACCACAGCGGATCCATCTCTCCAGCATAGAGAGCAACGGAGGACCTGCCGTCAAACGCCGAGACAGAAATCACAGTCTGTCTGAAACAAATGACAGAATCTATTGCTCACGGGCCCATTCTCTCTCTCGCTCTCTCTCTCTTCCGTCCCCCCCTCCCTTTCAGAGGCGATGGGGAAGCCATTGCTGTCCACAAAATATGATCAAACCCACGGCATAATAGGATTCATAAACATGCCTAAATACAATTTGGTGAAATGTATTTCAGGAAGAGACAATCATTTACAACTTCTGAGAGGATTTGGAATAAGTATGTTTGTATGCAAATCCGCAACACGTTTTTTATGTACTGTGCTCTTGCAGTTCATGAAAGCACATTAGATTTATGGCAGTGCGTGTGCATAATTGCGGGGCTGGGGTGGGTGGATTTGTGCTGAGACCTTTAGCGGCTTTCATTACAGGAGAAGGAGTGTGTGTTTCACGCCTTTAACATTACAATCCTGTTGAGCCCAATGCCATGCCGTATCACCCACCGCGGGCCGCCGCCAGCCCCTG
This sequence comes from Hybognathus amarus, assembly GCA_030378365.1. NCBI lineage: Eukaryota > Metazoa > Chordata > Actinopteri > Cypriniformes > Leuciscidae > Hybognathus > Hybognathus amarus. Next base: position 203,602 of record JAQIUQ010001983.1, on the reverse strand, counting down.
TGATCAAACGTATTCCACTGGCATTAACACCCTTCCTTAAAGGGCCCAAGAAAACAAAAGAGCATGAGACAAGGCTCCCAGAAACCTTTTCGAGTGATACTTATAGAAAGCCGATCTGCAGAGGTGGGAATGCTGCCCTGCATGCATTAAATATGCATCGCATTGTACTGGGCTGCTTTTTCATTAACAACCTTTCCATATCTACGTATATGCTGTAAACAAATTATAAAAAGTAAAATAAAAATGTTGGTTATTTTTTCTGCTTTATTCAAGTTAAGAAAATTATTATCAATTATTATGACCAATGCTTTCTGACTATATTAGGCTACACCCAAGGGACGGATTACGGTCCTACCGAGCCCCTGGGGCACCAACCGATTTGGAGGCCCCACACATCGACACTTAAAGAAAGGGGAAGTCGTATGTTATCATGTAATTGCAACATTGTATTTCTTTTTGGCCAGTTTTGCAAAAATGCCAAAATACACTCTTAAAAATGCTGGCTTGTTTTAACCCAATTTTGGTCAAATATGGACAAACCCAGCCATTGGATTACATTTTTTAAATGAAATTTTTAACCCAATGTTTGAGATATTTTAACCCCATATTTGACCCAAAATTGGGTTAAAACAATCCCAGCATTTTTAAGAGAGTATGAAATAAAGTCTACAATTGAAGAGTTCAGATGCAAAAGCCTCTAAGTGCAATTTGAAATTTTCTTCTAAAATGACCATTTTTATCAAGCTTGTATATTTAAGTTCAGTAATTTCATTTAAATGGCAATGAAGATTAACTATTAATTGTCATTTAAGTGAAATCACTGAACTTTAATATACAAGCTTGATAAAAATGGTCATTTTAGAAGAAAATTTCAAATGGCATTTAGAGGCTTTTGCATCTGAACTCTTCAATTACAAGAATGAACAACACCATGCGTTTAGAACATTGCAACAATGAAAACAGCCCAACATTTTACATTTCTACTGCCTCTTTTGTGAAATAACTCATTGAGGTAACAACGTTTCACTTTTACAGGGCATTTTTTTGAGCTGTTTGTTTATTCTGATTGTGTTTTAAAAGCCTATGTAATGCACTGGGTGAAGTCATCCATTTGCATTATGAGATGGACCAGATGCATTGCATTAATGAATTGCATATTCCGAATTGAAGGGTACCAATGAATGCAATGTGCTGTTTTGTATTTTACGCGCATTTTAACAGCCAAACTATTTTTAAGGGCTTATCAAACGTCCAGTAAAGGCGTCGTGAAACGTGAACAGCGTTCCATAAAGATCCGATAGTTTCTAAGAGAGCAAGCAAAAAGAAGAAAGGATTGTCTAGCAGTGGCTTTAAAGTTGGCATAATCTAAACATTTGAGAGTTTAATGTCATGAAATCTCATTTACAAACTCATTTACTACCAATAAAGGAAGCAAACACCTGCTCCATGCTCCTTAAACTCTGAATGGGAATCCGCATGCTTTTTTCCCATTCCTCCGAGGAGCCGTTTTCCTCAATGTGGCATGAATTTGGGTGTCTGCGACAGTGGCCTCCATCTTTTCCTGTGACCCCGAGCTGGCGGCGTTGGAAGCAGGGTTCAAAGGCGCTCCCCGCAGCTTACATAAACCACACTCAATTGGCTCAAAGAGGAAACTCAATTTGCAGGGAGCTGCGCTGTAGACGTTTTATTGGGGAACTTTGAGTCATTAGGGCCATAGAGCAGGCCTGGCTCAAAGAGCAGAGAAAATCCACAGGAGACGGACGCTTCTTTCACCTAAACTATTCTAATGAAAGCAAGAGAGAAAGACTGAGGAGGGGGTGAGGTGGGGAGAAGTTCTTCTGTGTTTTAGCGGCCTGTATGTTATTTGCCAAGGCAAGTGGGCCATGTTGAACCCTTCCTCCATGAAAATCTGCTTAGAAGCTGTAATCCCATCACGTTTGCATATACCCGTCTTCAGGCGTGGCTGAACAGGAAAAACAGCCAAAAGATGCTGAATTAAATTAAATACACTGTTGGTCAGCGGTAAATGTGAGAGGTCCGCGACACAAGCAAACACACCACGGCTGCACGTTCACCAAATCTACTTTAAGCTTGTCAAAGGCGGTTTGTTTCAACTGGATTCTGAGACAAAAAAAAACACATATTTAAATAAAAAGAAAAATACAATCCGACAAAACCTCCTTCAGATTGCTTCAAATAATAAATAAGTTTAAAACCTAGAATTCACATACATTTACTTATAACAGTGTGAGGTATTATTCGACAACCTTTTAATGACAGCATTCCGCTAAAAAATGTCATTTAATTTTATGTAATTCAATTTAAGTTGTTTGAAAAATACAATTGGATGAATATGTTTACATGTTATTGTTATTTTGATGTAAAAGTAGTAAAAGCTTTCATATGTTATATCAAAATGAATCAATATTACTGTTTTACATTTATCAATATTTGGCAAAAGAGTGTCCAAATGAAGATCAATCAAAACGCATTCCAGTAAATCAGGCGTTTAGTACACTGAAGTATTTTAATATATTTTAAGTATATTTTTATAGCACTAAAAATAAGTCTATCACATCAACCCGAATCACACTAAATGCATCTTTATAGCATGCATGTGTATTGTCATGTAATATATACGCTAAAGTGAGTTTTTACGTGCATATGATACGCATTGGTTGGTTAGGTTAAGGTGTGGGGTTGGGTATTATACGTTTGGGTAGAATTAGTGGTGTGGGTGCATGTGTATTATACGCAAATGAACTGCGTATCAATTGCACGCGAAAAACTGCGTCTCATATGCACGTAAAAATTCATTTTCGTGTATAAATTACACGACAAAACACAATGCGTGTTATAGAGATGGATTTACGTGAGAACAGGCTGATCACATCTACCTTGATCTAACTTGCAAACATGTACTTTGTATTTTAATGGTATGCTTCAATCCTTCAATGGAGGAATAATTACAGAACTTAGTTCTTCTGGGTCAGGGGATGTGGTTATTTAATTTTTTTTTTAAGTCTATGGGTTAAATGAATGTTTGGGGTTTTTTTACACATAATTTTCTTCAATTATTTTGTATTAAATGAATGTGTCCAATACAGAGAGTATTTTTAATTGTCCATATTTTTCATCCATCGTTATCTCTAAAGAGGAGCTTTACGCACATTAACCTTTCACCGAAAGAGGTTTCTTTTCCTGACCCTCAGTACTTCCTCTTCTTTTGTTTCCTGCGTTGCCCTTCATGCCCCAGCCCCCTCCTTCTTTCATTCTGCCTCCATATATATTGCAGATTAATGACAGCTAATAATGTCTGATGTTCTTGGACGTTGGCCGATAATGAGATGCATTCCCACTGGGTTGCAAGGTGTCACCACTAACAAATTCTCCACTGCGGAGTACAATTAGCCTGCAAAGAGTCAGATAGAGAAGCCTAGCTCAGCACGGGCAAGACAAATCAGAGGAAACGGAAGAAAAATAATCCTGGAGAGAGAGTGAACATGGCAGGAGAGGACAAAACGAGACTGGAGAATATGGATAGGTTACCTTTATGGTAATATTATTCCATAACGGGCTGCTGGCAGGATTTCATTACACATCCCCACCAACGTTGAAATATTTTCTTCAAAATGTCAGCGTATGCAAATGAGGCTGAGTTCTCATTCCTATGTCATGTTTTGTTGAAAGTTGTGGCAACCTTACTTTCTCCTAATCCAATGCCGCTTCAATATATTCCAAGACCATCAATTAATGTTTACAACAAATATTATCTTATAACATGGAAAACCAAATATCAGGTGGTTTTAAAATGTTTTTATGAATATAGATATGTCATGTTATGCCAGGCTCCTAAGTAAATATGCTGTTAGATATTCTAAAACTGGTTCACAATCCATATGTGCTATATTTTTTAGCATGTTTCTATTTTTTTTTTATATTTATGAATTAACAAAGCAGCCAGATTAGCTCATCAAGATTATGTAAAAAAACAAAAAACTTGAAAGAGTAATTTATGTTGTTGTTTTTTTTTTTTTTTTTTTTTTTTTAAATTCACCTTTTGTAGTTATGTTCTGCTGTAAATGTTTTTCTATCGCTTCTTGTTCCTGGTCCTGAAGCAAACTGTGAAAGAGATTTCCACAACACACTCTCATGGCAATTTGTAACTATTTTATGTTTTGCAAATTAGCAATTAATAATCCAAAATGTAAAAAAAAACAATGTAAAAACAAAATGCAGTCTACTCCACTTAACTGAAAAGCGACAATCCTGCAGATACTTTCTATACTTTTAATTCAGTCATGTTGTGATGTACCAAAATTTTATTAATGCTTCTTCAAGTGATTTGAATACGCAGAATCCACCAAGCTTGAAATGGAAATGGAATGAAAACGGAATTCACATAGGCTTGTGTTTTCTTATCTTGTATGCGCATGAATCTGAATGGAAGCCAATGGAATAAAAAGTGTAGTGACTACACCTTAAATCGTGTTTTCTTGTGAGATCAGATTGAATTTCTTCCTCATCTGGCATACCCAGTATCGGAACCTTTATCAATGAGCTTATGATATAAGGTGTGTTAATGGAAGGAGAGTTGACCAGTTCTAGTACCAAAATATACAGGACTAACCAAGACTCTTGCTTGGAAACCATGTATCAGTAGTGAAATTACTGGAAATGTAATGGATCACAACCAATTCTGGTATGAAAATATATATAATAGCACACCGATATATGATCCAAAATGGGTCATGTGTATAGATATAGGCTATAAGACTGCATTACCACTAGCATGCATATGTATATGTAATAGCAGAGGTATCATCTAATTGTGGAAAAATGACAACTGTAGCAGTATTTCACCATTTCTGCAGTTTAATGTGAGCAGCACGTCAAAACAGTGCTGTTCACACCACAAGCACCCAGGGCCGTTTATGGTAATGATCATTTGGCGCTATATCCTCTAATTTTTTTTATCTAGAGCCAAAAGGGCTTCATTCAAGCCCTGTCCGCTCCATGCATGTTTCTTCTCGCCCCGCTAAAGACGTAAAGCGATGCAAGAGCTGCAGATGACGTGGTTATTTTAACAACAGTAACACTAACATGGTGAGCAGAAAAGAAAAGAAAAAACAGAATATATTGTCTCAAACATACAATATATGACTTCAACATTTGTGACAAGATGTTTTTTCTTTATATATATATATATATATATATAGATGCAAAAGCCTCTAAGTGACACTTGAAATTTTCTTCTAAAATGACCATTTTTATCAAGCTTGTATATTTAAGTTGAGTAATTTCACTTAAATGGCAATGAAGATTACCTATTAATTGTCATTTAAGTGAAATTACTGAACTTAAATATACTGTACAAGCTTGATAAAAATGGTCATTTTAGAAGAAAATTTCAAATGGCATTTAGAGGCTTTTGCATCTGAACTTTTATATATATATATATATATATATATATATATATATATGTATATGTATATATATATATATATATATATATATATATATATATATATATATATATATATATATATATATATATATATATATATATATATATATATATATATATATATATATATATATATATATATATATATATATATATATATATATACATATACACACACCTCTTGGAACTTTTAATGAAAACTCCTGCAAGACCTTGAGTAGGCCTGTATATATTCAGGGTCACAGTAGACTGTGAGTATGTGATAGCATGACCGTGCAGTCCTTGCATACAGGCCTGTTCTGTCTAGTTGCCTTTAAAGTCACGTCCAGCAAGCGAGTCCATGCCAATATGAAATTTTTGACAGCAGAGTGTCTGTCTACCGTCACCCCACTGGCAGACGCACATGAATCGGTCTGTCTCTCTGTCTGTGTGCCCTCAGCTCCCAGCGACCCTCGGCAGACAAAAGCTTCACTTCTCATTCAAATATTCTGCCTGTGTCTGCTTCCAGAGCAAGGCAATCTGCTCCATTTGGGGCCTGACTGCCTGTTCCTGGGTAGCTTTGTTCTTTGGGGGCTTGAAAAATTCAAACAGCCGAATGCAGAGAGAAGATGGTGGAGAATTCCAATCGGGGTGGGAAGGGAGCCATGGAATCCCAGAATCCTCTATATTGTGTAGTATGTGCTCTCTCTCTCACTCTCTCTCCCTCAGTTGGGGGTCTGGTGCTCAGATGAAAATAATATTGGCATTCTAAGCGATGCATTCTGTATGCATTGCATAATGCAACAGATGAGGATTGGGGCCAGCACTCTGAATTGAGAATATCTCAGAGACGCGAACAAACTGTAAAACGCACAGAGAAGTGCGAAGAGAAAGATCGAAGGGCACAGAGAAACTGAAGATGATTATCAATAGAATTCATTTAAAACAGCTTAATGTACTCTTTACATTTCATCATCTCTATAATATAAGGTCTCTGAGAACAACGCTGGGGAATATTCATTTAAAGTTTGCTGAAGCCCGGCTCGCTTGCCTTGACTGTGTCTGGATTCTTCTCAAAAATAAGAAGTTAAAATAATTTACTTCATTCTCATAACCATAGAACTGCACATCATTTGTTATGAGCTAAATGCGTGCAATAACATAAGAAATCAAGTTAAGCAGCCTGGGATGTGTGATTACAATACATTTGCATGGAGATTTTGGCGCCTTCATGAAACCCATCTACAATATTGCAATAGTACAGAGTGAAAAACGCAAAGCTCGAATTCAATTATCATGTGGGTTGGAATAATCATAATGTTATTGGAAACTCAATTACGGAGGCAACCCATGTCTGAAAATTAGCTGAACTTAGCTAAGGCAAGTCGGCCCTGAATTCATCAACTATAGATTATCACAATATTGCATGTTCACTTTGATAGTGGCCAAAGACAAACAGGCATCGCGAGCTTTCCGGAGATATGCGTTTTATTCATGAAGTGTCACGGCCCGAGGCCTCGCGCCACAGACGTAGAATTAATTCTATTATTTTATACACATGCGGATAATTCTACCGTGTGATTCGAGTTAAGAACGATATTTTCCAAAATGTGTTTACAATATATCTATCTATTTATTTGTTGTGTTTTATTAGCAGTTGTAGTAGTAGAACTAGTTGTGGTTTAGAGACTGGCAGACTCCATGACCTCTGATTTGAAATGACGCCTTTCTCTGATCAGTGCACACCATGACATTAATATCATATATAAATGGTGTTCGCATATTGGAGGTAAATTACTTTGAAATTAAACACCAGACTACAGGTCATGCAGGCAGTGTGAGATAAGAAAATTAATTTGTTTAAAAATATTAATGGAAAATATTTCAATCTCAGCAGGCCATATCAGCACAAAACGGCTTCCCATAAGACTTGTGGCCTCTGATTTATATTCTGAAAACGACCTCACTTGCACTGTCTGCATTGAGAAAGATATTTTACGGTTTTGTTTACTTCATGGTTAAAACAATGTAACATAGTGCAACTGATCCAGTGTGGCCACGGTCTTACTGTGATGTGCGCCAAATGGCAGTCATTGTTATTATCAATCAATAAAAAGGCTTTATTTTGATGGTACCCTTTATATATTCGGTTGACCACATAACATCGCACCTACATGTCAACTAACTCTCATTAGAGTATTACTTTTAGGGTTAGTGTAATAAGAGGTTTAACCCCTTAACTGTCACTTGCCCGTATACCGGCAACCTAACTTTACTTCACTATATTACTATTAAATCCTAATCTAGTCATGACAAACTATACATTATTGGAAAGGTCTAAGACTCCTAAATAGATATTTTAGGTCTGTTTTTTTTCTAACAAATTATGAATGAACAGTAATATATGAATTTATGACAAGAGCGCGCCTCAAAAAAATCGACGTCATTACAGTTTCTGACCTTTGTCACAAAAAAGTCGACGCACACACTTTTAATAATTGAAACTTTGATTTTTAGTGCTAAAAGGTCATATTAAAACATAATTAGTATTTGTCAATAAAAAAGGATAAAATTAAATAAAAAAATAAATAAAAAAAATATATATATATATATATATATATATATATATATATATATATATATATATATATATATATATATATATCACATATTTTAGTAGGTATCATAAATTAGGTATCATTTGAAAGCTCACAAACTCAAAATGCATCATGTGAAAACCGTTTTGAAATTGGGCGTTGCGTTACCATAGAAATTGTATTTTTTTTATTAAGCCCCTCCCCTTTTGGGCATCATCTTTCATAATTTATTATGAAAACCTTTTCTAATCTTGACAAAACACATGTTGTCAGAAAGGTCTGAGTCTCAAGGTTCCATATTTAGTGACAGAGGTGATATTTGGATGGAAATTTCTTAATTTGTTACGGCAAAATGCATACAATTAAATTCAATGGAATTCAATGGCACCCGGTGGCTATTTTTGGTACTACGCCTAAACAAAATTTCATGGGAACTTAAATTTTTGTGATATCAACTTCAAATTTGAAACACAACTTGGTTAGATATATAGCTTTCATTTTATAGTAATTTTATAGTAAAACATATTTTGTAAAATATTTATTTCATAAAAAAAATATATTAATAAAGTATATTTGATTTACTGTAAATTATAACTTTTTCATACTTTAATTTTTGGAAGTGCTTGAAGACAAACTCCCATTAAAAAGTTTGGGGTTTAGTAAGATATATCTTTTTACATTTAAATAGTTTAAATAGTTTTCCACAAAATATTAAAGATCACGTGACAATGAAGACAACAGAAAATTTGCCATCACATGAATAAATACAATTTTAAAATATAGTAAAACAGAAAACAGTAAAACAATAATTTGAAATAATATTACTTTTTAATCAAATGAATGCAGCCTTGGTGAGACAAAATATCTTACAGACCACAAACTTTTGAAATATGATGATTTTGTTGTGACATGAGAAAATGACATGTCCTGATTTTAAACTATACCTGCATGATGTAAGTATGCTTTTCATTATGATTTTTTTCTCCTTTTGTTACATTGTAGCGATGGTTTAATTGAGTAGGGGCAGGGGTTGTTATTAGTATTCTTGATTTAATATTGCTGTAATTCTCACTGCCGTATTAAAAATGCTTTCCACTGCCCGGAAGAAGGAACAGTAGCATCCAGAGACGATTAACATTGCAAAACGAGGTCCAGCATTCACAGTGTGCTAAAGCTAGCCTACAGCATGCACAGGTCAACAGACAGCCAAACACACGGCGAAACACGCTGCAGGACTCGGGTGTGCGAGCGAGTGCACATGGCAAACTTTACGAGTTGCTTTGCTCTGCTCTCCGACTGGCTTGCCATGTTTTTTCCCGTATTGAAGATGGTGACAGCGCTAAGCACGGAGCAGCCGGCAGACGCTTCAATCCGGTATTATCAGGGGAGAGCACATTGCCTCGCACAAGGCTTTAATTTATTTGTGCCTGTTTCAGCCCCAGATTAAAGTTTAATTGGCACACACTGGCAGCTCCCAAGTTTTGACTAATTCTCCTTATCGGGAGTCCTTACTGAGTGGCTGAGGGCAATGCGGGGCCCACACACACACACACACACTCAGAAGAAGTTAACGTCGTAATTCCTGTTTTTTTCTCCTACCTTTTTTAATTGGACAACACGTGAATACCCTAGACAACTGAGTCAGTGTGTGTCTGTGTGTCTATTTCTTTGACCTCAGCCATGTAATTAGGCACGCTTCATATTATTTACAGCGGAATATCATGAATTAATACACATGGAGACTTACTGTGACAAGACAACTTCTTTTATCAGCTAGGCCATACATTTAACATCTTCAGTGTGTGGAACTAGTTTTAAGAACATTTTATGAATTTTAACAAGTATTGAAGGTATGATTCATCTGTTTTGCAGCTTGGCTCTTCCGGATGTGTGTGTGTGATGTGCGGTAATCTGCGTATTACTCATTTTTAAGTGCATTACTGTAGGAATGATAGTCGCATGTGTTTATGCCAAAGTGGAGTGTTTCCATATATAACACACAACACGTATTACTGTCACAAAATGACAACAAACTTAAAAAATGATGGCTAATATTGGCATTTAGCACGGACCATGGTTTGGCTGCACAAGCTCAGTATGTGAATGTGTATTTATTCGTGCAACATTTTTTTGTCATAATTTGTGGTGAACGCTATGAATATGGGACACACAGGATTAGAATGATATCTCTAGGGAACCAGGAGGGAACCTACAGACAACAACACAAAAATGTATTTCTAGGCCTACATAATAATGTTAATGATAATGTTTCAATCATATAACGGATAGTCTATTCTTAAATCTCTGCTTCGCCTCATGCATTGATGCAAAGGACAAAGTGAAACAGTATTTGAAATGCATTTAACTAAACTATTCAGTGGGAAAGCATATACGGCAGTATTTGATTTTGTCCCTCAGGATTTGATTTTATTGTGAAGAGCACACTTTATTATTGGTTAATATTATTTTCCCCCGTCCATACACAGCCAAGTGATTCCAGCAGAAATAAGTCATTTCAGAGTCAAAAAAGTTATTACATTTTTAGATAAATATGGAGACAATATACATATTTATAATGACCTTTTATTTTAACTTTATTCATAGTTAATTGTTTTAATCCATTTCAAATTAAATTTCCCTATTTTTTTATTTATTTAATTTATTTATTTTTGTATGCGTTTTTTGTGTTCTGATTGTGTTCACAGGCCTGGAACATATAAACAGTAAATGAACATACAATCTTATTATTTAAAACTATGAAATATGCCATATGACTATACAGCCTTACATATTTTCTAAATTAATGAACCAATCTGCCAGTGCGAAGAAAAACAAAATGCATAGATTCACTCCTACACTGCCTGAGCGTGACACACACACACACGTCTGTATTAACCAGCCTCACCTGCCAGGGTAAATCTGGGATTATGCCAAACGCACAGGTAAAACTCTCTCACTGCGCCCAGCTGGGGACCCGCGCTGCCCTAATGCAAATAATGTGTTAACACGCAGTCCCTGAACGCATTATCGCTCACTGAAACCTGCCACTATACTGCTGCACCTGTGGGAACACTGCACATGTGTGTGTACAGAGAAACCTGGAGCGAATGAATGTACAGATGCAGGATGTGTTTAGATGGCTGTTTGTGTGTGCTAATGTGTCTGGAAAGCCTTTAGGACTCAAGGGTCATTTCCACCCGCTGGACTCTGAATTAGCCAATTATGCCACTTTGATCAGTCTGTATGGTCACTCAGGCTGAAAGATGCCACAGCACCAGGCAGACGGCCCTCTGGGGAGGAGAACTCCATGCGTTTGAGACGCACACTGAGGGAATATTTCCTGTGGATCTGAGAGGCGGTCGTGAAATCCAATGAAATGTCCTCCAAGCATCAGGCTTTCTTACATTGGCACTGGAGGCTTTAGCTTCAGATCTGTGAACATCTTGTCAGTCTGGTTATGGTCACTTGTCTTCAATGAAGCCTGTTGTCTGAGAGGTTCTCTCTTAATCACAAATGACACCATAGAGACATTAAGTGCCCAAACTACTCAAATGTTATGTACGCAAATGAATGTTTCTAATCAACACATGCTTGATATTGCAATTCAACCTTTGCCACAAGTGGCGCTGTAATCAGTTCCCTTTCGTTGTCACTCCGAGTTTCCGTTGAATGATGGCGAATGAGATTTCGACTTAGAAAGCCTACTCGACTTTTGAGTATACAAAACGAGCCAATGGCAAGGAAATGCCATGGGTCTTCGGAATTTGCATATCATATCTCCACCTTATCTCGTGGGTATAAGGAGGACGCCAGCAACATGCAGATATATTTTCCCTTCGGACCCAAGAGTATCTTTTCTCTCCACAGCCATTTCTGACTTCCCTCTAAGAGACGAGTCACTTGCTGTGTCCGAATAACACAGTCTCATCCCAATTCGTCATATAACTGACGTCTTGTGACGTCTTTTGACCATTCGTCAATATATGCCTTTTTCAGGCCCCCTTAAACGTCAGTAGATGACGATCCCGGGTCGTCACACAACTGACGCTTTACCTTTAACGTCAGTTAGGTGACAAGTTGGGTTTAGGGTTAGGTTTAGGTCTGGGGCAGAGTTAGGATCCGATAACGTCATCTACTGACGTTTAAGGGGCCCTAAAAAGGCATATATTGACGAATGGTCAAAAGACGTCCCAAAACGTCAGTTATATGACGAATTGGGATGAGACTGCGCTGGTCCGAAATCTCCACTCAAAGCACTACTCCCTATCCTCTATGTTGGGGGTAGAGAGCAGAGCACTTTATAGTGAGCTCACCAGCATGATAGAAGCCACTTTCGGACATTACTCGATCGTCTCTCGGCGCGTTGATTACATCATCATCTGGGCTAAATAGATTTTTTTTTTTTAAATACATTACATTATATTGAGCTTATTTCTCCGAAATTTAAAGACTAAAAGATTTCTGGCCGTTTTTCTTAGAATGCGCTGCTCCACACGTGATTATAACTTATTTTTAAGATCAGTGCAATGCATGATGGTATGTAGGGCTTAGGTTAGTGACCATCGGTTGTACACTACTTTTCAAAATGCATTCTGGGATACATTGAGTGGACTACAGTATATAGGGTATAATAATCATCACTATACATTCGGACAGCACTACAAAATGGCGGGCTCACTATATAGTCCACTATATAGTGAGTAATGGGAGTATATATAGTGAGTTCGGACACAGCAACTCTCTCCGAGTTCACAATGCCTGCTGATCTGTGCAGTGATCTGCCAGTGAATGTGTTTCTTCGTCACATCATTACGGTCGAGTACTCAATGATCTTGTTAGAGAGAGTCCCCTCATCCACACCCTGATCTAACACTCTCCACGTAAGGTGCAATCTTGGCTGGTGGACAGGGTGACCTGAGGGTGTGAGTGTGGAACAAACCACCGGCTGTTTGTCCGTGGACCACGCCCCCTCCTATCAGCGTCCACTCCAATACCTTTTTCCCGGATGTGCATCAGGAGATCTCGATATCCTCGAAGACCCCCATGTCTTCCAGCGATCTCTCGTTGATCTCCTCCGCCCTTCCTTCCCTCATGATGCTACTGTGTCCTCAGAGTGCTTCTTCTTAGCACAATCTTAAGAACCTGTCCGAAGCCTTTAGTTTTCGTCTACACTTGTGGCGAAATTCTATAGTGCTACAGGACAGGCAGCTGCCTTCAGTGATGGAGTACTCAAGACTCCATTCTCTGGACTAATGAGTCGACTTGGACTAATGGACTGATGACTCGTACTTGGACTCGGGACTGACATTACAAACCGAACCATTACAGTTGGACCATTTTTCCTGCCGATCAAAATCAAATGGCAAACGTAATGAAAGCGGAACGAAACTCATTTTGTGCTTCACATACCTTTATCAGTTTGGACCATCAACAACAGTGCAGCATGAGCCGAACTTGATCGAGCGATTCAGGCCTGTCAATTCTCACGCTCTCACGAACTCAGGTACTCAGGTAATGGTGACTCGAACTTGGACTCGAACTCGGACTCTTCTTTGGTGACTCGGACTTGGACTCGGACTCGAACACTGGGACTCGAGCTTTTGGCTGGGCATTTGGCTTGCTTAGTTGGGGACATTTAATATTCAACAATATTATTGATCTGTGTTGTATTATTTTCATGTTATCACTGTGAAGCTGCTTTGATACAATCTGTATTGTAAAAAAACGCTATATAAATCAAGGTGACCCTGTGCAAGGTCAGTGAGGACGAGGAGCAGGTCATTCTGGTCGCGGCTCTAGCACATGGCGCCTCACTAACAGACATCAGCAGAACTGCAGGCTGGGCGATACCCAACACATTAGCCAGATTCTACAATCTCCGCGTGGAGCCAGTGTCCTCATGTACTTGCATTATAGTAGCGGACCCGCTGAGGTGTCTACGTTTGCTCCACATTCCACTCTACAGACTGGATTCGTGTGATATTTTCCTCAGGCCTTCCCGAAAGCCCTGAGTTCCTCCAACACTCCTAACGTCGGCGGCAGTGTCTATTGCCTGCGCATCGGCTAGGTGCCTCCCATGTGCATGGTATTCATTTAATACAGGGTGTCCCAAACGTGGATGTGAGAGGGTACTGCATGAGGTTTGTGAGTAAAAAACAAAACAAACAAAAAAATAATAATAATTAAAGAAATTGAATGCAAAATTAAAATACATAAATAGGGCTTCAGCATTTAATCAAAATGTAATAGTAATCATGATATTTGGACCATTCATTTAAATGGTGGCCATAAAGGGATGGACATGGTCAGAAACAATGCTCAGGTAGGCCGTGGCATTTAAACAATGCCCAATTGGCACTAAGGGGCCTAAAGTGTGCCAAGAAAACATCCCTCACCCCATTACACCACCACCACCAGCCTGCACAGTGGTAACAAGGCATGATGGATCTTCTCATTCTGTTTAAGCCACATTCTGATTCTACATTCTGAATGTCTCAACAGAAATGAGACTCATCAGACCAGGCAACATTTTTCCAGTCTTCAATTGTCCAATAGTTGCAACGAGTGGTTATTTCAGTCAAAGTTGCTCTTCTATCAGCTTGAATCAATCGGGCCCATTCTCCTCTGACCTCAGCATCAACAAAGCATTTTCTCCCACAGGACTGCTGCATACTTGATGTTTTTTCCCTTTTCACACCATTCTTTGTCAACCCTAGAAATGGTTGTGCGTGAAAATCACAGTAACTGAGCAGATTGTGAAATACTCAGACCGGCCCGTCTGGCACCAACAACCATGCCATGCTCAAAATTGCTTAAATCACCTTTCTTTCCCATTCTGACATTCAGTTTGGAGTTCAGGAGATTGTCTTGACCAGGACCACAACCCTAAATGCATTGAAGCAACTGCCATGTGATTAGTTGATTAGATAATTGCATTAATGAGAAATTGAACAGGTGTTCCTAATAATCCTTTAGGTAAGTATATATATATATATGTGTGTGTGTGTGTGTGATATATATATATATATATATATATATATATATATATATATATATATATATATATATATATATATATATATATATATACAGAAAAGACAGCTACTATCCCTTATTATTATCTTTAACACCCAGGTGAAAACCGCTTTGAGGACATGCTACCTGTACCATTTGTCCCTCACTGTGACAGAAATGCTCTTCTATTGTCTGTATGGTGACTGTCTGGGGTTCATTTAGAGACAGCAGCTCTTTGAGAGAGACTTGTGCCCATTTGACCAAGCTGAAGACTCTGCACGCTTCATGTGCACTTCCTCTTAAAAGCATAAATGCCTCAGGACTTCCTTCCTTACTGAAATAGACCAACTACACATGATCATTCCTCAGCCAAGACATTTGCAACAGATGGTGAGATAGTCCCAACGCTGCGGCCAAAAATGAATTTGCCAGTTATGGTAACAAACTGTCCTGTGTACAGAAGCTTTATCCCTGGACTTGGCCACTGTCCTCTCTCAGATATCCTCTCACACATGACGATTACTGGCAAGATCAGACTCCGTGCTTGAGGGCAACATCTTCAAGAAATTATTATCATTATTGTTACGTTTTGTTAACATAATCTGTGTAAACAGCTACAGTACATCATGCATTAATATATGATGCTGGTCTTGTAAGCAATGACCATGGATGAGGACAAAAAAAAATACTTTAAAGCTTGTCACAGGTATGCTGGGAGGAATCGCTAACATAAAAATTATCAAATATAGGCCTATATTTTTATACATTTTTAATACATTTCATTTTTATTTAAAACTTGTTTTTGGTAACACTTTACAGTAAGGTTACTTGAACTAACAATGAACAATACTGTATTTGTTACATTGCAGTATTTATTAACCTTTGTTAATGTTGGTTGATAAAAATACAACTGTCCATTGTTTGTCCATGTTAGTTTACAGTACATGAACTATTGTTAAAAAATACAACCTTTGATTTTAATAATATATTAGTAAAGGTTGAAATTAATATTAACTAAGATTAATTAATGCTGTAGAAGTATTGTTCATTCTTAGTTCAAGTTAACTAAGGTAGTAAAAAATTGTTAACTAATAAACCATATTGTAAAGTGTTACCTTTGTTTTTAACCATCTATTGTCATGATTGACATTAATGTTAACATGTATTCATTTATTTAAGCATTTAAATGTATCCTAAGTAAAATATGTTAAATAATGTTGTTATTATTATTTCATCTGCATGCATAAACACATAACACACTTGGTTAATGATGACATTAAATTGAATGGACAAACAAATATCACCTCCATAATAAAGAATGACTATCATATTCTGATACCGTCTTCAGCAGATTACACTCATCAAGTGTTTTACAAAATTACAGTTCACAGTTGCTTAGAACTGTTTATTCTACTGCCTTTCTATATAATGTCATTTAGTAGCGAGGAATGTAACATAACATTCAAGTTTCTGGCCAGTGAATAACTCATATGATTGTAATGCCCTCCGTGTCTGCAGTGGTTACAGTCCTGTAGGGTAAAATATGTGTTAAACTGAGCATAGGGCATTTCTTAAAGCCTGTGTAAGTTTGATTAATACAACACAGCGTGATTCAGGCCACAGTCCAGTGAACCTGCATGTGGAGTCTTATCTCTGAACATGATGCCGTCTTGAGTCTGTCATAACCTGAGCTCTGTTGGGAGCTTTATGATGGACGGTTCGGGCTGCTGCTAGCTGACAGCTCACTTAGCGTGTTTAAGAGTTCTGATCGTGTATTCACCTCCACACACAAGCTGACCTGATGCTCTCTGACACACTAACAGTGCGGCCCATCGGTCCTGCTTAAGGTACTAAAATACATGTACACAGACACATCAGCTCTACCTACACGGACACACTCAAGTCTAAAACACTTCTTGACTGGACAACCTGCTGTGTGTCTACGACTGTCAGGTTACTAGAAGGAGCAGTGCGAAAGGAAGTCCACAGACAAAGATGTTGATTCAATGCATTCAGACTCCAATGTCCTTAACACTGACTTGGAGAGTTTGTAAGTATGACATAACTTCTGTTATTTGCATTTGTTTTAAGGATGCATATAACACCTTTACTACAAAATAATAGCTAGTGTTAACATAAGACATAAAACATGCATTTATCCCCTTTATTGCAATGCAAGAGGCTTTTAAGATAAACATTTAGCAATTTTGCACACTTTTTGGTAACTCTTTACAGGAAAGATATGTTAATAGTCTGTATTGGAGTCTATGCTTATGAAATAACAATGTGAAATACTGTATACTTTTATAGCATTTATTAACTTTTGCTAATTGCTTAATAAAACATGTTCATGTAAGTTCACAGTGCATTAACTCATTTAACAGGTACAGATTTTGGTCAGATTTCATGTTAACAGATACAGATTTAAAAAATGTATTAGTATAGATTGAGATTAACATTAAGGGTAAATGTATTCGACAACTATGTATTGAAATGGAAGAGATTTTCCTGTGTTTTTCATGAACAGACAACAACCTTGTAAAAAGATCCAGTACATGCCAGTAGTTGGCAATGTCATTTTGTAAAGAAACACTTTTATATTTGGGTGTAATTACTATATCTCAAAATAAATATCAGGTTAATATACTGTTTTTAATTGCAAGCAATATGTGTACAAAATGAGAATGTTCCTTGTATAGTTTGCAGTATTATTTGGATATACTGTATATAAGAAAAAACTAACTATCGGTATCGGACAATATCATTCTGATTAATTGGCTGATAAATTGAATGTACACTCACCTAAAATGATTATTAGGAACACCTGTTCAGTTTCTCATTAATGCAATTATCTAATCAACCAATCACATGGCAGTTGCTTCAATGCATTTAGGGGTGTGGTGCTGGGCAAGACAATCTCCTGAACTCCAAACTGAATGTCAGAATGGGAAAGAAAGGTGATTTAAGCAATTTGGAGTGTGGCATGGTTCTTGGTGCTAGACGGACCGAGTCTGAGTATTTCACAATCTGCTCAGTGACTGGGATTTTGATGCTAGAGGTCAGAGGAGAATGGACCAGACTGATTCAAGCTGATTGACGAGCAACTTTGACTGAAATAACCACTCGTTACAACCGAGGTATCCAGAAAAGCATTTGTGAAGCCACAACATGCACAACCTTGAGGTGGATGGGCTACAACAGCAGAAGACCCCACCACCACAACTCATCTCCATTACAAATAGGAAATAGAGGCTAAAACTTGCAAGAGCTCACCAAAATTGGACAGTTGAAGACTGGAAAAATGTTGCCTTGTCTAATGGGCCTCAATTTCTGTTGAGACAATCAGATGGTAGAGACAAAATTTGCCATAACCAGAATGAGAACAAGGATCCACCATGCCTTGTTACCACTGTGCAGGCTGGTGGTTGGGGTGTAATGGTGTGGGGGATGTTTTCTTGGCACACTTTAGGCCCCTTAGTGCCAATTGGCCATCGTTTAAATGCCACGGCCTACCTGAGCATTGTTTCTGACCATGTCCATCCCTTTATGGCCACCATGTACCCATCCTCTGATGGCTACTTCCAGCAGGATAATGCACCATGTCACAAAGATCGAATCATTTCAAATTGGTTTCTTGAACATGACAATGAGTTCACTGAACTAAAATGGGCCCCACAGTCACCATATGTCAACCCAATATAACATCTTTGGAATGTGGTGGAACTGGAGCTTCATGCCCTGGATGTGCATCTCACAAATCTCCATCAACTGCAAGATGATATCCTATCAATATGGGCCAACATTTCTAAAGAATGCTTTCAGCACCTTGTTGAATCAATGCCACGTAGAATTAAGGCAGTTAATTAACACAAAATTAACACAGTATTAGTATGGTGTTCCTAATAATACTTTAGGTGAGTGTATGTGCATCTCTAATATTTACAAGATACCAGCATTTTTATAAATATATTATATAGCATGCACACTGTGGATAGGTATTGGTGTTAGTTGTTAAGATTATAAGAAATAGATTGGATTGGTTCTTATAAAATTCGGAAGTGGTGAACATACAAATATATAAAATATTAGAGTGGTGTAAAACATAGTTATCTATTTATTTATTTATTTATTTATTTTACATTTTGCTCACTCTGGCATGCAATGTGGAGATGACGGCCACATCAGAATGCTTCTTGTCCTGAAAGGATTCACTAAGGCACTTATTGAGCTCCACTTCCTTTCATTCTCTTTATCTAAAGCTCTATAAAAGTCTTAAAAAGGTTATTTTGATGAAGGAATGGACATGTCCCTCTCATTCTGTCTATTTAGGAGCAGAGGAACAAAGTGACATGACATCACTCACATATTTGCAGCATTAAACCACAAGCACCTCCATTAAGACACAAGCTTGACTTAGTTTGCACAATGTGATGAGGCCTGGCCCATTTTCATGATGCTTTTATAAGCTTTTATACAGCTGCATGCTCCAACATCCTCAAAGTAGACGGATTAAATGTTTGTGTGTGTGTGTCTCGTGCATCCATTGTACGCCAACACACTTCAACATATTCATTTCAATCCCGAAGCCCCGTCTGTCCCCGTCGCCCCTTCAATGCTCCTGCTCAATCCAATATCAGCGATGGCTCTATTTTTGGAGCGCATTGTTTTAATGCAAATTATAACCATAAAACCCAGCACCCCATTCTGTTAAATTAATAGAATTACGAAAAAATGTAATGATAGCAATTAAGTCTTGAAAATGCAAATTTTATAGTCAAGGACGATTACCTCATTTATAGGATGTGTTGGAGAGATGCCAGTGCGGAGGAATACAGATCCCGGTTGCTCTACGTTACATCATGACGGATGTTTGCCGTGAGATTGCGCACCTACAGACGCAACAAACAAGCAAAACACGCAGCTCTACAATTATTCCTTACAGCATCTGCTTTATTGCTACTAACTGACAATAGAACCGACAACTAAGTCAAAAAAAATACAAGGTAACACTTTATTTTACAGTGTACTTGTTACTGTACATGTTACATGTAGTTACCATATAATAACAGTAAATTATACATAATGCTCACCCTCAACCAAACCTAAATCCTACCGTAATCCTATTGTAAGTACATGAAGATGCTTAATATTACTCAGTACTTATTCAGTAATATATAATTACACTGTACCAATGACACCTTCAAATAAAGTGTAACAAAATACAAAAAAAAAAAATATATCTTAAAAAGCGATGATCGAAGGAGAGAATTATAAAACACAGCACACGAAAAGCACACGAATAAAAAATAGGCCACAGATTATGAATAATTACAGCAATGTGCAATCTACTCTATATTTTAGTCGACGGTGTCAAAGTTTGGTGTCAACCCTCTCTTTGTTATAAATAAAACATTTCTTTCAACCTAACTGTGGAAATGACATTTCAAACGCTGCGAGTGATCAGAGAGCCAACAACGTTTACGTGGGTGAAATACTCACAGAAGTTAATTATCGGAGAAAGGGAGAGGCATAATGAAATGAATCTTTAATGACTCTGCATAGCTGTAACCTTTTCTGAGCTCTCTGCCTCGCTAGCAATGTTAAATCACCCAGCATGCAACATTCTGAAACAGCTACATCTGCAAAAATCCAGGCCTATGTGAAGTTAAACATATTCAAGGAGGAGGGGGGAATGTTATTTTCCTAATGATTTTGATTTTGTTCTGTAACAATTTTAAAACATTGATAAAAAAGTTAATGTCTATCAAGCTTTGATGATAGTTAGTGACTTGTTTTATCTTAAAAAATATAGTTTCTCCATTATTGACTGATAAACGAGATGGGCTTGTACACACAGGTGCAAATATGTGGTTTAAGTGTTTAAATGCAGTCGATATGTTGACATTGTGCATTGTCAAGTCTGTATGAATGAATGTATAAAAATACTAGGGCTGTCAAACGATTAATATGTGGGTGCACTGTGTATAATTATTTTGTGTATATATATATATATATATATATATATATACACATGCATGTATATTTAAGAAAAAAATATTATTTATATAAAAAATATTTATATTTATATGTAATAAAATTATATATAAATATATTAGGGCTGTGCCAAACGATTAATCACGATTAATCACATCCAAAATAAAAGTTTGTGTTTACATAATATATGTGGGTGCACTGTGTATAATTATTATATATATATATATATATATATATATATATATATATATATATATATATATATGTATATATATATATATATATATATACACTGTATATATATATATATATATATATATATATATATATATATATATATATATATATATATATATATATATATATATATATATATATAAATACACACACATGCTTGTATATATTTAAGAAATGTTTTCATGTATATACTGTATATATAGATTTATATATATATATTTAAATTAGATATACATATAAAAAATATATTTATTTTTTCTTAAATATGCATGCATGTGTGTGTATTTATATGTATATGCAATATAATTATACACAGTGCACCCACATATATTATTTAAACACAAAGTTTTATTTTGGATGCAATTAATCACGATTAATCGTTTGACAGCCCTAATATCTATGTACAGTATATACATGACAATTTTTCTTAATTCCATTTCTTAATTCTCTTATTTCTATTTTTTTCTTAAATATACATGCAGGTGTGTGTATTGATATATATATAAAATCATTATACACAGTGCACCCACATATATTACGTAAACACAAACTTTTATTTTGGATGTGATTGATCACGATTAATCTAATCTTAATTCTATTTCTTAATTCTCTTATTTCTATTTGTCTTTTCTTAAATATGCATGCATGTGTGTGTATTTATATATATATATATATATATATATATATATATATATATATATATATATATATATATATATATATATATATATATATAATAATCATACACAGTGCATCCACATATATTATTTAAGCACAAACTTTTATTTTGGATGCGATTAATCACGATTAATCGTTTGACAGCCCTAAAATCTATATACAGTATATACATGAAAATATTTCTTAATTATATTTCTTAATTCTCGTATTTCTATTTGTTCTTAAATATACATGCATGTGTGTGTAGTGTGTGTGTGTGTGTGTGTGTGTGATGATGATATGATGATGATGATGATATATATATATATATATATATATATAAAATAATTTAAAACAACAGTGCACCCACATATATTATGTGAACACAAACTTTTATTTTGGATGCGATTAATCACGATTAATCGTTTGACATGCCCTAAAAAATACATTTGTACACTTGACCTACTAATACAAAGGAGATCGCCCTGCATTACAGAATTCCCAGTCACGTTTGCTATGTGGAAAGGCGTCTTCAGCAAACAGTCAAGACGGATTCTATCACCTCAGTCCCAGCACCAACACAACAATACAGACTGCCACAAGATGATATAAGGACGCTATTACAGTGAAGTTGTAAACCTCCACACGCTTAACACACTATCATAATAGAATATTGATTATATAAGGAGCCGACCCCGCTACCCTGGACTACAAAGCATGAAAGGTCATTTGGTGGGGGAGAGTAATAGTGCAGAGAAATATACTCCACTGGCTTTTCATTAGATTTTTGTCAGATATTGTGTTGTGTGGAGCCTGCAGACAAGAGAATAATTCTTCAGCGTACTGTGAATCAGAAAACATACAGACAAAATTCATGATATATATTTTTGTCTTTCTCCGCCTTTACTGTAATCAAAAGGCAATGTCATGGGAACCGGGCCGTATTTCTTGAGCCGTGATTCAGAAGGTTTTGCGAGTGAGAGCCGCAGTTTATCTAATTAATTTTGTTCGATCGTGCTGTGTTGCACGTGGCATATGTTTTCTTCTGCTCTGTTTTTAGTCATTAATTTAGCTCTGCAAACACACATGCTGTACTATAGTACAAATCCACATCTGTCCACATCTCCATTAGTAACAGAGCGGCAATTTAGAGTATTAAAGGCTGATCGTAGCATTTGGGAAAACAATGATAAATAACCGCACTGCATGCAAACAGAGCTACAAATTACACTACGTACAGCCATGCTTGATTGAAGCAATTTAATGTTTTCTTAAAAAAAAAGGAAAAATGGAGAAAGAGGTCCTGGGAGGACAGTTAAGAAAATTACTTTTTAATCATTTGAGTGGCTGGATTCATCTGATGAGACTGGGACTACTGGCAGACATTATGAAGAAGATGGTCTTTGAGTTTAGGAAATCTCACACGTTTGGCGTACTTTGGGTGCATAAAAAAAGTTAAACTGTGCAATCGTTAGCTTAACTGATGCTTGAAAATCAGAGTGATTTAGTTGCATTATCATATTTTTTAGAAACAAAACAATTATTATTTAAGGAAATTAAGCTGAAGGATTTGAATAGTGCACAGTGACCATGAATAGTGCAACATGTCTCTGCAACATGCATTACATGCACATTACAAAGTAACTAATCCCTTACTGTGTCATTGCCGGCTGCAAACTTCTTATATATATATATATATATATATATGTATATATATATATATATATATATATATATATATATATATATATATATATATATATATATATATATATATATATATATATATTTCCTTTGGAAATGTATTCATGAAATTTCAATATTCAATGAAACAAGTCATATTTTAAGCAGGGTGCAGCTATGGCATTTCATTCCTTATGCCTGTTTTAAGACAACATGTTAGTTCAGCCAAATAAATAGCCATTTGTCTTATTTGCAACCCTGCTGTCTGGGTTGGCTAATTGAACAGTGGTTACCGCAGTGGCTTTTTTGTTCCACAGCAAATGAAACTGCCAGTTTAACATCAAAAATAATCAGTTTGATGAGTATTGTATACACTGGCAGCTCTATGTAATGCAGTATTGATTCGCAGCTGAAGAGAGAGAGAGAGAGAGAGAGAGAGAGAGAGAGAGAGAGAGAGAGAGAGAGAGAGAGAGAGGAGACTGATTATTGGCTGTTGATGGATTCTGCTGTGCTTTTACACTGTACGTCTCTTTGCTTGTACCCAATCTCTTGCTGTGTACATTTTAACAGTGCTAAAATGTTGGATTATACCATATACCTTTAAAGATCTACAGTAACAGTTAAATTAAAAATTAATTAAGAAATTTGTTCAGCAATAGCCGTGATGCAACATTGAGCATTTGCTTTACACATATGTTAAATATATACTGTGTGCATATGCTTTTTTTTCTACCACTGTTAAAGATGAGGTTACACGACAACACAAAATGCCATTCACAACCTATTTTACATAATATGACTAATTTCTATCCAATAAAGGGTCTTAACGATTGCTCATTTAATAAATCAAATAACAAAGTTTAAGTTTTCTAAGCTCAAATGCTCGCCGTGCTCTGTTCTGTGACGCACGCTTGAGACTTCTCCTGTTCGAACTCGTTCATCAAAATGAAATAATCTTTCCCAAGTCAATTCGTTTGTTTCGTTCGTCGAATAAAACCAAATGACTCGGAAAAAGATTACTTAATTTGTATATGAACGAGTTTGAACAGGAGAGTCACAAACGTGGATAACAGAACAGAGTAAGTAAGCATTTGAGCTTATAAAACTTAAACGTTGTTATTTATTTATTAAATGAGCGATAGAGTTTTTTAATAAAATGTATTTATTAAATGAGCGTTATTTATTTACCAAATTTGGCACAGTACATTTGGACATGCAAAGGGTATATGCGTGATATGGGATTTGAGGTGGGTTTTCAATGAATGATGACTTAAATTTGGGCCAAAAAAACAAGTCATACAGACTACTTTTACTAGACATTTATTGGGTTTCATGGTGTTTAAATGGTTGGATAAGCCAAAAATGAAAACCCTGTCGTAATTTATGTAGTTCCAAACCTGTGATTTTGTTTCTCACCTGGAAAACAAAAGGAGATGTTTAGCATTATGTTCACACTTCTCTTTTCCAATCCACTGTAAAATCACATAGTGACTGTGGGAAAAGCTCTAAAATGGCCTTTAAATGTTCTGAATCAAGTTGGCATGTGCAGAGATGGCAGCCATGATGGAAACCATGCGGATACATGACCAGATTGGATCATGACTCTCCTATTGATCGCAGTAACAAACACTAAAGAGCGCTGGTGTAAAGGCAAATCACCTCTATGCACAACTGAGTCCATGGGAAGTAAAGTGAACGGAAGGAAGTGCTCAATGTGATCAGCATGTTTTTGAATTAAAAAGCATGTGTTCATATGTTAGGTCTTGTGGACTTTTACATTGAGATCTGAAAACCGTCTAAATATGCCGATGTGTGCATTTTGCAGGCGTCTGCGCCGGCGGGTGTCTGCAAGCATAAATAAATGAGTGTGTGTGCTGCAGGCTGTGTTTCCTCTGTGGTGTCCACATGAAAACACCTCACTCTCTCACATAAGGGTTCTGCACATGGAAAAATCAATAGAATGGTGATAGAAATACGCAGCACTCGTTCCCCAGGTAAAAGATTGATCGGAGCTCCGCAGAGGATCTGCCCGAGCTCC
Source organism: Hybognathus amarus (assembly GCA_030378365.1). NCBI lineage: Eukaryota > Metazoa > Chordata > Actinopteri > Cypriniformes > Leuciscidae > Hybognathus > Hybognathus amarus. Next base: position 177,936 of record JAQIUQ010001983.1, on the reverse strand, counting down.
AAATAATGGTTAGAGGCCACCGACCTCCAAATCTCAGAAGAAAAAACACACACACACACACATTTCAGTCCTTCAATAATTATAGCATCACATGACTGAACAATGCTTTATTTAGACAACACACGCCTTGGCAAGCAGTTTTGGAAATGCTGTTTTTAAAATTAGATCAGGTTTGAATGTTTTTCTTTTCAAATTAAATCAGAGCTTTATTTCGAATTTCGGATACAGTTGACTTCTGAAAAGATGACTTCTGGTGGCACCATGGGACAGTGTTACTTTAAGAAAAATAGATGACTTCTGAAAAGATGACTTCTGGTGGCACCATGGGACAGTGTTACTTTAAGAAAAATAGTCATTTACACTTTATTCAATCTTATCTGACATTGTATTTTCTCATCCAGTTTTCTAAACCATTTCCAATGGACCCTTGATTCTACACAAATCATGTGCAGTGTTTAGAAAGATAGTTGTGTGTCTTTAAGGGGTGTAACGGTACACAAACATCTCGGTTCGGTACGTACCTCAGTTTTGAAGTCAAGTTTCAGTACGTTTTCGATTCAGTACGTTTTCGATATTTTTTGGTGTAAACTTTACTCATTTTAAATGGTTAACTTTTAAGGAATATTTTGATTAAGTATTACTCAATTCTGATTAGATTAAGCATAGTCATTTTTACAGGGTACATCTTGAAACTTTCAGGTTTATAAATGGGAGCCATCTTTGAAGGATGAACAAATAATGTTTTGGTCATCACATTAAAAATAACATTTAAATATATATTTATATAATATTTGAGTTTTGAAGTGTTGGAAAAAGATGTGTCAAGAACTTGAAAGCATTTTACTAATCCAGCCAAACTGGTTCCAGTTAGTGTTACTATATTAAATCCATGGTGAATGTTGCTGGTTTGTGGACCTAAAATAGTACTAGTTAATTCACAGCACAATGTTTTTCCTGGTTCCCACGTCAGCACTGTTTGATCAAATAGAGATCTTAAGGTTATTAACGGAGAAATGTGAATGCTTCTCACATTCTTGCAGCGATGTTATCAGTCCGTTCTCATCCCAAGACGTCATCTAACTGACGCTGTTGACCATACGTCAACATTCGACGTTTTAGGGTACCCTTTAACGTCAGTTAGATGACGCTATTGTAATCCTAACCCTACCCGAGACCTAAACCTACCCGCGTCATCTAACTGACACTAAAGGGAAAATGTCACTTGGATGATGCTCTAGGATAGTCATCTAACTGACGTTAAAGGTACCCTAAAACTTGCCGCTTGCCATTTGATGTTGCTCAACTTTGTGGTGGCCGTGCCAGCGCGAATTTTGTCGGCAGGAAAAATGGTCCAAGGAATCATTCTGTTTGTATGCATACCGAACCAGAAGCCTCGAACCGAAACGGTTCAATACGAACACATGTACCGTTACACCCCTAGTCTCTTGTGCCTTTTGTTTTATTGGAGGTATTAGGGTTAATGAAAGCATAAGATAATAAATGTGTGCTTCAAAGGATGCGCTAGCAGCACCTCTAGTCCATCAGTAAAGCGTGCACACTTTGAGTGATGACTTTCCTACAGGAACCAACAGCTGTATGTGCAAATCATGCATATAAATCAATTACCAGAGCCTATGTACTTTAAATGCACCCATTAATTAAGCAATGTCAGATACAATGGAGCGTGAAGTTCATTACATTTTTAGCATTCACGCTCAGGATTATTTGAAGAGAAGACGGTTTTACCTAATGATGCCACAAAGACATAATGCTGCCAGAGAGAGAGAGCGTTTTGAAGGAACAAGTAAAACCGCGGTAGGACAAACATTGAGCAAAAATTAGTTTTTTTTTGTTTTTTTTTTTTTTTGGGGGGGGGGGGATGTGAAAAGCCTGCAAGGGATGGATGCACCTCCATCAGGTTTATTCTGATGCACTGGTGCATTTGCTCTTACTTGAGATGTGTGTGTGTGTGTGTGTGTGGGGGTCTCTGCCTTCACTAATGCCTCACTGCAATGCTGTTTTAATGGCAGGAAAGTAGCAGTAAGAGAGTGGCCTACATTAGGCGATGACCTCTGCTTGATGAAAAACAAGAGAATGTTCCTCACCACTACAAGTTCAACGTTGTGACAAGATTTGCATATTTATTTATTTTCTTCCTCTCCTTGCAAATATATATTTTTTATTCTCAGTGAAAAGTACATCTGCCGCTGCCACTCCAGAAATAATTAAATAAAACAGGAAATGAACAAGCAAAACCCACAAGATACATCCAGATGTTAATAGTGTGATGTGACACGCGATGTTAGCATTTTCTGTTTGTGCGGCAGACCTCACTGAGAGAACGACACAGCCACCTTACTGGACACACATTAATGTCATGTTTCTTCGTGTGAGAAAAGCTAACACAGCTCATCCCAAGAAGTCAACTAACTGAAGCTTTTGACCATACGTCAACATCCGACGTTTTAGGGTACCCTTTAACGTCAGTTAGATGACGATCCTGGGGCGTCATCCAACTGACGCTTTACCTTTAATGTCAGTTAGATGACGCGGGTAGGTTTAGGTCTAGGGTAGGGTTAGGATTAGATAGCGTCATATAACCGACGTTAAAGGGTACCCTAAAATGGCGGATGCTGACGTATGGTCAAAAGCGTCAGTTGTATGACGTCTTGGGATGAGACTGTGCTGGAAAAGCATATGAATGCAAAACAAATAATGGTCACAATTCAATATCTATGAAGACAGTTTTTTTAGTTGTTGTTTTTTTTTTTGCCTCCTTTAACTGACTTCTCAACCAAACGGCACATTTTGAGTCACTATATTTTATTAAGAGGAGTACCTAACTTAACTTAAACTGATTGGGCCATCTCTATCATCTGGTTGAGGTATATTATGCCAAAAAAAATCCACTAGATTTCAGTGTCAATCAACAGCACTTATCACAACACTTCTTCTAACATGGATGTCAGAAACAAATAAATCACCCCAGCCTTGTGAACTGTTTTTTTGGTGAAATATTGCAAGCTAAGCATTTTTTTATTTATTACATATTACACTGTAAGAGCCTTAACTTTACAAAATGATGTTACTTGGTGCTATGAAAAACCTTAAGTATATTTTTAATAATTGTTTCAAAAACATGCTCAACCTGATGCACATAACGGTTAATTGTCACCCCCCTTTTTGAGAATGGACAATACAATGCACTATTAAAACTTGGTTGTAATTCAAGTATGCTTTGGAATAAAGACCTAAGTTTAGTCTTGTTTTAAAGAAAACTCTCAGCAGATTATTGCTGAAGTAAAAGCACTTCAAAAAATAAAAGTAGGAAAAATATTAGAAAGTTTTAAATTTACATTAAATCAAATATACTGTACTACATTTATATATATATATATATATATATATATATATATATATATATATATATATATATATATATATATATATATATATATCATATATATATATATTACAAAATATTTTTTCCTATACAATTACTATAAAATCAAAGCCATATATCTAACCAAGTTGTGTTCCAAATTTAAAGTTGATATCACAAAAATTTAAGTTCTCATGAGATTTTGTTTAGGCGTAATACCAAAAATGACATAAATTCCATTGAATTTAATTGTATGCATTCTGCTGTAACAAATTAATAAATTTCTGCCCAAATATCACTTTTGTTACAAAATATAGAACCTTGAGACTAAGACCTTTCTGAAAATGCATTTTGTCAAGACTAGAAAAGGTTTTGATCATATTAGGCAATGAAAAGTATGGCAAACGTATGTGAATGAATTCCGGTATTATTTATTACCATTAAGTGACATCTCAACCATTTGGTAGAGGCCGATATTTAAAAAATGAAATATGGGATGTGTTGAAAAAAATAAAAAATACATTGAGTGTGGTTACTAGCGACAAGAAGATAAGAAATGCAAAAAAAAAAAAAAAAAAGTTTCCATTACTTTTTTCTTGATGCGGACTTCAAAGGGTTAAAAAACCCTTGATTTTAATGAACAATAATGTTTGCAATTTATAATTTCCACTCTCAAATTTATTCTCAAAACACAAACACTCTCAAGATTATTTTGTTTTCACTTTATTTTAATTGTGTCAAAATACATTCTGTTGACTAAAAGTAATATTGCACCTACATGTCTACTAGTACTAACGCATTAGAGTGTTAGTAGATTATTAGTAGACTGGTAGGGTAAAGATTAAAATAAGTTGACATGTAGTTGCAAAGCTACTAGTCAGTAGAGTGTCTGCTGGAGGACCATCACAATAAAAAAGTTAGCAGACATTAAGCAGACAGTCTAATAGTATTATGAGAGTTAGTTGACAGATAAGCGCAATGTTACTTATAGTCTACAGAATGTTCAAAAAACAATCTTTTTTTAATGGTGTTATTAATTATATAGAAAATCCTAGCATATTTTCTTACACAAAATGCCCTTAACTGCCGTAAAATCAGTGAAACACACGGCCCCGAGTCACTGGTTTTTGGGACCTAAAACAGGGTTGTAAAGTAATAGATCAAAATCTGATGATGTTTAAATCCATTCTGATGAGAATATCTTAATCCCAGCTACACACACTTACCGACATTGTATAAATTTCAGTGTACGTTTGTAAAAATGTTCGTCAGCAACATATCTTAAAGAGAAAACGCAAAGTTCCCTAAAGTCAAATCTGAAAATGTGAAAAGCCTTTGTGTAGTTTAATCGAAATAAGCAGAGTCAGCAGCAATACAGCCTGTAGACTGGCCTCTATCATACACACTGCACCCATCACCTTCTCTCTATATTCAATACCAGCAGGGATACTTACATATAGAATTACACAAATTGTTTCCTTTTCATGTTTAAGTACCAGTGTGTATGCAAGAACATACTTCAAAAAGTTGTAGTTCCCATACCATGGTTTGACTTCTCTTTTCACTGAAATCAACAAAAAAAAAAAAAACAGAAGAGAGAACCCACCGGCATCTTTCACAGAAATAACTGCTGCCGGGGATCCGTTTGAATTTTAAATCAATATGAAACAGTATTTGTCGTTGGCAATTAAATATTTGAAGTGCTGGTCATATGGAGCGAAAGTCACTCTCACAGAACTTTTTCAAAAATACAGTCAAAACATTGTAAATATTAAATCGAAAATAGATGTCGTCTGCTTTAATCTATTTTGAAAGTGTATTTATTCAATTATTATCCATTATTAATTTCTGAATTAATAATGGAGCATTCTATGCTGATTTGATTCTCAAGATTATACAAAAATGAAAATTGCCAGCCTGCTTGTGGACACCATACATCCCTTTTCCCCTCTAGTTTTCTAACAGTAGATCATTTATTTCAAATAGATTTGTTTTTGTTACATTATGAATGTACTGGACTATTTTTTTTATTAATTGAATGCATCTTTCCTGAACAAAAGTATCAATTTGACCCCCAACTCCCTGTAATACAGCCTGAATAAATAGAGAGCAAGATTATTCTACCAGACCTGGATGTTTTTGTTTTTTATCAGTTTATCACATTACACAACCTTGAGCACACTTCTGATTCAAAATCTGATTTCAGGGTCAGATTTAAACTACCTATTACCATAATTTTATTATATACTTAAATAGTCTTGCGGTGTTAAGTTAATCAAGTGTTCTTATTTCCATTTTCTATAATAATTACAAAATAAATTTTAAATAAAAGAAATGAAATTTTGTGAGAGAGAGAGAGAGAGAGAGAGAGAGAGAGAGAGGGAGGGGAGGGAGGGAGGGAGGGAGGGAGAGAGAGAGAGAGAGAGAGAGAGAGAGAGAGAGAGAGAGAGAGAGAGAGGAGAGGAGAGAGAGAGAGAGAGAGAGAGAGAGAGAGAGAGAGAGAGAGAGAGAGAGAGAGAGAGAGAGAGAGAGAGAGAGAGAGAGAGAGAGAGAGAGAGAGAGAGAGAGAGAGAGAGAGATGAAGATGAAGGCTCATCTCAGCTGGGCTGTTCTGAGCTAAAAGCCCTCTGGTCACTACTCACTGATGCTCTCTCGTCGCATAAAAGACAGAAAGTTCAATGAGCACACGAGAGTCATAAGCGCTGAGGTGCCGAGAGTCCCAAACAGCTTTTCCCTAAACAGCCGCAACTTTGGACCATAATGGCCGCCCATAAAGAAAATCATCATCAATGAAAATGACAGGTTATTAAGATCTGATATTAAGCAATGGGCTTTAATAATGATAGGTTATCTATAAAACCTTTACAACCTGGCTCCGTACGAACAGATTCAATCTCGCCCAGCCGCCACCGCTGACACATGTTAATAAGCCCACAACCTTTAATTAAGCAGTATATATAAGTAGGGCCCCATTAAGGGCTGATTTGTGGGCGAGTTCATTACGTCAAGCACCGGGCAGCAGACACATACTCAATACAAATCAAGGCAGACAGAATATTATCCTGCTTAATGTGGCCCCAATATTGATATTTTATCACTGTGTCTTGATAAGTGACTTTTAGAATCGTCATTTTTCATGGTGTTGAAGTGGCAGTGAGGACCAAACCACCCGCATTCATGTCTTCGTGGAACTTTTACTTTACATTGTTTTCTGGGTGATGAACTTCCTTGCTTTTATGTATTGTACTTGTATTATAATTCACTGTCTGGGATTTGTTTTCTAAAACTCTGGTAGGCTATTAGTTTTCCGGAATGTATATACATACATATATATATATATATATATATATATATATATATATATATATATATATATATATATATATATATATATATATATATATATATATATATATATATATATATATATATATATATATATATATATATATATATATATATATTAGGGGTGTAACGGTTCACAAAATTCACGGTTCGGTTCGATACACTTGTGTCACGGTTTGGTTCTGATAGTTCACTGGATAGTTCATTCATGGCAAAATGTTTCTTTCTGGTTTCCACATCAGCACTGTTTGATCCGTTAATAACGGAGAAATGTGAATGTTTCTCAGTAGAACTCGCAGCGATCTTATTACTTCAGTGGCGAATTCAAATGTTTTCTTTACTGGATTTGGTTGTGTAGTAACAGTGCTGATCAAGATCGGCTCGTGCTACACTGGTCCAAACTGATAAACGGGCCGTCATCCAAACAACCACACAATAACGAGTAGCTCAGTTTCGTTCCACTTATATGCCATTTGATGTTGGGCAATGTTGTAGTCACGCCAACGTCTCTTACATTATGAACGCGCTTGCCACGCGCCTACATTTGAATAACGAATAATAATAATAATAATGTTTATTTAATAATAATGTTGGTCGGCAGGAAAAATTAACCGTACGAACCGTTCAGTTCAAAAATGCCAACCGAAAACCGAACTGAAAGCCTCGTACCGAACGGTTCAATACGAATACGTGTATCCTTACACCCTTAATATATATATATATATATATATATATATATATATATATATATATATATATATATATATATATATATATAATCCCAGACCTGTGTTACTATAGTTAAAGTTATGCACATATTCATTCAAATCCATGTTTAATTGGACTGCATCAGTTTCCATTAAATCTTTCTTAAATCTTTCTGTATTCGTTTTTTTTTAAAGTGATATTTCACCCAAAGAAATTCTGTCATCATTTACTCACCGTCAATTTATTCCAAACCTGTATGAATTTCTTTCTACTGCTGAACACAAAAGAATATATTTTGAAGAATGTTGTTCCATAGTATTTTTTCTTTCTCCATACTATGGAAGTCAATGGGGCCTATCAACTGTGCGGTTACCAATATTCGGTCCACCTGGCTTTGTCTGGCAGGTTTTTGTATTCGCCGCCATTCTCCGTATCAGCGAAGACAACTCCGAGCGACAAAACTTTAGTCAGATTTCGACAAAAGTAGAAGATGGATTCAAAGAGACCGGCTTGTAGTTCATTCCAAACCCTGACGCAAACTCCACGTGAAAAAAAAAATAATAATAATAAATAAATACAATTTTTGTCTAGTGCCATCAAAAGGGCCAAATTGGAGTCAGACTGGCATCAGAATAAGACAGGGAAGGCTTTCAACAAATAGAGAGATCTCCTGTCTGCTCTAGGGCTTAAACGACATCCTATAGAAAGTAATATTGTTCATGAACGTGTTTCCATAATAATACAATCATACGTGGATACAGTAAACACAAAATAGTTCAACATTCGAGATGAAAACACGAAGTTTTCTACTACCCCCGTTTTCCCTTTACACATAAGTGTGTAATTTACTCACATGTCATTTCAGTTAATACACAATATAAGTGTCATCTGCAAACAAATGCTGTTTTTTTTTTCTTCTAATTTCAACTTTTAATCTCTGCTTTATAGAGTTTTAGTCAGTTCCCCTCAAGTTTACAAGTGTCCTAGCAGAGAAACATAGGCATATATTCAAATGTACTGTGTGACTTTTCTTTTGTGTGTGTGTGTGTGGCTACTTCAGGTTATGGTCTGGGCTCTTTAATTCCATTGCTTGAGTCACAGGCACTTCCTCCAAGAGGCTCAACCCTGTGCGATCCTTTAACACACAACACAAACAATACACATTTCAAAAAACAAATAACAACTTCCAGCACCATTATCATACAACTATTTATCTTAAAGGGGTGATGAACTGAGAAATCAAATTTTCCTTGAGCTTTTGACATCTAAGAGGTCATCATATTATAAGAATATCCTGTAAGTTTCAGAACTGAAAACGACCAGTCCAATAAAAGCTTTTATTGACACCAGCTTCAACAAACGCTTCGTTTTTGAAAGTGTGGAAGTATGACGTAAATGACGCTAAAACCCCACCCGCTCATCAACGCCTACTTCAATACAGCCGGTTTGCTCGCCCACCGATTCGCACATTCATGCATAGGTAAACAAAAGCATACCTCGTGATGACAAACCGGAGCGAGCTACCAGCAATAAACATTCCGTTGACAAAATGTTGTGCCGTGCCTGGCTGTGGAAGAAGACAGTTGCTGCATAAGCTTCCTCTGGATTCCAATATTAGGAATGCCTGGTTAAAATTAGTTTTTAATGACGTTCCAGCAGATGAGTGTAAAACATTATCCGTATGTTCGCTTCATTTCACCGAGGATTGTTTTGTGAACAAGACACAGGTTGAGGCTGGATTTGCAGACCGATTAAGAGAAAAGAATGGTGATGTGCCGTCTATATTGGATCTGACAGGAATTGTGCAACACACGGACTCTTGGTCGAACATGTATGGGCGAATCCGGTTGCCATTTGACAACATTGGACGTTTTCCCCACGTGCACCGACGGGTGAGTTAAACTCATTATAATATAAGAGGGAGAAATGAAGACGACACAGATATGCATTTTGTGTATGACCTAGAAGTATTTATTCAGCGATCGGCGGTTAAAGTTAATCTGTACGGAACATCGTTGTTGTACAGAACATGATTAGTCTACATTACCTTCTATATTGGATCCAACAGGAGTGGTGCAACACACTTATGTGAGTAATATTTTTATTTTAGAAATAATAATCTACTCAGCTAGCATTGCATTGTTACAGATCGTTTGATATCTAATAATTATGTGTATGTGTCTACAAGTATCCGTTGTATTTAGAGGTGCTGTTGGTTCATTGTCCTGCGATTTGGGATCGGACTCTGGGTCAAACATGTATGGGCGAATCATTTCCGGTTGCCATTTTACAACAGTGGTTTTCAAAACAAACTCCCCCACGTGCACCAACCGAAACCAACGACAGAGTTGAAGCTCATTATAATATGCAAAACTGTTATCCACTCACAGCAGTGGGCGTTTACTTCCTAGTCTTCAATGCGAGTACGTCCCATACAATCCGAGCATTTTTCAAGTAGGCTGAAAACTAGGGAAGAAAATAGCCCATAACTTATTCATTTTTATGTTTTTGAATGTAAAAACAAGCGAACGTTATAAGTTGACCTCAGACAACAAAACATAAACATTTAAAAAGCCAGTTCATGACCCCTTTAATCTACATTCATTTGCGTCTCGGTTAGATGTTGATTCTCACGCCAGGCAGGTTTTCTCCTCTTCCTCTCTCTCTGAAATGTGTCCCGCTCTTCATCCTCTCATGTTCCCTCATGCACCTCTGCTGTCTGAAACTCTTTACTGTCAGAATCAGTCCATCACCTATAACAACACACCATACAAAATGATCAAACTAATTATTCAGATTTGCTTTGAAACTTTATCGCAATGCAAGAAAACAAATTAATAAAAGGTTATTCAAAACCACTTAGTTATTTTCCCACAATTAGCACACATCCACGTTGAAAGTGCAAGGATTCCGGTATGGCCTGCTTCCAGTTATTTTAGCAGTACAAAACCAGTCCATTATGGCTGCTTGATTTAGCAAACTGGTTTTTGTTTTCATATTACAACTTATTATCATAAACAAACACACTGATTTGTAGCACATATTTTTTTTTACTGCACTGCATTTTTTTTTCCATTTACTGCACGTTGTTCTTCTTATAGTAATGTATATACTGTATTGTGGCTAATGATTCAGAAGTCTTCACCTTCACAAGAAATTCTTACTTCCGTGTTGTAAGCTAATGTGGGTATTCTGTCAAAGCTGGATGTAGTCGGATTGCATTTAATTGCAAGTATTATACATATTGGTTATATAGACATTTAAACTAACCTTTAGACAACATGAAACTGTACTAGTTAACCATGAAACAGGGCAGCCATAGAGGTGGAAACAATAATGAGGGAAAACAACATATTATATAATATACATATATAAAATAAAATGACACATACAACAAAGTGGTCTTTTGAAGATTTAGTTTCACAGTGAACTGCAGTTCAACACTGCATGCATGCATGCATGCATGCATGCATGCATACATTAAACAAACAAACAAACAAATAAATAAATAAATAAATAAATAAATAAATAAATAAATAAATAAATAAATAAATAAATAAATAAATAAATAGCTTCATGTTCTGTTCGTGGCTGGTTAGAATAAAATCCTAAATCACAATTGCAAGACATTGTTCAATTCACATAAATAAGTCATGCATCATATTTGAATGATCTAGCCCCATCAAAAAATAACAAAAACTTGAATATGTTTAGAATGATGTTTATTTTTTTTAATTATTATTTTTGCAGTTGACCTCATGGCATATGAGACATAGTCAAACATAAAGAACAGTGATGTATAAGCAGACACTGAGGTCATTTGTCAATGATTCTAGCTGCAGGATTATTTTAAAGGTTAAATATTTCAAATTCAAATGCTAATCTGGGTCAATGTGGCTTTGGTCGGCTGTCCTGAGCTCTGACTCATAAATGTGAGCTCAACAGAAGGACTTTAATGGAGGATCTGATACACTATTATCCAAATGAAGATATGACACATAAAATGTCACGACTCTTACCTCATTGCCTGCTGGGAGCAAATGATCACCCCAGGTTAGAGAAGAAGTCTCTGGAAATGCCTTGGTTCAATAACACACTAATAACACATAATTAATGGTATGGGGTGACTGGGACTAGATGTCATAAATGCTAAATTTCAGGTTTTGAATCAAAAGTTCAGTTACATAAATGGTTGTTTTCTTCCAGCAGTTGTACTGATTAGTCATAGTGAGTAATCATAAATGATGACCTTTTTTGGAACTCCAATACCATCAAGCAAATACAATAAAAGTGGACTATATTATACACTACAAAAAAGTCTATATACATATATAAAGATTTTAGATTCAACTGAAAGTTTGAAATAGGGAATTTAAAGGGATAGTTCATCCCACAATGGAAATTCTGTCATCATGTACTTATCCCCAAGTCATTCCAAAACCCTTTTGACTTTCATTTTATTCAGTCTTCTGAAGATACATAATCACTTTATATGACAAACAGATTTAATTTAGTCTTTAATTCACATAAACACTGATCAACGTCACATATGTAGAGCTCCATCAAATATGGTAAGCGGAAGTCTTACCAACCATCTTGAAATCTCACTGTTCTTGCATAAGCTCAAACATGATTACGTGACATGCGAGAACACACTTCATTGGTTCTCACGTCAAACAATCATGTTTACCTTTTTGTTTACTATATTTGATGTGCTCTATGTAAATTGATCAATGTTTAAGTGTGATAAAAATAATTAAATTAAATTTGTTCATCATATAAAATGACTGTCTCATCAAAAACCTGGTTTGGAGATATTTCTAACATATTTATGAACTTAATGAAGAGTCAAAGTTTATGTGGAATCACTGAGATTTCACTCAGATTTCATGAAACTATTTTCATTTGTTTCGAAGACTGAGGTTAAGTGTCATGAGCTTGGGAATGACATAAGGGTTAGTGAATGATGAGAGTTGTCATTACTCTGTGAACTAACTCTTTAAAAAAACTGCAGCAGTAGCTTAAATGCTGTTTTATGAATTGTTTTACTGAAAACAATAAATGTTAATAAACAGCCCCATATAAAATTCAGCTATATATATATATATATATATATATATATATATATATATATATATATATATATATATATATATATACATACACACACACACACACACACACACACACACTACCGGTCAAAAGTTAAAGGTCGGTAAGATTTTTTCTGTTTTTAAAAGAAGTCTCTTCTGCTCACCAAGGCTGCAATTTTTTGATAAAAAATACACAAAAAACACAGTAATATTGTGAAATATTATGACAATTAAAAATGACTTTTTTATGTTAATATATATTAAAATGTAATTTATTCCTCTGAAAAAAGCTGATATTTTCAGCATCATTACTCCAGTCACATGATCCTTCACAAATCACTCTAATATGATGATTTTATACTCCAAAAACATGTATGATTATTATCCATGTTGAAAACAGTTTTTTTACATTTTTATTTCAGGATTCTTTGATGAATAGAAAGTTCAAAAGAACAGCTTTTATCTGAAATGGAAAGCTTTTGTTACATTAAACACTACTCTTTAAAAAGTTTGGGGTCAGTAAGAATTTGTATTTTATTTTGGGGGGAAATAAAAAGAAAATCAATACTTCTAATTATCTAAGGATGAGTTATATTGATGAAAAGTTACAGTAAAGACATTGATAATGTTAGAAAAGATTCTAATTAAATAAATGCTGTTCTTTTGAACTTTCTATTCATCAAAGAATCCTGAAATAAAAATGTAAAAAACTGTTTTCAACATGGATAATAATCATACATGTTTTTGGAGCATAAAATCATCATATTAGAGTGATTTGTGAAGGATCATGTGACACTGAAGACTGGAGTAATGATGCTGAAAATTCAGCTTTTTTTCAGGAGGAATAAATGACATTTTAATATATATTAACATAAAAAAGTAATTTTAAATTGTCATAATATTTCACAATATTACTGTGTTTTTTGTGTATTTTTTTATAAAAAAACGGTAATATATATATATATATATAAACAATTACCTCGTAAGGTAATTTTTATTATTGTTCATATAAACAATTAAACAAAAAAATTACCCTGACATTATTCATAGGAGTAACAACTAATTCCTGTTTCCACAATTCAAGAAAAGTGTTTTTACAGGCAGAAGATAGTCTCCAGCACCACTGTGTCACTAAAACTATCCGTGTTGTAAGGCAAAAGTCACTAGCATTCAATCGTGAGCAACTTTCGAATACCAGACGATTGTCACACGGCATTTATTTAAAGAGTCTGCTGCATTCAAGGACAAACAAAAGACACACAGAAACGCAAACAAAGCCGCATGCTTCAAAACCTCAAAAACCACATGACAAAAACAGGCTGGCAAAAGTGAGTGTGTTTAATGCGTGCTGGGTGCTCATCAGCGGTTTTGCCGAGCATTAATAATTTGTGCAGAGGTAATACTCAAGCTGTTGGAGCTGTAGTTGTGCATTTTTAATGGAAGTTTTACAGAAGTGGCGGCAGGCTTCCACATATGCTGCAGACGGCATATGGGAACAAGAGATGATGCAGCACAGTTGGCCAGAGCGCCGCTCTCTTAGGCCGCAGACACTTAAACACTAGCCTGAGAGGAAAGACACGCGCTCACGCACATAAACCTACTGCCGTTTTAGCACGAGTCCTAATGAATTCACACGCGTTTATGTCCAACGCCATCTTGTTTCCACATATGAGGCGGGTGTTGGCCCAATCGGAACTGAAGAAGTTATTGGTGCTGCATTAAAATCGGAGCTATTATCAGCCTAATTTGTAGTTACTTGGGAGCGGAAAACATCTGCTTAAGTAATGTTTGCTTTTAAAGGATCCCTAACTTTAATAGAAACATCACAAGAGGATCATAAAGTTGCCGCAAAATTGCTACTGATTAAACTGCACACTTTTCTGTTGCATGCTGACAAAGCTTCTGTGCACAGAAATGTATTTGGATCCAATCAACTTCAATGGTGCAACACAAATTTGTAAACAAAATTTGTAGAGAAATAATGCGAAGCTTCTATCACTTATATATATATATATATAAAAAAAAAAAACATTGATTAAATGCAAGTTTCAATGGTCAATTGCAGGTGTTTTGCTAGTTTTCCCTTTCTCAATAGGTGCATTGCACGGACACCGTGTGAAAATAAAACATTATGACTCGTAAATTTTTGTTAGTCACGTCCACAATATTATCTTTACGTCGCAAGGTTGTAAAACTTGTAATAGTAAGATTTGGTCATTTGTGGAGTTGAATTTGAAATGGGTAAAGCCAAAAATCAATCAGTTGATAATGTAGCTTAAACTATTTCAAATATCTTACTGCTGCAAGAATCCAAGATCTAGCAACGAATCCGTGTCGATTCCTTTAACACGAACTGACAGAGAAAACTGATTATGATCAGTTCATCTCAGTTTTCAACCAGACGTTCTGTTGACTAATATGGCGGGAGGACATGGTAACATTATCTTAATGATTATAATTCATCTAATGTTAATACTTACAAAGTTGATCATAGGAAATAGGAAGAGACATTGTACTGTGTTTGTCATACACTGTTAAAAAACATGTTTTTACATTACTTTATCTCATAAAAATTATTTAAGCAATTTTCAACTAGATTTTTTAAAGTCAGTTTTCATATAATTTAAGTTAAGATGACTTGCACAGCCAATTTGATCATATTTAGTTTGCAGCAGTGAAACTACTTTTTAAGCAGAAGCAGAACTTAAGTTTTTAAAGGGATAGTTCACCCAAAAATGAAAATTCTGTCTGTATTTACTCACCCTCATGTTGTTCCAACTCCGTAAGACCTTTGCCCATCTTCGGAACACAAATTAAGATATGTTTGATGAAATCTGAAAGCTGTTTCACTCCTGTATACTCAGTCCATAGGCTTCTTGAGGAATTTAAACTTGCTGGCCTCGAAGGTTATTAAAGACATCGTTAAAATAGTCCAAGTGACTACAGTGGCTCAATCTTAAGTTTACTCAAACAACCAGAACACTTTTTGTGCACTTTATTTCAACTATTTACTTCTCTCTCTGCCTCAAGTCAGGTAATAGTTTAATAGCGTAAGCTTCTGTTATTGTACATCACACGCATCACACACATGACCAGCATCGGCCAATAGTGGGCCTACGTGTGACTGTAGCTCTACGCTATCACACTACGTTAACTGACTAGAGGCCCATAGAGAAGGAAGTAAATAGTTGAAATAAAGTTATTTTTGTTTGTTTTGCGCACAAAAAGTATTCTCGTCGCTTGATAAAGTTAAGATTGAGCCACTGAAGTCACTAGGATTATTTTAATGATGTCTTTAATAGCTTTTCGAGGCCGGCAAGTTTCAATTCCTCAAGAAGCCTATGGACTAGTATGCAGAAGTGATCCAGCACTCAGATTTCATCAAAAATATCTTAATTTGTGTTCCAAAGATGAACATAGGTCTTACGGGGTTAACAGAATTTTCATTTTTGGGTGAACTAACCCTTTAATGGCTCGTTTCCACTGAGTGGTACGACACGGTACGGTACGCAATTATTTGCGTTTCCACTGTCAAAAGTTGTGAATGGTACCAAAAAGCCGAACCTTACCGTACCACTTTTGGGTACCCTTCTGTTGGGGTACCTAGCACAGTGAAAGGGTACTGAAAGGTGGAGCTAGACTCACTGCAGAACAGTGATTGGTGGACAGAGTATCATTACTCGCGCTTGCTACAAGTTACAAGGGCATAGAAGCATACAGTTGAAATAAAATACTACTGTTATTGTGTCCCGAAATATAGTTTTAAGAGTTTTTCAGGTGAGAAAGTTTTTTTAAAGCTCAAATCTGTGGTTTATTTATAGATTTAAGATAATTTGATTGAGATCCATTTCAAGCGATCACCGGACGCTCGCGCTCGTGTCCCCCACCTGGAACAGCCTTTCCTCGGCTAGTCATCCTGATGTTTGCCGCTGACTCGGACGTCTCTGTAGTGGTTAAACATGAGATATAGTTTGTCTTGTATAAACCTAACACTGACCTTGAATGCTCCAGTCATATCACTGTTCTAGAAAAATCTGTTTTATTTAAATTCAGCCGCAGACATTATTTTTGTGGTTATTAGCACTTTACTATATACATAAGAAATTGGGTAAATATTCAAATATTTAGATTCAATAAAATTTTGAGTAAAAAGTACATATTCCTCCAAAATAATAATAAAAAGTGTACAATGAATTACAGTACTCCTGCTCATATTCCAGTGTCAAACACCTAAATTAGCTACTACATGGGTAGCTGTAAATTTAAATCTTCAGATCACTTTTGTGTAGAGCTTTGATTACTTCTAGATGATAACATTACATTAAATACATTGAAAATGAGTTGGTTGGCAGTGGTGTCTGGGTGCTGGCGTGGCTGTCGCATGTGCCCTGGGGTGGACGGCACTGATGCTATCAGCGTCTTTCGTGTGTCAGCCTGCCCACCGCCACACCCATCACACACTCCAGATATGGCCTGACACTTCCCTCTGCTGAGCCAGCCACAAACACTATACACAACCCCCTCCTAAAATAATCAAAGTCACTCAATGCGGAAGTCCACGTGAAATAAAAGATTACTTTCTTAATACTCTTATTGTGCACTCTTATTGCGCAAAATAAATAATTTTTAATAATAATAATACATAAAAGAAATGCTGGGTTATTTTATCCCAATTTTGGGTCAAATATGGACAAACCCAAATGTTGGGTTAAAACTGCAATTTAAAAATCGTAATTGGGTTTGTCCATATTGGACCCAAAGTTGGATTGAAACAACGTGTACATTCTTTATTTTTAAATAAATAAATAAACGCATCAACATGTGCTGAATTAACTGCTTTTTTGTGGAAACGGTTCATATGATACATTAACGGCCTGAATGCTAACATTTAACATGGATGTATGCAGGAACGAACAAACAGACAAACAAATGAATTAAAACATGGATACAGCAGTAAAATTGGTTTGGAACACATGCTTCCGTTAAATTCAGATTCCAAAAACAAAATCGAAAGACTTTTGGGGCATTCTGATGGTTTTTCATCTAAATCGCTATATGTTTGCAAGTGGTAAATTTACAAAGCTGGCATTCACAGAACCTACTGTATATCTAGATATGAGTTTGTATGATTTGCTATTGTTGAACGCTACAGAATTTGGTCTTCCAAACATGGACAAAGTTTAGGAATTTTTGACAGCTTGTCAAGTGTTTTGTTGTTTTAGTATCATCACTGATGTGTTTGTGTTTGCAGCTCTCCAGGGCCGCCCTCAGACTGATAAATATGTGGCGTGTTCGTTGGTGCTCTCATCAGTCACAACACAGCTCAGGACGCCATTAACCGACCGCACTGCCTGCAAGCGAGCCGTTGACACGCATGAAGCATAAATCTGCTGTTTTTGACACGGAAGTTCTAAAATATTAATTTTGTTAGGATGATCCAGGTTGTTCTCGGGGGATGGGAGTTAATTCATATGCTTGCAGTTGTTACCAAGCAGAATCAGTGGTATATTTAATTAGACAGCAATCTGGACGGCAGTCTGCGCCCTGCTGTTCCGCTGCATTTAATAACGTGTGAAGCCATGGGCGGAGGTTAGCGATATATCCTGCTATAGATTCCTAGATTAACCAAAGGAAGAAAGAATTAGCACATAGTCCAGGTGTGAGGGATACATCCATGAATGATATGCATTGGTTGCCTGTGGTGAAGGTGACAATACCCATTCTTTAGCTCTTTAGCTCAGTTCCAAAACCTAGTGAGCAGCAGAATTTTTAGGGATCGTTAGGCACACTTGGACAATAAGACTTTTTCACAAGATACACTGTAAAAAAAAAATATATATATATTTTTTTCATTTTGGTTATTCTAATTCAAAATTGTATGTGTAATTGTTTGAGAAATTTTGTAGAAGTTCATGAGTGAAAATTCCAGTATGCTGCCAGTTTGGATTGTTTAGGCTAAAACCAGAGGAAGAATTATATATGTATCTTTCAAAGGTAAGGCAATATCATAACAACAAATCAGTCAGATGCTGGATGGTCTCTTTTATACTGAAAAGTGTGCAAAATACTTCAATCCAATGAAAAAATGTTTTTTTTTTTTTTTTTTTTTTTTTTTTTTAATTGACTGTTTTGTGTTGTTTGCATTGCAACATGCTAATGTTAGGCTCAACTGTGACTGATCAATTCTCGGGTGACCGCCACGTGAGCAGCACCATTTGTGTGTTCTGCATATGCGTTCTGAGACAGTCACTTTTTAAAGGGTTAGTTCACCCAAAAAATAACATTTTGTCATCATTTACTCACCCTCATGTCTTTCCAAGCCCTTAACATTTTTGTTCATCTTTGGAACAGAAATGAAGTTATCTTAAATAAGAAGATTTTTTTCTGTCCCTCCAGTGACTGCAACGCAACTACCACTTTCCCTGCTTGAAAAAGTTCATAGAAAGAGATAGTAAATCTCTACAAAAAATAGGCATTTATTCACATATAAACCTCCATCAACTCATACATCAGTTACGGATAAACGGAAGCTCAAGCATCCTTGCTTGACGTGCAAGAACCAATGAGGTTTGTTCTCTGTGTTACACGCACGTTTGAGCTCCCACGAGAGTTTGTTCTTGCGCATCAAGCATGTACAGTTGAGCTTCTGTTTATGTTTATTGATCGATGTTTATAAAATAATAAAAACCTAAATTAAATCTGTTCATTGTATAAAATTGTGTCTCTTCAGAAAGTTTAATTTAAACTGCTCAATACATATAAATTAGTTTTACTATCTCTTTATGAACGTTTTGTAGCAGCAAAGTGGTAGTTGCGTAGCTGTCAATGGAGGGAACAGAAATAGCTCAGATTTTATTAAAAACATTTTCATTTTTGTTTCAAAGACGAACGAAAGTCTTACGGGTTTAGAACAATATGAGGGTAAATTATGACATTATTAAATTATAATAAATTATAAATTATATAAATTATATACTAATAAATTATAATAAATTATATAAATTATGAACTCTTTAAGGGGTGATGAACTGAGAAATCAAATTTTTCTTGAGCTTTTGACATCTAAGAGGTCATCATATTATAAGAATATCCTGTAAGTTTCAGAACTGAAAATGTCCTTGTTAGTCCAATAAAAGCTTTTATTGACACCAGCCTCAACAAACGACCCGTTTTTAAAAGTGGGGAAATATGACGTCAAAGTTGTTAAAACACCACCCCCACAGAAGAAGATCAACTCCTACTTCAGACACGGCTGGTTTAGCCCCGCCCACCGACTCGGGCCCATAAATTGACCTCAGACAACAATATAATAAAATTTAAAAAGCCAGTTCATGACCCCTTTAAAGGTCACTTCAGGATTCTACCATAGAAGATGCCCACCTCTATAATGGCTCCATCAGGTTGTCTCAGGAAGTGTCTGTAATGTTGCCGCAGGCCGCTTAAGTGCAGTGTGTAGATGGATAGATGGGTGCTTGTCTCGCATCCTGTACTGGGCATGCCTACAGGCGGTGCCAATC
This sequence comes from Hybognathus amarus, assembly GCA_030378365.1. NCBI lineage: Eukaryota > Metazoa > Chordata > Actinopteri > Cypriniformes > Leuciscidae > Hybognathus > Hybognathus amarus. The sequence continues at coordinate 157,891 of JAQIUQ010001983.1, read as the reverse complement.
CCACCACAGGCTCCTCCTCTGTCCAGATGTAGTCATACACTGCCACCTAATGAGACACATACACCCACAGACATGCACACACCTTATTAGAGATGACTCAAATCAAGTATTAACACAATTTGCTGAGTTACTGCTTTTAAAATTGAACACATGCTCTACAGAAAGTGATGTGTACATGAATCAGTGGGGCCCAAAACAACACTGGACCCTATTGACTCTCAATGTATGGCAAAAAAAAAAAAAAATAAAAAAAAAAAAAAAAAAAAAAAAAAAAAATATATATATATATATATATATATATAAATTCAATTTTTGGGTGAACTATTTCTTCAATGAAAAGTTTATGTCATGTCTTAGATGCACTTTCAACTTAACCAACATTACCAACCAAAATTATTTTGTAATTTATAAACTACCCAAGGTGCCAAAAATATTGAATAGGACATTATAGGATATATTTGTGGAATTACCAAAGGTTTTTTTTTTTTTTCACCCGCTCACTCACTCACTCACTCACTCACTCACTCACTCACTCACTCACTCACTCACTCACTCACTCGACTCACTCAAGAAAGAAAGAAAGAAAGAAGAAAGAAAGAAAGAAAGAAAGAAAGAAAGAAAGAAAAGAAAGAAAGAAAAAGAAAGAAAGAAAGAAAGAGAAGAAAGAAAGAAAGAAAGAAAGAAGAGAAAGAAAGAAAGAAAGAAAGAAAGAAAGAAAGAAAGAAAGAAAGAAAGAAAGAAAGAAAGAAAGAAAGAAAGAAAGAAAGAAAGAAAGAAAGAAAGAAAGAAAGAAAGAAAGAAAGAAAGAAAGAAAGAAAGAAAGAAAGAAAGAAAGAAAGAAAGAGTTGAAAATGAGAGAGAGAGATAATATAATATAAAAAATAAAAAAAAGTCAAAATATCTAATTGGTGTGTAAGGCCTTGCAGTTTAAATGCAGCCTATCCCGCTGTCAGCAACAACAACAAAAACTGCTCTTCATTTATTTCTATGTTCTTAATTTTTTACCAATTAATTGCTTATGCCATTCAATACACTTATTACGCAAGTGTGTGAATAGGCATATGCTTTGCTGTGGTATCAAAATTTGGTATATTGATATTTTACTTGACAAGGCTAACGCAAAGAAATCAGAAAAATAGACTACGACTTCCAATGCATGTAGCTGCACGTGTTTTGTGTGTGTGTTCAGACCAAGGGTGTATCTGAGTACAACTGCATGCTTGCACGAATGCTTACCCTGACGCAATTACCTGCCCTACCTGCGGCCACAGTTCAGTGCTCACTGAGATGAATGCAAACCCGGATAGTTGACAGTAATGGTCTGTAATTTACAGCTGTGCTTGTGAGGTGATGAGCTCTGGCTGAGAGATGCAGGAATGCAGCGTGTCAGGTTTCTGAATGACTCACTCAGCCTCTGACCCTGACACGACACTAACCAACAACGGTCGATAATAACCTGCTTCAGCCTAATCCTTAAACGAGGGAAGGGAAAAACAAAGAAACTACTGGCCCGTATCACTCATTAATGCTGGTGTTAAAGGCCATGCTTGGAAAAGCATGCTATTTGTACTATTTTTGCACAGTATGCAAATTGTCTTTATGTGTGGAATACTCTGAAGACCTACTACACAACTAGAGTGCTCAAGTTGACCTTGCTTTTCCAGTTACATGAATGAAACCGGAAATGATATCAACCTCATAGTCGATAATGTTTACTTTGTGAACAATTCATTCTAATGAACAAACAAATATAAATATAACAACTGATCAAAACATGCTCTGACTCTGAAAATACTTTTCTTGTTTACTGACATAATGGATCCCTCTTATTTCCCATTCAACCTGTCACAGAGACCTTCAGGACTCAGGATAGACATCATATTTACCCTTGCAGCCATGTTTTTATTTGTCAAACATTAAAATGCAATTTATCCTGAATAAGGTCTATAGCAGAAGTGTCCAATCCTGCTACTGAAGGGCTACTGTCCTGCAGAGTTCAGCTCCAACCCCAATCAAACACACCTGAACCACATAATCAAGCTCTTAAAAGGCAATCTAGAGTCTTTTTGGGCAGGTGTGTTGAGACAAGTTGAAATTATACTCTGCAGGTCAGTGTTTAGGACCGAGTTTGGACACCCATGGTCTATAATGACCACTTTTCACCATCCAATCAATTCCTGATGATTAAAAAAAAAACAATCATGACCCACTACACTTTTGGTTGTTGTTGTTGATTATCCTGTTTCAGAAATGCATCAAATTATATAAGTAAAATGTGGCATTTCATGGTGACTTTAAGACATAATTGGATAAAAATGCAAAAGTTTAGGTTTTATTTTGAAAGAAATTAATGCTTTAAGTATATAGTAACCCTTTAGTTTATAGTTTAGTTATAGTTAACCATATTCTACATCCTTTAATCGCTAAATTTAACAACTATCTTACTAACTATTAACAAGCAGTAATAAAGGTTTATTGAGGCAAACATTTCAGTTAATAGTTGGACAATAAACTAAGCATGTAGGCTACTCACACTAGGCACGGTTGCCCTGTACCGTACCCTGTTGCGATTATCCACAATCCCCTGCAGGCATATACTCACATTGCACTTGCAATTTTTTTTGTTTTGTTTCAAAGAAAACAGGAAGAAAAGCACTTTTGCTTATAGACTTCCTAATATATTTATCACTTAAGCCATGCAGCGATTTGTACTTAAAGGGTACATATCATGCTTTTAAATCATTCATTTTTACTTATAAATCATACATTTGTGGTCTATATAAAGCATAACTGCAATGCTTGGGTCTGAATTCCTCATTATTATAGCTCCACAGGCCCCTTTCTACCCCTTTTCTGATGCCTCTGTGAGCAAGTCGTTTCAATGCGCCCCTTTAAATAAAAAGGCATACCGTCTTACCCCACCCGCTCTCCAGGTCGCTGAGTTCACGGTGAGCTCAACTCTCCGCGTTTGGCCATTATTGTAGTTTGATAAGAGATACGATTACTATAGCTTCAAAGAACATTTTTATTCACACGTTAACAAAATGTCAACAACGGAAGACTTGTCCACCAAGCCTTACATATTCGAGCCAGAGCGAGCGATTTGAAAAAGATGACGAAGACGAACCTGCAGAACGTCTTAAGTTCATATGGAGGCAGGTATGTAAGTTAACTATGTTGTGTTATTAGTGAAAGTTGACTATTTCTCTTGTTAAAACAAGCACACTGACAAGATAAATGACTGCGGTCTGATCTTACCACTAAAAATCTGTGTGGTGAGCAGGACGGCCGAGGGACGTGAGTGAGTCGCGAGGCCGGTGGTGCGATTGCTAATGAGCAGCACCTGCGAACCACACCGGTCTCGCATCATTCACGAAGGAGCGGAGCTATAAAGGGGGAGCGACGGAGTGGATGGGCGAGAGAGGAACAGGCCTGCTTTTGTTTGTGTTTTATATTTATTTTGGTAAGCCAGCAGTCGTCCGTGAGGGGCTGCTGGCCGGTATTTATGTTTTATTTTGGGTAGCCAGCAGTCGTCCGCGAGGGGCTGCTGGCAGGTATTTTGTTTGTTTATTTCGTTTAAATAAAGTTTTAGTTTTTGATTATCATCCGGTTCCTGCCTCCTTCTTCCCCTGAACCTTGTTACAATCTGTATTGATAATAAAATGATGACTTACGTTTAGAAAGCATCAGGAAACACAGCAGCTAAATGATAGAAGTAAATCGACAAACCCTTCTGTATACTGGCTGAGGTTGTTGAAGTGGGGATCCTTGAAGAGCTTCAGGTCATCTACATCGCAACAACCGAACATTTTGACTAAGCCCTCTCGTAACTTCTGCATCATTGAGCTTGGACTACAAAAGTGGAGCGAGAAATAATAATGGCAGATTGCTGGAAGTGTTGGGACCGATCAGTCGAATGTCCTTTTTGGCAGTTCCGCTGCAAATACGGTGACATACTTGATCAAAAAACATCATAGACAACAGAAAAATCTGAACAGGTTGAAAAATATGACCAAAACAGAATATAAAGATATAAACAAAGCACCTGAAGAGAATAATTTCATCTTTTCTGTACTTATAAACACTCCAAAATGCATTTAAGGGCTAAAAAAGTAGATTTTGCATGATATGTCCCCTTTAATTGTGCTGCACGTATCAGAAGATTATTGTGGAGGCAGCTGACGTTGATGCAGAAATTTGCAGCTTCACTCGCAATCTACAATTCCTATGTATTAATAAGGTGAGAATCAATCAGACCAGTGATAAACCTAAATATTCTCAATTCAATTGAATTACTTGAAACGTGTACTAGTGTTGTAGTACTCAAGACCGGTCTTGGTCTCGAGACCGGTCTCGAGACCACTTTTTGATGGTCTCGGTCTTGTCTCGGACTCGACCGCATTTGGTCTCGGTCTTGTCTCGGTCTCGGACATTGAGGACTCGGGATTTTTTTTCAAGACCAGACAAGACCATAACTGTGAAAATATCACTAATTTGCCAGTATAATGACACATTTTTTATGTTAACATCCTTGCTTTTATTGTATGTAAAACATACTGATTCAAATCCAAGCAATAAACATGACTCATTGGTCATTGCTAATTATGTATTTTTGTTACCGCTGCCTGTCACCCATCCCCGCCCCCTTTCACTCACGGAGCGGGAGAAGATGTCTGCAAAATCTTCAGTCATTAAATTCGGCTACAAAAACCATCAAGAATATATTTGTAAAACGACATCGAGACGAAAGCATACAGCTACTTGTAAATTCTGCAGTGCTTCGCTTTCAGAGACGGTGGGGACTACGTCAAACTTTTATCGTCACTTGAGAAAGGAAGCACAAAGAAAGGTAAGCTAACGTTATGTGTAAGTGATGTTAGCAAAGCTGGCTACGTTAGCAAATCTGCCTCGTACCAATTACTACTCACACAAAGAGAGATTTTGTCTGTATTAGCTAACGTTATACATATTATACATATTATAGGCAGTGGTGGAAAGAGTACTGACAAATTTTGATTTGAATAATTCATAATTGAAAGCAAAGAAGGTTAATTAAGAGGTCCGATGAAAAAAAAGGTATGAAAAACAATAAAACAGTATGAATAAAAAATTCCCAGTAAAAAAAAAAAATAATTTTGTGTATGGGGTTAACATGTTAAATTAAATGATCTTTTTTTCGTTGTAGCCTACCGAAAATGTGCTGTGAGCCCACTGTTGCTATAGGAACGAAGTACACTTTTACATGCATCTAATTGACAGATAAATCATGCGATCTTATTTCACTTATTTCACTTGCTCCATCCATGCAATAACAGCGTCCATGTTATGAGCCGAGCTTTTTTATTTACTGCAACTGCTCAGTGCTCTGGTATTATCAATGGTATGACCCATTTCAGTAGTTGCCATAATTAAATATGAGCATTATACTCAATTACATTCACTGAAATATTGAAACGTTAGCGCTACTGATTCAAAACACGAGCGCCAGTGATTGAATGTCAAAGCGCGGTTTGAACGCCCCGCCCCCTGCCGAACTGGAGGTTTTGATTGGTTTTGCACCCGAGTCAGACCTCTCTGTTATTGGCTGAAGGGCTTCAGATCTGTCTTATTGGCTGAAGCGCAGGGCTCCACCGCAGTAGTTTGAAAAGTGTCTGTCAAATGTTAACTTGCCCTGTTGCTCCAGTCGGCACCTTTGTCAAAGTACTTTGTACTTTTTATGAAAAATAAATCTAGAGAAGTTGAATACTTTATTTTTATTTTACTCAAGTAAGAATAAAAGTACCACAATTAATTATTACCTATTATTACCAATTTAATTATTAATAAAAGTACCACAATTTATAGCTTTGAGTGTTTAAATATCTGTGTTTTTATGGGAATGTGGATCTTTCAGATCAATTTGAGAAGCTCTTTTGATCATGTTTCACATTTTATTGTGTCATGTAGTGTGGGGCGCTGGTCTTGGTCTTGGTCTCGTGTCTCGCCTCCCTCGGTCTCTGGTCTTGTCTTGGTCTCAGGCCCCTAAAAGTCTTGGTCTTGTCTCGAGTCTCGATACACTCTGGTCTTGGTCTTGTCTTGGTCTCGGGGTTAGGTGGTCTTGACTACAACACTAACGTGTACTGTCCAAGTAGTAATAGAAGATATTTGCTGTCATAATGATGATAGTAGCATAGTAGATTTTCCGTCTTATGCTGTGTTTAGCAATCACTCAGAACCCCCAGAGTCCAGCCAGGGTGATGCCCCATGGCGAAGTCAAGGGAGGGATGAGCCATGGTGAAGTTCTCTTCGATCGAAGCCATGGTGATGATGGATTGAAATGGTGCAGAATGAAAAGAGAACCCAGAGCGCAGACAGAGAGCCATAGGGCCGTGACAGAGCCGTAGCGATGACCCCCCAAAGTGGAACCAGGAAGGCTGAGGGCCGAGGTGGAGCGACTGATGGCCGAGGTGGAGCTAGAGCTAGACAGAGGCCATGGGGTGAAGAGACGGAGCACAGTGGACGGCTCAAAAGTTACGATTAGGATTAGCCTGCTTTTTAAATGTGGTCTGATGTTAGGCACTTTGGCTTTCCAGCCAACATGTGACTATGGTGTCCAGTGTCTCTATTTCACATTCAGTGTAATAGAATAACACTTTTAACAAGATTCTCAGTCACTGAAATGGGGAAAACCTGTTTGATGTTCTAAATGGAACGGAAGTGCGCTGTTTTGTCCGCGACTATGCCGTCTCACAGTCACCCAGCTTTCCTGCTGCACGGGCTCTACATCTGGAACTGAAACAATATTGTACGGGGGTTCGCTCAGGCTAGTCGCAACCAAAGCAGTCTGTAAAGCTCTTGCATTCTGACTTGCATCCTTGATTAAAGTTTGGAAGCGTACCTCTAATTCTGAAATCTACATCAGTCAGCCTGACTATCTCCCTGCATTTATCACAAGTGAAACCATCACCGCTGACAGAGAATGCTATGCTATACATGTGGCAGGCAATGCAAATGCCAATAACTGGATAAGATGACATGGCTCACATGTTTGTTAACTGATCCGAACTTACCACAGTTGTTTGATGGACTCGTAAAAGGCGCGAGTGTGGGAGGAAGATAAAATGTCAAGCACGGATGGCAGGTTAACAGGCTAGCGGAATGCTAACGCATTGTGCTAACGATTGAGATTAAAGCTAGCAATGTCAGATTAATGTGACAGACAATTTTAGATAATATTAGCTATACTGTGATGATTAAGTTAGATTAAGCAATATAAACTGCAAGGAAAGATAGAGAATGCAGATGCTTTAGCTATACAGAGCAACAACCACAATCCACTCAGTGGAAACAGTGAAAACAGCAACATACACAAACAGACCAACATACGAAATAACAACATAAAATTTAAAACACAAGATGAAAAAAATCAGATGTTTGTGATTAAATCAGATCTTAAGTGTCTCAGCAGGTCTTATGTCATGAGGGATGGCTCAGATCTGTGTGTACGGGTCCCTTGTGTGTGTTGTACCTGTAATGCACTGCCCTGCTCTATTAGAGGAACACAGGAGACAAGCAGAGCGTGTAACATGCTATATAGGTCATGGATCTCAGACGCATTGGTGTGTGAAGATCACAGCGCCTCTCACCCAACTGGGCCAGCTTCACACTAGTGTCAGCACTGCTACACACACCCCCTCTGACCTCAAACACACACACGCACCCTATACATATACTCATCATTTCTCAAACATATGTGTGAATGCGCTGTCACAGCACATTATGTGAGACTTGCCATTCTTTTAGGTCTAACAAAAATATGACAATGGTGTTTTTGGTGTACTTTGGAGTGTCATGTAAATACTTTGGTACATGGATATACTAATTCAGAATATATCAAAGTATTCTGAATACTTTGCATAGATGGGCAAAAAAAAAACATGGAGGGTCTTATACAACCGATATGAATTATTTTTATATATTTGTAAATATTATACAATTATAGAAAGAGAAAAGTCATAATTAAGAGCTGCAGGGACGATGCATTTTTTTAGGCCAAAACCCCCAAAAAACAAGGTTAGCATTTTGGCACTTCCAGTTTCATCGTCCAGAAGTTAATGTGTTCTTTAATTTGATTATTTTTTTTTAAATGCCTAATATAAGGTCTGGGGTTAACACAAGCTCAAGATATTTTCACATTTTAATTTGCAACATAAAATACACCAGTAATATACCCTTGTGATTTTTGTCAAATATATTACTTGCCTTAAAAAAGGCAGCCTTTACAGCCTTCAGAGATGTTTGAAGTGAAAATCATCCGAACCATGGTGTGGCCAGTTCATAACCAACATTTATGTTTTTACCACTGGCAATTGTATTTGAACCATGTAGCCCTAGACTGGTTGCCCACCTGAAGCTGAGCAAGGTTGAGACCTGGTCAGGAGACCTCCCGGGAAAACTGGGTTGCTGCTGGAAGAGGTGTTAGTGACACCAGTAAGGGGTGCTCACCCTGTGATCTGTGTGTGTCCCAACGGCCCTGCACAGTGACAGGGACACTACTGTCAAAAAGCACCATCCTTTGAATGAGATGATAAACTGAGGTCTTGACTCTCTGTGGTCATTAAAAAAAAATAAAAAAAATTCCAAACAAATGTTGCCCATTGGCCTCTGTCCACCCATGGCCTCCTAATCATCCCCATATACTGATTGGCTTCAGCACTGTCTCCTCTCCACCACTGGTGTGTGGTGGGCGTTCTGGCACACTATAGCTGCCGTTGCATCATCCAGGTGGTGGTTGAGGAGATTCACCCCTTCTACGTAAAGTGATTTGAGTGCAGAGAAAATCTCTATATAAAATGTAATGAATTATTGCATTTAAAAGTTGTTTTAATTTTTTTTGAGAATGTCATGATTAAAAACGTGTAAATATTCTAAACTTTTGTTGGCCACAAAAAAATATTTGTGAAACAATACAAAAGCCAATAAAAAAATGCTGTTGGGTTTTTATTAAGGGAATACACACATGAAAGCCCCACACATGACATATGGACATTTAGTGTATACACAATGTATGTATTTATACGTATGCATGTATGTATATATCATGCCCACGAATTAAGAATTCTTTCTCTTGTTCTAGTAAATTGTGGCCACTCGTTTTAATTAAATCAGGGTCACTTGAACTAATTCGCACCCTCGCTTTGATTTAAAGGGGTCATGAACTGGCTTTTTAAATTTTATCATATTGTTGTCTGATGTCAACTTATGACGTTCGCTTGGTTTTTGCATAAAAAAAATCTAAATGAATAAGTAATAGGCTATTTTGTACCCAAGTTGTGAGCCTACCTGGAAAACGGTTGTTTTTTTGCAGCGTGTCGACACTGAAGACTTTGAAGTAAACGTCCACTGTTGTGAGTGGAGGACAGTTTTGCATATTATAATGAGTTTAACTCACCCCGTCGGTGCACGTGGGGGAAAACGTCCAATGTTGTAAAATGGCAACCGGATTCAGCCCATAAATGTTCGAACCAAGAGTCCGTGTTTTGCACAATTCCTGTCAGATCCAATATAGACGGCACAGCACCGTTCTTTACTCTTAATCGGTCTGCAAATCCAGTCTTGTTTACAAAACAATCCTCAGTGAAATGAAGCGACAGACGACGATGTTTTACCTCATCAGCTGGAATGTCATTAAAAATAAAGTTTATCCATGCAGTCCTATTGGAATCCAGCGACTGTCTTCTTCCACAACCAGGCACTGTACAATATTCTGTATCGCTCGGTAGCTCGATCCGGTTGGTCATTCACGAGGGTAGGCCTATGTTTCTTAGCTATGCGTGTATTGCGTGAATACGATCCGCGGGGCTAAACCGCCCGTGTTGAAGTAGGAGTTGATCTTCTTCTGCGGGGGTGGTGTTTTAACCCCTTCGACGACGTCATAGTTCCCCACTTTAAAAACTAGTCGTTTGCGGGCTGAGTGTCAATAAAAGCTTTTATTGGACTAACAAGGATGTTTTCAGTTCTGAAACTTACAGGATAATGTTATAATAAGATGACCTCTTAGATGTCAAAAGCTCAAGGAAAATTTGATTTCTCAGTTCATCACCCTTTAACTAAAACAAGGTGAAAAAATTACAAAGTGGCCACGTTTTAGTAAAAGGAGGGAAACAAATGATTATATCTAATTATCAAATAACTTAAAAACAAGGGAACACATTAGTGAAAAAGGCCGACATACTCAGTAAGTCGTGGAAATGATAGTTATTATGTGTCCAAATTATAATTTATAATTTTTTCCTGCATGTCATATTCAGGGCTAAAGGAATCAGGGGGATGCTAACTTCAAGGTTATGAAACAAAAATACATCATCAATACAACACTATATAGTGGACATTTTTCTGGCTCTTAAAAGCAAAATGAACACTCAGTCCAGCAGGTCTGGATGACCAATAAAACAAATGCTGAGAAGAAAACAGGACTTCATCCTCTGAGACCACAAACAATTTGAGGGGGTGCTTGGAAGAAGTCAACAGGCTCAGTCAGGCCTGATTTCAGATTACCACATGACTCACTTTCTCTCTGTTTCTCTTTTCCCTCTCTTTTAGCAGGAAGTTTTTCAGGCCACAGCCGAGTTTATAAACTCAAGGTGACCCTTTAATTTGCTCAGTAATTACGACGCCTCTGAAAAAACATAGGTCTCGTCAGGCAGGGTCAGAGCGAAGGAGAACTTTAATTTTGCTGTGTACCCACGTCTTGATTTTCGAACTACTCAAGACTGTTGGCTAAACACAGGTCGGAAATTGAGAGTCATTACCGCACGCAATTAGACACTTCTTAAATACAGAGTGCCTGGAGAGAAGGTATCTGCAGTGAGCATTGTCACAGGACACATCAGAACGTCATCGGAAAGACATCAGCGAGCAAAATTGCAAACACTCAGATTCTGTTCTCTGAACCATTCATGTGTGGTCTGGACAGATACTGAAGGCTCTGTTGTTTGGCGCTTCATATTACGTGACATTTCAAGTGCTCCTTTGTCGCTTTAGCAACATCTCGTCTTGGTTGTTTGCACCGAGTGGGGTTAATCTGCATGTGTAATTCCACTGTCAGAAATCACAAAGTCTGTATTCCTGAGCGTTTCACGCACTGCATCATGGTTATTCCTTTGAACCTTTTCTCTAAAATACTTGGGCGGGCGCTTTTCTCCAGCGCCGTCTTCACGCTGGCAGTAAGTGCTTGACTCACACTCAATGCCTGGCTGTTCTCAAGGAACCCATCTGTGGGTTAAGCAGATAGCATTCAAGTGAGCTAACCTAATTCTAACCAATCAAGCTTCGATTTATTGTGGACGTCTGTATTCAGAAATCTGATAGAGTCCATATCAGTCTCTTTATTTGAATCTGGAGAGACAGCCATTGCTCTTCGAGGACTATAAACATCAAACCATGTCTCCCAGCCGCAACATAAATTCAGATTTTGCAGGCGTTACGGCAAACGGACAGACAGGCTGGGGTCAGGGAAGTGAAAATACGGGCTGGAGCTCCCATTCCACTCCAAATGAGCCTGTGCCTGTGCCCAAGCAAATGAGATTACACATCTCCATATTTGTAAAAATGGATATTCGAAATTTAATAAGTGCATTATTTAAGTGCCGAGTGCATCCTCGCGACAACCCTAATATGCTAGCCAGTGTGTACGAAAGCTGCTGTTTAATGGAGTAATAACTGCAGTGCCAATTCAGAGTCAGATGAGGCTGCTTTTTTTAAATACTGACATAAAGAGCCAAATGTATTCAGTGATTTCAAATGGACCCATTTGTTCTTGTGTAAAACAAAATGCAACTTATTAGTCTGTACAAACTACATATCTAAAATGGTGAACAAACAGTCTAACAACAAAATAAAGTCAAACTGATGAAACCCACTGCTTACAATCATGTTAATATGCAAATGATCCCCCATATATATATATATATATATATATATATATATATATATATATATATATATATATATATATATATATATATGGGGGCTAACATTCTGATAATGTTTAAAATTCATTGTGACAAACCCAGTAAAATAAAAAGGGGAATTAGAAAACAAAAATCAATAAACAGCCTGATCCAATTAAAATGTCATATTTAACCAATATTACTGGTGTACTCTGCATTTTTAAGCTCATTAGATATGTCACTGTTAGCTGAGCAACACGTTCACGTCAAATTCAGAAATGCTATTTGTGTGGCATGTAGAGTTGCTATGTATGTACTGAAATACACTTAAGTTTAACGCAGTCTGATTCCAAGACGTCATACAACTGATGCTTTTGACCATACGTCAACATCCGCCGTTTCAGGGTACCCTTTAACGTCAGTTAGATGACGATCCTGGGCGTCATACAACTGACGCTTTACCTTTAACGTCAGTTAGGTCGAAAGCGTCAGTTGTATTGACTGTCTAGGATGAGACTGCACTGTTAAGATAGGCACATTCTATTGTGTATTTTATTCTATTTTTTTTTCACTGCAGATTCAGCATTAGACGGTAAGGCTTACTTTGTTTTGGATCAATCTCTGTTTGATCAGTGAGATCAAACAGTGCATTGGGGTGACACAATCAACCAAATCTCACGGCAATTTGTTTTAATTTTACGAGGTGGCTAATTTGTATGTATTCATAAGACCTCACTCATATGAATTTGTACGATTTTTGTTGCCAAATTTGTATGAATTCGTATACAATGACCTACACCTGACCCTGCGCCTGCCCCTTAACCTACCCATCCCAGGGTTTTGACAAATCCTACGAATTTGTACGAGTGAGGTCGTACGAATTTGTACAAGTTAGCCACACATTACACATAATAGAGCAGAGGCACTTGATTCCCCCCAAAATACAAATTCTTTCATTAGTTACTTAGCCTCAAGTTGTTCCAAAACTGTATGAATTTCCTTCTGCTGCTGAGCACAAAATAAGCTATTTTGAAGAATATGGGTAACTAAACAGTTGACTGGGGCCCACTGACTTCCACAGTTCCAAAAAGTCAATAGGGCCCAACACCTACCGAAATTCTTCAAAATGCCATATTTTATGTTCAGCAGAAGAAATAAATTCATCAAGGTGATGGTAAATGATGACAGAATTGTCATTTTGGGTGAAGCATCCCTATATATTTCAATCTGTTTAACATTTCCAGGTCCAGCTTTAATGACCACAGACTGTAAAATAAAGTAGTGGGGGAGTAACTAACAACAAACTAAAACAATTTTTATTCGTTAACACTTTATTTGAAGGGGTGTTCATTAGACTGACATGACACTGTCATAAACATGACATAAACACCTGTCACGAACATGAAGGAGTCTTCATGAATGTTTATGACTGTTGTCATTAAGTGTCATTCTGTAAATTATGACACTTTAAATGCAAAGTCGACATTGTTTAAAATTTCTTTGTTATGACAACTTGACATTAACCAAGACAAAAATGTCTTGTTTATGACAACTTGACATAACCAAGAAATCATAACCTGTTAACCTGTAATGTGTTAACATTACATTACCCTATCTATGTTATGGTTGGTTTTAACTTTTGGTTGTCATGCCACCATTATAACTGTGACATGAATATTTTACTTGTCCTCAAGTAAAGTGGAACACATTGTACTAGTTATAAAGATTTCATTAAGGGTCATTAGACTGTCAAATGCTTTAAAAACTGTGTCATTAATATTTCCCTTTACCTCAAGTAAAGTGGAACACGTTGGACTAGTTATGATTTATTGGTTAATGTCAAGTTGTCATAACAAATACATTTCTGTCTTTGTTAATGTCAAGTTGTCATAATCAAGACATTTTTGTCTTGGTTAATGTCACGTTGTCATGACAGACATTTTTGTCTTTGTTGATGTCAAGTTGTCATAACAAAGACATTTTAAACAATGTAAGCTTTGCATTAAAAGTGTCATAATTTACAGAATTACACTTAATGACAACAGTCATAAACATTCATAAAGACTCTTCATGTTCATGACAGGTGTTATGTCATGTTCATGACCGTGTCATGACAGCCTTATGAACACCCCTTCAAATAAAGTGTTACCCTTATAGCAATTGCATTAACTGTGTTATAACTAGGTACTAACCCTGAATCTATCCCTAAACCTATCCTTAACCCATGTATTTAACTTATTAACAGTACTTTTGTTTAACTACACTGCTAAGGACAATGTAAATAGGTCTACACATAAAGTGTAACCACTTTTTCTGTTCGAATGTAAAGCTGTCCCCTTTCAAATCTTATTGTTTCTTTTTATATAATGCTCTGAAAATGTATATATAAAGATATGTGTTTACTGAAGATCATTTTCATTAGTAGCTAGAATCAAGTGCTAGAATCTGTTGCTCACAGATTCTTCAAACATTTAGCTTGACTGTGGTTGAATTTCTTTAAATTAAAATCAGCTTGTAGCTTGGTAAACTCACAGGTTCCCTGACACAGATATTAAGATTCCTTCACCACGAGCACCTCTGCTGTTTTCCTTTTGTGTTGTCAAGACAAACCAGCGCTGACCTTCCTCTCGTGCTACCCACGAGAGCGGTTTATATATAGTGCCGTTCCACCATTGGAATCTGCAGCTTTTCAGTTCTGTCCCACTTGGCTTTAATTTACAGTGGGAAAATAATTAGAATCTCACTTTTGCGAAGAGTGGAGTGAAAATGTAAACAATGCTTCCCTGCGGGCGAGTGCTTCATCAAGTTGACAGGTGGATTTGAATGAGCCTGTGCGTGCGTGTGTGTGTGGCGGACAGCCTGGGTTACTTATGTGGCAGTTGCACATGGCAGGCATGGTACAGTATGATGTGATGGGCAGATTACAGCAGAGGATCATGGGAGAAAGCAAGGCAGAGCTGTTGCTGGTGTTTGAACTTTAGGGTGAATGTGGGGCCAGTGAGGGCATATAAGGGACATGATACTGATATACAGGGTTAAGCTGCAGAAATCGTCTTGTCCATTCTGGACAATTTCATGCTCCCAACTTTGTGGGAACTTCAAAATTTGAAAATTCAAATTGGAACAAAATGTACCTGCACAAAAAGTGCAAGTATAACTCAAAGAGAAAGCAATACCACAATGCATTGCAGAGCTCAGTGCAATAAATACATAAATGTAACGCCAAGGTTATGGGTTTGATTCCCAGAGGAAAGCAAGAACTGATAAAAATGTAAATGTGTACCTTGAAATGCAATGCAAGTTGCTTTGGATTAAAGCATCGTCCAAATCGGCATAAATGTAAATAAATAATATTGTTGAAGTCAAAAGAAATGTAATTCAGAACTGCACAGTGGCAGATAGTCAAGAGAAACTAAAATTGTAATAAACTAAGATATATCTAATAGATAAATAAAAAAATGCACATAATATTTGTATGTGACGTTAATGTTTGTGATTAATACAGTTAATTTAGCATAATGTGCTAACTTATGAATTTTAGTTAGGATGATGCCTTAGTAAACACCCACTAATGGAGAAATAGACAGTAGGCAGCACACTAGAGTTCAAAAAAGAGCCACAGTGATTAATT
The DNA here is from genome assembly GCA_030378365.1 of Hybognathus amarus. Lineage (NCBI taxonomy): Eukaryota > Metazoa > Chordata > Actinopteri > Cypriniformes > Leuciscidae > Hybognathus > Hybognathus amarus. The sequence continues at coordinate 142,330 of JAQIUQ010001983.1, read as the reverse complement.
AATATTAATATTGAATATAGATTGTTATATTGAAAATTAATTGTTATATTGAATATTACTTACAAAGATTTGTGAGAACGAAGGGAGACTATAAGGCCCTTTGCAGAGCTTCATTGGAAGCGAGTACTTAAGTGTTGTTTTGGTGTGATTTGCTATTTGCAATTCTCTGGTTGGTGGTTTTATGCAGAATCATGGATTATGTCGTTTTCACCAGGAATTCGGCTATTAAACAAAATGTTGTTTTAAATACATTGAAATAATGCGGACAGGCTTTAAAGGGATAGTTCACTTTGAAATTATTTTTTTATATGTTTTAGCTTACATCAAGGCCATCCAAGATTCCTCAGAGTATAATGGACATGACTGTGATTATAATAGGTAAAAACGATATAAATACTGTTAATGAATTTAATACTGTTATAAATTTGTTTCGTGTCTTAGGCCATCAATGTGTACTTATATTTACGAGTCATTAAATCATGTTTAATTTGGACTTCTCTGTGCATGCTCTTTGAGGAAGACCCATAGACCTGCATTATATGACTGACAGACAACAACGGTTTGACCTAAAAATATCAAAATTGTATCGTATAAGTAATGTTGCACCAATACGTCAACTAACTCTCATTATAATAGTAGGTTGTCTGCTTAATATGTCATTTTTATGGTCCCCAACAGACATTCTACTGATAATAATAACTGTAAATGCATGTCAACTTATTTTACTAACCCTTAACCCCTTATTCAGTAACACCCTATACTACGAGTTAGTCGACATGCAGGTGCAACCTTATTTTAGTCAACAGAACAACTAAAGGAGACTATCAAAATAAATGTATTCTTCCCCTATATGGGACTACTTCCTTACACCAACTGGTGCATTCTATACTGAGGTGATGACTTTGAACGGTTATCTCTGGCTACATGTTTGTTTCATGCAGAAAATGCCAATGCATTTAAAGCAGAGACTCCTGAATTATCAATATATTTCCTGCATGTAGAACAGATGCGACATTATCACCGCATACATGGCAGGGAATATTGTTTGTGTAATTAGGGCAGCATAAATATGTGATTTGCCTATGGAACGTCTCTATATCTGCCCTACCGCTTCCACAGACATGACAAGCAACTGCCGAACATCAGAACGGACAAAATGAGTCATCTCAAGATCATTTGTATGGTTTATTTATCGCTTGTTTGCAGTGGACAGTGAGCGCTCATCTAAAAAGCGCAACTCATTTACCTCAGTGAACCCATGCTAATGCAACGCCAATCTACTGTGACGTGTGCTTGACTGAAACCGGGCTGGTAGAGAGAATTATAAACTAAACAGGCATGAATATTTAACTTTAGACTCCAAGCAGAGACAGATAAAGAGGAGATAGTATCTGAGCTCAGGATAATCTGCCCCATGCATCTGCATAATTCACTGTTACTAATCTGCTTTTATAAATGCTTAAAAAGCCCATTTAATCCATAAACAACTCTGGAAAGGAGATGGTGACTTGCATGAAGCACTGATGCCTGGAAGTGCAACTTTTTCGAGGTTTGTTTGGAGGGGAGAGAATCAAGGATATTTACATTCGTATCTAAGACGGTTTTGCATACACCAATCCGCTCATACAGATACTTGAGCATCAGTACAGATACTAGTTAAACACACAGACCGATTCATTTGGGTTTTCCCAAACTAATTGGGTTTTTCCAATATACAAATTGGATCTTCAACAAACAAAAGTGAGAACCTGATCTCATGAGAAAACAACTATTCTACACAGCCCAGGCTCATTAGAAAAGCATACCTGTGGCAACATTTTTGCAAAATGCGTTGCGTCATGCACGTTTCTCAACAGTTTCGAAGTGAACTGTCCAGTGAGAGGTGCTAAAAGCGTTGATATAACGTGAATATAGCAATGTTTTATTACATTGGAGTTTGTATGAATTCATACAAATTAGCCACCAATACACCAACACTTTATGAAGAGTGTGCGGAACATTCTCCTAGTACTTTGTTAAAACCCATTAGCCACTCAAGGCTATGATATTACAAAGGTGTTTTTTTTTTAGAAATTTGAGAAAACACAAAGCAGACCCTCTTATACCAAAGGCAACAACAATATGGTAAAAGATATGGTAAAAGACATCAGTGTCTCTTCTTTACTCTTGGTTTCAGTTTGTTCCAGCACAAAAATGCTCGTCACCTACAGCGTTGTATAGGCAAAGATTCTTACAAAAGAATGGGTTTCAGCTTAAAGGGTACATATCATGCTTTTAAATCATTCATTTTTACTAATAAATCATACATTTGTGGTCTATATAAAGCATAACTGCAATGCTTGGGTCTGAATTACTCATTATTATAGCTCCACAGGCCCCTTTTCTACCCCTTTTCTGATTGCTTCTGTGAGCAAGTCGTTTCAATGCGGCCCCTTTAAATAAAAAGACGTACCGTCTTACCCTACCCGCTTTCCAGGTCGCTGAGTTCACGGTCAGCTCAACTCAGGTTCAACTCTTCGCGTTCGGCCATTATTGTAGTTTGATAAGAGAGTACGAATTACTATAGCTTCAAAGAACATTTTTATTCACATGTTAACAAAATGTCAACAATGGAAGACTTGTCCACCAAGCCTTACATATTCAGAGCCAAATCGAGCGATTTGAAAAAGATGACGCTGACGAACCGTTTTCATATGGAGGCAGGTATGTAAGTTAACTATGTTGTGTTATTAGTGAAAGTCGACTATTTCTCTTGTTAAAAGAAGCACACTGACAAGATAAATGACTGCGGTCTGATTTTACCACTAAAAATCTGTATTGATAATAATACGATAACTTAAGTTTAGAAAGCATCAGGAAACACAGCAGCTAAATGATAGAAGGAATTTACCCGATCGGCAAACCCTTCTGTATACTGGCTGAGGTTGTTGAAGTGGGGATCCTTGAAGTGCTTCAGGTCACTTTATCCAACAACCAAACATTTTGACTAGCCTTCTCGTAACTTCTGCATGATTGCGCTTGGACTACAAAATCGAAGCGAGATATAATAATGGTGGATTGCTCGTAGTGTTGGACCGGTAGTCAATGTCCTTATTTGTCAGTTCCGCTGCAAATACGGATGACGTTGCTCAAAAAAGTCATAGACAACAGAAAAATCTGAACAGGTTGGAAAATATGACCAAAACAGAATATAAAGATATAAACGAAGCACCTGAATAGAATAATTTCATCTTTTCTGCACTTATAAACACTCCAAATCTACAACAAAATGCATTTAAGGGCTAAAAAAGTGGATTTTGTATGATATGTCCCCTTTAAACTTATTCTTAGCTTGAAACAAATTTGAGTCAAATTATATATTTTGATTGGGAACAAAATCTTGATTTATGAACTTTGTCCACTTCTATTTGTGACTATTGTGTTTTAGCGATACACCATCTTTGTTCTGAGGCTCTGTTGGTCAGTTTAAGTTGTTGCCTGAAAACAAGGGGGGGGGGATTATATTAAAAATGTGATATATCTCACAAATCCCTGTTGTGCTGCATCTTTAAACAATGTTCACTGACTTACTGACCATCCAATTTGTTCCTTCTGTTTTATGTTATGAGTGAACGAGAGAAGAGAGAGAGAGAGAGAGAGAGAGAGAGAGAGAGAGAGAGAGAGAGAGAGAGAGAGAGAGAGAGAGAGAGATTACAGGATCTATCTAAACATGTGGACTCAATTTCAAGCTCCCAGCTGCAATTGTTTTGACAGCTGACCGTGTGCAATATGTTCGGATAAATTTAAAAGACATGTCCATCTCTGATAAAACCAACGTCCAGCCTGGTATGTGGAAAACAAGCGCTGTATAAAAACAATCATGGTGCTGCCATGTTTTCTGAGCATGTGACCAAACTAACTCTTGCTCACTCTCTAAGATAATGTTTTTACTGATTACCCATCCATCATAAAATCCTGACTTATTCATGACCATAAAACAACAACCAAACTGCAGATGAGATATGAGTTTTATAAACCCAGCAAAGCAATAAATTAACCAAGAAAAATCTGAAGGGCTTCCACACACAATTCACAAATCCAGACTAGATTCTCCCTCTCTTCTCTAAGCATTGTGTGACTGCAACACTTTCACACATTGCTGCCCACCAAAAGTCGTTGACCTTTTCTGCATGGCAGGCGTGTCCCCTCTGCAGTCATGTCGTATTGAGCTCTGTTGTGCGGTTCTGCGGCGCTGTAGCCCGGGGCCTTGCAGCCTCTGTGCACTGTCCACTAATAGCCTCCTGTAATTGAAGAAGCGGCTTTTAGAACTAATGCAAGCAAACAGGCTGGCGGAGTGGAGGGGGAGGGCTGCAGGTGCCTTCCTGTGACCCTTCCCATATCAGGAGAGATTCTGAGCATCTTCCCCTTCATTCCTGTGTTTATCTTCCTGTTTTGGGTGTTTTTCCAGGTTTTTTTTTTTTTAAGGCCCATTGTTGTCTGACAGTCTCCGGAGCTTGCCGGTCATGGGCGGCTAGTCAGCAGGAGAGCTTTAGTAGGTGCAAACCAAATGTGAGAAAACAGGGAAATCACTAAAATGTATGTGGGACTAAAACAAATAAGATGAATTCTCTAAATTACAATAACACTCAAAATAATCCTCAGCATTCTCCTTAGTGCAGTGGTTCTTAAGCAGGGAACCGGGGCCTCCACAAACTTCCAAGCGGGCCTCAAGATGACTTAACATTATTTAAAATAAGACAAAACAAGCATGAAAATAAGAATAAACCGAACTACAAATCTAAACCTACAGCTACAAATATACATCTTTCTAATTATGCCAAGCTTTAAAAAAATTAATCATTTTTAAAAATGTAATACTGAGATATATTAGTCTGGTTAAAACCAGACCATTCTCAGTTGTAACTCAGTTATGGTCTGGCAAAGCATCATAGACAAATCATTTCCAGAGGGCGTCACCAACAGACGCCACGGGTAGACCTAAAACAGGAGGGATGAAGGAGATGATGTATGCAAAGCTGCGGCCGGTGGAGAAACATCTCAGAGAGTTCTTTGCTTTGTTTTTAACAAAAAAGGAAACCTTCAAAATGCTTAAAACAGTGATAGCTGATTCAAACAAGAGATGTTCGACGGCAGCATCCATCTTTGTAATGTAGGCTACAAAATCTGCTTCAAAATCCCAGCGCTGTCGTCATTGTGTAAACCCCGCCCAACGTTTCTGATTGGTGCCGCAATTTCGACAGATTAGAAATGGGCTTGAATGAGCTCTTTGCCATACTAACGTTCAGAGCAAATCTAAATTTGCCGGAAGTTTTCTGGGTTTTCCCAGGCTATATATATATGGTACTATTCAAAGTTAGTAAAAGTTAGTAAAATGTTTTAGATCGAAGTCTCTTATGCCTACCAAGGCTGCATTTGTGTTTTTATATGGTTATACAATTACAGTCAAAACAGTAATTTGGGGAAATTTTATTACACTTATTACACTATATATACTGTATATATATATATATATATATATATATATATATATATATATATATATATATATATATATATATATATATATACAGCTATGGAAAAAATTAAGAGACCACTGCCGAATCAGCAGTTGCTCTGGATTTATTATAAATAATAAATCCAGAGCAACTGCTGATTTGGCAGTGGTCTCTTAATTTTTTCCATAGCTGTATATATATATATATATATATATATATATATATATATATATATATATATATATATATGCTGTCATTTTAATCACTATAATGATATTCAGAATCCTTGCTGAATAAAGTGGGCTATTGGTTTATTAAATGTAAAAATAAAATAAAAAATAATACTACTGATATATAATATGGAATTACATAAGTTTTTTTTAATATTGTAATTGTAATAAACACAATATTACGAATGCAAAAAAGGTCTAAGAATAGGTCTATTTTTTTACAGAAACATAATTTGTTACACTTTCATTTGCATTTGGAAAGAAACTAAAGATGTTCTTGATGTTGTACTTTGAAGAAAAGCAGATGCCAAAATAAAAAATCCAATATTATCAGGGTATTCTGACTTTCAAATTTAACATAGTTGACAATATTTCATCATGTGAACAAAGGCAACTTGAAGCTTGGAGCGAGTTCTATGATGAATTTGCCATCATAAAGTTAGACTAAAGCAACAGCATGAAAAGGTCCCACGTAACTCCCGTCTTAATAATTACAGACGGAGAGACAGAGAGATGAGTGGTGGGGGGTGCACAGGAAGAGAGCAGCAGTCTGGCCGTCATTAGATCTTCAATGCGTGTGTTCTCCTTCCTGCGACAGGTTGGGCCCCCTGTCAGTTGTTTTGCAAAGCACCTTGGGTGTTCCCTAAATTCAGCCCGTGGAAAGACATTACTGAGACATGTGGAGACAAATAGCACGACAGAGCGCAAATCTCGATGCGATTCAGTAGCGAAAACATCTCCAGGGCTATCAGCAGCCATTAGCGTAACGTTCTGGTGAATTACGGTGAAGATTACAGCGACGCCAGGACTCCTCTGTCACTGTCACACAGCCGGTGACAAAACAGTTTGCGTTACCTGCTTAAGCACGGTAGACATTAGCACCTCCCTTCCAGGTACAGTAATCAAGAAGGTGACGGCACGCAATTAATGAGGTCCATCTGCAGCAGTGCCTATACATAATTAATGAGCTCATTATCCTCACACTTTGACTTTAGGCCCCTTTGTAAGATATACACACTATAGCAGTGCGGTTAAAACATAAAGTCTATGAGGTTGCAATCACCATCAAAGACATGTAGTTTATGCAAAAAAAAAACAACAAAAAAAAAAACACCCACACTAACCATGCTATGTGTGTTTATGAAATGCAAATCCTTTTTTTTTTTTTTCAGATGCCGCTGAATGCTAGTATGACAATGTGCTAATAATGTAATAATGTTGATCACATGGCCTGGAAGAAAATAAACCATAATATGAAGTTAATTAAAGAGTAAAAAATCTGATTAGTTTTTATGATCGCCCCATGAAACGTGCAGAATTTGATCATGATAAGACCAAGCCACTTGCAGAATTATTTATTGTGGATTGTTTTATTGTTGTAGTGCTCGGATAGAAGAAACTTGCGTTAATGATGAATTACCCATGACTGTTTTACTGTCAGAACAGTTTCTTTATTCTATAAAGAAAATGTGCTTCATATCAGGTGGGAATTAAGTTACTTAAATGAGCAAATTATTAGCTTTAATAATAGTATACCCAAAGGCTAGATGACAGATTGAATAGACACTAATTTTAGGTTAAAATGTATATGTATGTTTATTTTAAGTCAGAGATTTGTCATAAAAAAACAGTATTTTAATCCACATTATTTTGCAACACTTTCTTTGAATGCGAGGGACTTCCCATGACATTCACTGGCCGCTATAGGTTAATAGCTAGAAGAATAACAAAGTGCAGTAAAGCAGTGTGATTATGATAATAAATTAGAATTTGGTTATTTTATGAGAATAAAACAACTGGAAACAAGTGAAAAATGGAAACCTTGAATATTCAAGTAAAAAAAAAAGAAGAAGATAAAAAGAAGATTTTTAAAAGTTCATAAATTCCATGTAGTATCTGAATTAATATGAGCTCATAAAATCTGCATGTATAATAATTGCAGAGGCATTAGAAAAATAGTTAAAGTACAGCATGTCACACTGCAAGACACAGCTGGCCTTTGAAATACAAAAAACAAACAGATCGTTCAAAAAGATGATAATAAATGATGTTTATTGTAATGATGATATTTAATAAATATAATTTCCCCCTAAGGCTTTTGGAAACCCAAGTTGAGGCCAAGACAAAGCATGTCAATCTTTGCAACATTGTAATATTCACTCGTAATGATCAGCACATGTATTGGCCAGAGGCATTCAAACAAGCTGCTAAAACTTTCTGAAGTTTCCAGTCATCCTGTGGCTCTATCTGTACCTGTAAACGTTTTCTGCATTCTCTGCTAATGAAGGCCTCGTGGCCTCTTGTTATTAAAATCATGCCTCTTTCTGCGATATTAATTGGGTCCATAATAAGGAATGTGCCGGATTCATTATTTAATTGTGAGGGAACATTTGGAATACAGTTTCTGAAATCTATTTTTAATGAAAACTACTACATCCTGACCTAATCATATCAAGCATATTCTATCTAATTAAGGATGCAAAAAATCATTAGAGTTGCAAAATATTAGTTTCAGCTCTGTCTGGCTGCTCCCTCCCTCCAACATATATTTTTTTCCTACTGTGTTGATAAATAGTTAATGAGGGAAAATGACAAAAATTTGCAAGTAGGCAAATTAGTTTAATAGGGATATGTCTTTGCTGAGTTGGGAAAGTGACCCTTTTTTGCATAGAGGAATTGCCACAATAATTATGAAATAATGGCCTAGCCCATCTTATTTAAATGAAAAATCGTCAGCCTGAATAATGTAAAAATTGTGAAATGCAATAACCCTAAATTTTCATCATGCTGGCAAATGTGTTTAATGTGTTACCATTTTTATCAGTTCAATAACGGCAAATTAGGGCCAATATGAGAGAGGAGGTTATGACTGCAGTTCAGGGATGAAGACGGCTCTAGTTAAAAAAGATTTTGTGAGTGTGTTGGTTAAACGATGCTGTTTTCTTAATTACAATCTAAACAACTGTATCCAATTTGTAGCACCTTCATTACTAATATTGCCACAGCTGTAGCAGCACTTTTGGAATCTAAAACATAAACAGGGTCATTGGAAAGGGCCGGAAAATAAACGTGATTCACAAAGGTCTACGATTTGCGCTAGGAATTACAGAATGCCTTTTTAATGACTTGTTTGACAGCCAATAACATTTCTTCATCAAGAACACTAAAAGAGGAGTTGCCACCCAAGTTGTGAACACGTGTGTGTGTGTGCGTGCGTGTGTTCTCATGCGTCCCTCTGTTGATTGAGCGGTCTTTTTTCTTAATGAAATATTGCTGGAAATTGATTTCCGTGGATTAATCAGAGCCGAATTCCTTTTTGGATAATTAGCCCCAACTAATTAGACTAGCTAAAAACCTCTGTGACAAATTTTTGGCATTCATAAATGTAACTAAAGAAAACAGAATGATTTGAAATAATAATGTTATATCCTTTGATTCCATTTTATGTTAATTATAATGCATATTAGAAAGCTCAGTGAACAGTTCAACGTGACAGTCCATTTCTGAAAACCATCACAAAGGCTTTCTTACTCATAAATGCTAGCGGGCATCTACAAGCCATCAGACAGACATAAATCTTTTGCAGAGGCAATCTGATGGATTAGTATCAACTACCGTTTGCCCATCTTCTTTAAAACAGCCATTAATCCAATTAAGCGCCTAAGACTTGAGCTTCGCAACAGTCAAGCGTTGTGGCAAAGCAGCCCATGGCAGCTGGATCGCCTCCTTGCAAGATGACGTTCTTTTTGAAGCCCAGTGTTCAGTGCAGGTTGTTACAACTATAAACAGAACTTCCACAGACTCACCTTGCGTCCTCTCACCATTGAAGCCTCTCCATTGCTCTGCCTTCTTTACAATGTAATTGAGCTCCTGGTTGGAGACCTCCATGTCGTGTGGAATAAAGAATGCTTCCTCAGTGCTGTGGAGGCGTTGGTAGATATCTTGAACAGACTCCCATCATTGTGAAGTCTGTATTAAAAAAAGAAAAAAAGTAAAAAAAAAAAATACAATTTAAAAGTTTAAACCAATTTTAGTTTTATACTTAAAGGGACACTTCATCCATTTGCATTAAGCTTTGTATCTTTAGAAACCCAGTCATATTTTTGAATGGTCATGGTTTATTCCCTTATTTTCCCCTGAGATGGGAGAAATAAGGATTTAAGTGTTTTACTTCCTGCTTATTAAGACGTAAAAATCTTCATTTTGCATCATAATAAGCAGGAAGTCACATTTCATTGAAAAGTGTAGAGACTACAAACATTAGCTCATTATTATTCAAGGGTGTGGAACCCACTCACGCTACAGACCTATTACAGATCACTGGGTGGGACTTCACTTGCAGATACTGAAATCAATATCAGCCATCTTGTTTGGAAGCTAAGCTAACAAGCGCTGTGGAGATAGGAAGTATGACAATGACGGAAGAAACTAAATATGATATGGAAGAAGAGGATTTTGAAATTATGTTGCTGGGATCCGATGTTCGTGGCTATCTCTACGAGTCGCAGTATAGTGAAGAGCAGCTGAGGCTGATGGAGGAACCGGAGGCGGCTGCCTGTCGCGGTTCGAGGAGCCGGGCGGACTGTTGTGCATGTGCTCTCGCTGTGCGCTACTGACACAGATAAAGTTTGTCTGCTACAGAGAATTTCAACGATGGCAATTTCTCCTGGACAAATTCTCTGAATCAGATGAGCACACGGACGTTTGTGTTGTGATGTGAACCGTAAGAAAGCCGAACATTACACATTTTAATAGTAAAATGAACAAATACAAAACGAAAATATACACCAGCAGCCCCTCATTGACGACTGCTGTTCACACACAACAGAAACAAAACACAACATAAAATCAGGCCTGCTTCTCTCTCGATCTGCCGTCGTCAAACCTCATTTAAGCCTCCGTTCCTTCACTGAGAGATGCGAGACTGGTGCACATCTCACTGGTGTCTTTCATTATCACTCACGACACCGGCCTCATGCCGTCCTCTCACATCCCTGCTCGCCACAGCCAACTAACTAGAAAATTTGTGTGAAATTAATTTCAAACTCTGGTGACAGCTAACGTTAGCCTTGTAGACGGAAGAGTGATTTCTCTGTTTGCGCTGTTCTGGATTAGTGGGTGTGGCTTGCGGAGCTGTACAGCTGGTGCATTATGGGAGTTTTTGTCTTACATACAAATGCGTCCTTCAGCTATTTCCTGTCTTTTCTCGGTCCCAAAGAGGGCACCAAATTCTTAAATTGTAAAATTCTAATACATTTTGACATTATTACATTATGATCCACTTTCAATAAAGATTAATGTTGAAATGGGGCAAATGCTCCTTTAACCATGAAACGAAAACATTGTTGTTACAAAAAGAAATGTACAAACACACCTTGTTGTATCCTAATCTGTCACGTGACATGAAAGAGCCAACTGCATTCACTGTTGGCATTCACTAATTGAGCACAAGTGTGAATGATATTTGCGAGCACAATATCAACTTCATTTCCGATCTGTTCCTCACAAAACGCTGTTGGAATATAGCAACTATAAAGGGGTTGGAATGGCATGTACATGATTAACTGATACATTAATTAACTAATTCTTGGTTTGTTGCAAAGTTGCAGGACAGAGGTTCAGAGTTCAAATGGGTTCTATTCCACCTTGTCACATCCAGGTCATTTTGCTGTCAAGGCTGTTAACGTCTGACGAACAGCTCATCTGACCTTTCCAACACAGTGAAATTCTGATGAGCTTCAGCTCAGAGAAGCAGGCCTGACCTGTCAATGTCAACCGGCAGAACAGAAGCGACTCTAGTCTACTGGTAGAAGGTTTGACACATTTGTTAAATAATTCCGGTATTTTCTTCTCCCCTGATATTACACTCAAATAAACAAAGTCACAGAGAAAGTCAGAGAACAAGGTGCCATGAGATGACTTAGGGAGTATGTGAGATTCTACAAGGAGTGTAGGAGGCTTGTTTGTTTGTGTTTTTTGTGAAAAGGTTGTTCTTCAGATCATACATTGATCCTAATGTTCTTCAAAGAAGTTGAGCATGTGGAGGCATCCAAATCTCTGTCTGGTGACAAAGAATTGATTCATATGACTACTACAGTGTGGTTATTGATATCCAGTCTCCTCAGACATCTCACATACTCAGTGCATGAATCAACAGCCATAAAAAAACACACAGCTTGGCATCTCTTCAAACGCGCCTGACCCTCCGCCACAGAAAAGAGATTATTCTTGTTCAAAGGGTAATAAGCACTCCAGAAACATTTACCATGCAAAGTATAAAAGATGAAAAACAGTAGAAAAACAAACAAAAAACTCATAAAATATGATGTGAAATATAACTGAAACATATTGTGAAATATATTGATCCATCATTCTATCATGGGAAAGAAGTGTGATTACTGCTTTTAAGCATGATGAAACAATTGCCAGAGTACACATTTCTGTTACATACTTAGTAACCATATGTGAACTAATATTCATCCAATCATATTTCCATTTTAAATTATGCCAGGGATTGATTGTAGAAAGTGCCATGACCAGTGATGATGCTTTCAGTATTTGAAAAGATATAAAAAAGTGGAACGTTTTGCTAACTGTGATCCTGGCATGGTGATAGAAACCCCATGGTCATGGATCCTTCTTCTCAAATCCATAACCAGATATGCCTCCAACCTTGTCGTTCCCTGAAAGATTATTCTAGCAAATTATATGATCACTCTATAAGCAAGTTCACTGGCTTGCAGAAAAAAAGTCAGTAAGGATAATGGCATTTTCTGTGCTCTTCTAAGTCTTTCTGTTTCTGGAAGGCTCCTGTTTCTGAACGTCCCTCCAACATTCCATTGCCACTCTAGGTCCAAATCTGGATGAGCACAATAATCCAGAAGGAGGGACATCCAAAGAAAGTTCAAAGAATCAGTATGATGGTTATTGTGCCTTGTTAATATGACCAGCTCGCACCCAGCAATAACAGTTTTAAGTAGGCTGACGTTTCAAGTGTACCTTTCAAAGATAAATTAAGACATTCAAATAAATCTGAATGTCAGATGTAACAGTACAAGCAGTCCATTGACATCTAGTAATACAGTTTGTTTCATCTAGTCAACAGTTAAAGAACTATGCCAAGGTCAGATTAAGCTATAAACGGGAAACCCAAAGACATCCCATGAACCAATGGTGCTCAGTCCTGCTCATGAAGATTTACCTTTAAAGCACAGAACAAGACAATAAGGTTTTAGTGTTTATTAAAGGGGTCATGAACTGACTTTTTACATTTTATTATATTGTTGTCTGAGGTTAACTTATGACGTTCGCTTGGTTTTTGCATTCAAAAACATAAAAATGAATAAGTAATAGGCTAAATTGTACCCTGAGTCTTGAGCCTAGCTGAAAAACGCTAGGTTTTTATGGGTGTCTCGCACTTGGAAGTAAATGCTCTAGTGGAATGCTGTGAGTGGATAACAGTTTTGCATATTATAATGAGTTTCAACTCACCCGTCGATGCACGTGGGGGAAATTGTTTTGAAAATGTCCAATGTTGTTGCTGGCAACCGAATGATTCGCCCATACATGTTCGAACCAGAGTCCGTGTGTTGCACAATTCCTGTCAGAATTTAAGATGGCACAGCACCGTTCTTTACTGTTAATCGGTCTGTAAATCCAGTCTTGTTAACAAAACAATCCTCAGTGAAATGAATCGAACAGACTGGACAATGTTTTACCTCATAAGCTAGAATGTCATTACAAATAAAGTTTATTCCATGCAGTCCTACTGGAATCCAGAGGAAGCATATGCAGCCACTGTCTTCTTCCACAACCAGGCACTGCACAATATTCTGTATTGCTCGGTAGCTCGATACGGTTTGTCGTCATAGAGGTAGGCATCTATGCTATTTAGCTATGTGTGTAATGCTTGAATCGGTGGGTGGGGCTAAACCGGCCGTGTTAAAGTAGGCGTTGATCTTCTTCTACGGGGGTGGGGTTTTATCCTTGTCATATAGTTCCCCACTTTGAAGAGTCTTTAATGGCTCGTTTCCACTGAGGGAGTACGAGTCAGCACATACGGTCGGGTACACCATGATCAGGCTTGCGCTTCCACCGCTAACAGTACCCTTACTTGATGGGTGTGGTGTTTGCTGGAAAGAAGTGATCGACCTCATTTTCGCTGCAAAGAAAGCGACATAGTAAACAACAATGAGATGACAGACAGCAGATATTGTTCTTGCTTCTCGGCATGTTTGTCACTAGAAACAAGCGATGGCATTAAGCGTTTCTCAATACCAAGAAGCCAACGCAAAGTCCGACTCAGGAGAATGATCCAGAGGACGAGAGTCCAGTAGTTCTGCTAATGGGAACAGCGCGTCTCTGAACGCGGCACTCAGCTCGCTCTGGCTCTGCCGACTCCGGTTATCTCTGTATGTTCATTTTAGGCAACAATAAAACAAAATATGTTATAAAACACCACTCTGCTTCTTTTCGATTTCATTTCAATACATTTTAAACATTATAAAGCACACAAATGTGCTTCAGGCAGTGCATAGCCTATTGATTATATTCACTGCATGTATGTGACGTTAAATTTATAAACAAAACTAAATATAAAACACAACCTGCCTCTTTTCGTTTACAGATTTAAAAATATTCAACATATTCCAGGGACTATGTAATGTAATGTATTACATATCACATTGGTAAAAATGTTGCAATAAACAACATTACAGATGAAAAAAAAAATAAAATTAAAAATTATAAAACTATCTCTTTTTGTTGAATTTCAGTTTTATCAATAATAGACATTATAAAAGTATAAAGTAAAAGGTACAAAAGATACAGTAAAGCTTAAATAACATCAAGAAACAATTCAGTCAGTCAAATATACAAATTCAGCGCTCAAATATATGAAACTTCACATAGCCTTCTGCCAAAACTATTGGCCAGGGAATGAATTATAGATTCATTAGACCAAAAGATCACCTGTTAGGTTTATACAAGACGAACTATATCTCATGTTCAACCACTACAGAGACGTCCAAGTCAGCGGCAACTTCAGAACGACTAGCCGAGGAAAGACTGTTCCAGGCAGGGGACATGAGCCGCGAGCGTCCGGTGATCGCTTGGAATGGATCTCAGTCAAATTATCAGAAATCTATAAATAAACCACATATTTGAGCTTAAAAAAACTACTTTCTCACCTGAAAAACTCTTAAAACTACATTTCGTGACACAATAACAGTAGAATTATATTTCAACTGTATGCTTCTGATGCCCTTGTAGCACGCGCGAGTGCGAGTACTCTGTCCACCAATCACCGTTCTGCAGTGAGCTGCAGCTTAACCTTTTAGTACCCTTTCACTGTGCTAGGTACCCCAACGTAGGAACCCGCAAGAGTGGACCGCTTCGGCTTTTTGTTACCATTCACAACTTTTGACAGTGGAAACGCAATAATTGCGTACTTCTGAATCTAAACTGTACCATATCGTACCACTCAGTGGAACGAGCCATTATTGGCACTAACAAGGGCGTTTTCAGTTCTGAAACAAAAGCTCAAGGAAAATCACCCCTTTAAAAATGAAAAGTGTTTTAGACACTAAACTCCGCAGGAAGGAAGGAGCAGGATTTGTATAATCCCCATAAGCATTTGAAACTATCCAAATATCCCCTACAAAATTTCAGAGCAAGAAATTCATCGGGAATTAAACAAAGACCTCGGGAGAACTAGCACATTCTCGATATCAGTCTGCCTCTTAACCAATGATATTGTCAGCCTGAAAGCCTCTCAATGCCAACCAGACGTTGAGCAGGAAAACCATTCATTCACTGCTTTCAAACAGACACTTCGGTTGTGCCACTACTCTCCTCTTATTCCAGAAGTAACACGCACACTAATGGACCCACATCAAATGTCCTATTGTGTTTATATTTTCCAACATATATAATGATAAAATGCAAAACACGCCTCTTTCTGGCTTTGCAGGGAGTGAATCAGGGCTTGCTAAAATGTAAATTAAAAACGGATAACAGTTCATTCTATCTATATGTGTAGCCTCAGGCATTATTTTAGAAATAGGTCAGGCACTGTGTCAGTGCTTCTCTCTCAAACAGTGAATAGAAGCAGATAACCCATAAAAACGTGCAAGCCTACTCACAATCAGACTGCTGGCCTACATTCACACAGCACAGCCACTCTTCAGCTTTAACCCATGTTATGTCGCCAACCCTGCCATCCGTAGAGCCATGCACTGGCATGAGACATTACCCTTCTCTACGGCTGACACTTAAATGTCGTCCATCCAGTGTGGGATATAAGCCCAGCCATTGAGAAACAAGATGAAAGCTCTTTCTCTGAGACCATTCTCACACTGATTAGTAGAAAATCAGGTTGTTACACTTTTGGCTCCTTTGTTTTATTTCCAGACCTTAAAGCTACAGTGTGTGATTACAGACCTAAATATTCAAACATGAAAAGTGATCCATGAACAGTTGATGCCATATCTATATCTGACACGTGTATGTTCTTGACTTCTTGGTCCAAATTTAGCCTTAACATCAAAGGATTTCCATTTGTGTTAATATGATTTTGTGCATCTTTCTCTTGCCCAATAGCAGCAATTCAAACAATGGAAATCCACAAGTAATTCAAAATTGAGCCTATTAATTTTCTCAATGCATGTTTTTGGTTATATTATGCATGAGCCTTAGTGAACATTATTCCAAAAAAAAAAAAATAATAATCAAGAAGAACATTTCAAGAAGGCAGAAAGGCTAAAACATGACATTTTGCTGCCTGGCAACATAATCGGAAACCCCAATGTCCATTGTGTCTGTCATGCATATTAACAAACCCTGTGAAGGTGATTTGAGCTCATCTTCATGTCATTTCTCGATTATTCATTCTTTAATTTCATGAGAGTATTAAATCAGATTGCATTACATCAACACTTGGCTGTCAGATGATGATAATGAGCAGAAAGCTCTTGATAGAGCCTGTTTATGATTCTTATGTGCTGGTGGACAGGACTTCATTGGCTGGATGTCCCTAAGGGGTTCCCTGTCCAAAAATACACTGCCATAATCTCAGACTCTGAATAGTGTGGACTGCAGTGTTTTGACACTTTTGACACTTCCACCAGGAAGGTCACACACAAACTCACAAGTTGACAGCAAAGAACAACGGAAAAGAGAAAGACGGCATTTTTGTTCTTATTGTGAACATAGTTTCCAGAGATTTAGTAAAAGCAACATATTGTAGTCTTTTCTCTCAACATCAGCATTTCCTCCACCCTACACACACACAAACATAAACAAACACGTAAATGATGCTGTTAACTAGATCAATAAATGTCAAGTCGATTACATCCCATAAGGCAGTGTTTGTTGCTGTGTGTTTAAAGTAAATGTGTGTATATAATAATATATCATATTATTCTCTCTCCCTCTTGTACAATTAAAAATGGCAAATGAAGAATGCCTCGTCAAGGTCAGGTGAGTTCCTCTATAAAATGAATGCCCTGTTCAGAGAAGAGGATCTTCTTACGACCAATTCTTGCACTCTTGTTATCAGGCTTTTTGTTTCTCCCACTTAACTTATTATTATACCACCTATTTTAGCATTCAAAATGTATGTGTCATTGCCTGCCTATGTTGTCTCTGGCTGTGGATTAATATAATGTAAATCGGGGCTCATCTGGGATTACACTCCTAGAGAAAATTCAATTCCAAGACCAAAATGCAAGTGTTTTCAGAACTACAATGACTAAGGGTGCTTTCACATCTGTAGTTCGGTTTCATTTGGACCCGGACCAAGGGCGAAAAATTATACTTTGTAGCATTTTTCAGGGGTTTTGGTTCGTTTTCACACCATGCTGATTGCTCTGGTTCCAAACATAGTCACGTGACAACATCCACATTACTCGTTGGCCAGATATGTCTTGAACATATTTCCATAACTGCACTTGGTCAGAATTAACGTGAGTGAAAATTCCAACAGAACTCCTGGAAGTAAACAAAGAGGATCGAGCAAAATCCGGCTGACATGCAGAGACTTCACTCACAATGTATGTTCAGAATCAGCACAAGCTTTATCCTTTCGCATATCCCCTCATAAACAACAAAAGTATAGACGTGATATAAATAAGAAGATTCACTGTGCAGTGCGGACAACTTCAGTGTTTATGATGAGTGTTTTAGTGAGAGTGCAGAACGTGGTAAGTCAGTCATGGCTTAAAGGGAGCGCTATTGGCTATATCAATAATCATTTTGTTTTACTACGGCAGCTGGTTTAGTCCAAAAATGCGCAGTTATTTGGCAGTTGGGTCTGTTCAGGGGCCGGATTACGGGGTGGCAGGGGGTGGCAGCTGCCACCCCTGGGATACAGTCTTGCCACCCCTGTTGCCACCCCATTTATAAATCAGATAATATGTTTTAAGTATATTTTATGTTCAAAGCCTACGCGTTGAAGGCCAAGGTCCTCTCAAAATCCGCACCAAAATCCTCTCAAACAGAAATCGCAGATTTAGAATCTCCTCCCCCTCGCAATGGTTTCACCCATCACCAACACCGCAGCGCCCCCGCGAAATTTCACTCAGTCACTCTTGCGGCTGCGCCAGCAAACAGTGTTGTCAACTTAGCGCATTTGTCACTTTATTTACCGACTTTTCTGACTGCAATAGCAACACATATTTTTTTAAAAGCGACTAGCGACAAATCTAGCGCCTTTTTCGGACAAAGCTCAGTAACCTCCAAATGTTACCAGTACTATCCTGCGAGCTCTTGCTTTCTCCCTGTCGTGACTCTCTCTCTCTGCATCTTCCCTGTTCAGTGAATGGCCATGGCCGAGGGAAGTTTCACGGACTAAATCACTTATCTGCTTCTCTTTTGTGTTATATTTAAAGAATTTATCTTGACCATTTTATTTTCTTTTTTTTTCTTGTGCTTATTATTTAGATTAGATTATTACTTAGAGCTTTCATCCTGTTCCCGAACTCCAGTCAATTCAGATATTTTTGTTCTACAGTCTGAAAAAAATAATATAGGAAATGAAAACAGCTTTATTGGGCATATATTATTTGGCTATATTATATGATATGATATAAAATACACCATCTATGTGAGCATGAATTGAGAAAACACATTTTGCTAAAAACTAAAATTCCACTATTCCACATCTGAACACCACCAAAGTCTCCAACCAGCAGAAATTTGGCAGACTTGGTAAAAACTGTCGGTTTATTGAAGACTGGTATTTCATACAATGTATCAGTGCCATGTCCAAACTTGCAAAAATCATGATCAACTAGATAACATAAACATTAATGTTGTTAACAGCTGTCCATGGCTCTGCAGCATTTTTAGTTAAAAAACAAAATAAAAGAAATTCTCATGGGAATAGCCTACACAATAGTATATATCTAGTCAAAGTATTTACATTTTACTAAGGATTTAGATTCAATTGACATTAAATGATTTGGAATTGAACGAATATGGTTTCAACCAACTTGCTATTTTTATGTTTGACAATTTTTTTTTATCTCCTGGGGAGCATACCCCCAACCCCCCAGAATTGCTTTTTCACAAAGTACAAAGACTACATAGACTGTTGATAGTGATTACATAGAGAAAGGGTCTACAATTCACAAATTCAGACCCACACCATTAAAAAACCTAGCTACATCTCTGATTTGACTCCCACTCCGTATAATGTAGTGTAAAGAACAAAACACATTCAATGAAAACCATAGCATTTGGAATTATGAATAATGTCCATGGCCCCCCTCATGAAACCTCATGCCACCCCTTTGCCACCCCAGGAAAAAATCTCTAGATCCGCCACTGGGTCTGTTCGAGGTTGGATCACATTCTCACCACAAAAAAACTGCCTCCAGAGTTTGTTTGAAAGCGTACCGAGACCTCCTTGTTTGGTCCGCTTTTCAGTGCGCACCCGAGTGTGATTGCTGCCTTCACACCTGCCCAAACAAACTCGCACTAAGGGGAAAACGGAACTCTAGTGTGATTCCAATTCGAACTAAATGAGGCAGGTGTGAAAGCACCCTGAAAATCCTGCAGTGAGATTCAGAGTTTTCATTTCTACATTTGATTTGTAAATGTAAGCTACCTTTGATTTCATTATTGGACAATTTTCTCAAATGCCTTTGGAGGAAATGATTAGGAAAAATGATTGCAGAACCAATGTTGCTGCAAAAGCTTGCAGTTAAGTGATGTGATTTGCAGGGACATGAGGGCACAAATGACACTTAAGACATTCAAGTTGATCCACTGGGACAAGTTTCAGAACAACTTGACAAACTTTTTATTTTTGTGTTTGTTTGATTGCTTTTAAAGTACTGTACCTGAGGATGTAAACATAAAGAAAGGTGAAGGAGAAGATGCAGTGGACGCCATACAGGAAAAGTGTGATGATGATGCCTGGTGTACCCGACTTGCTCCGTTTGAAAAGAAATGCCAGTAAAGCTTGGCAGCATCTGCTAACGGTTCCTCTGCACTGTAGGATAGACGCTGACCAAACAAAATAAAAAACATTTTACAAATTCAAAACTGTTGCACAAATTTACAATGTAAATGTATAACTCTGACGATAATTTGATCGAAATTTGACCACGCAAGTGTACTCCTTGCGGTCAAAAAAAAAAAAAAAGAATAGCCTAAACTGGAAATAAATGAGAAATCAATTTCATCTAGTGGAAACTTTTGGTACTGCACCCAAACTAAATCTTAAAATTTGTAAAACAACTAGTTTAGATGTATGGTCTTGTTTTTATACATAAATTCATATAAAAAGTTTAAATAGTATTTTTGTAAAAAAAAAAAAAATCAAAACAATAAATGTAACATTTTTTAACTTGTTTTAAAGTTTACTTTTTGTTTGTTTTTGTTTAATTCAGGAATAATCTGCCAAGTGTCAACTTTTAAAAAGACCAAACTTAAGTCGGTGCTCCAAAGCATTCAAGATTCAAGCATTCAAAAGCATTCAAGATTTATGACAGTTTAAGTTGAAAATTACATGCTGTGGTTTATGCTCAGAAAGTGAATAAATGGTTTATAACTACTGCATAAATATAATTTAGTAACATAAAATATAAAAATATTATCAAGCTGCACATTTTTGACCTCCACATGAAGAGCACCAGAATAGAATAGTGAATAGTTGGGTTATTATTAATTAACCCACATTATGGGTTCAACTGGAAAACACATAATTTGTAAAGGGAGAACAATTCTGCCCTTTTTCAAGTTGGCCCATCTTAGGCACAAATTCTGGCAAATCCAGGCAATGTTCTGTAACATGCCTCACTGCTCTTCACATTTCTGTTGCACATTTACAAGGAAAAGTTTTACAGGACTTCTGTACAATCTGTCCTGTTAAAACAAGTCCTCGGTAGATGCCAAAGATGGTGGGGTGGATTGGATGCTACAATACAAGCATGGTCATTGAAGTTCAAGTAGCAAAATCATAATCAAGTAGGCTACTTTGCAAGTTTCTTTAACTGTACAATTATCAATACATTAAAATAGGTGTTCTTCTTTAAATCATGAGAAATAATTAGTAAAACATAATAAGGTAAACTGTGCTTTTAAGTAAAACTTTTAATTTGACTACTAAGTCCACTTTTTTAAAAATGTGTTCTCATTAAAGAGCCTCATCTTTAAGTAGGCCTACACTTTACAGTGCAGTCCTCTAAAAATACCAGATTTGAACAGCACTTCTTTTCACAAGGGAAAACTTAACAAAAAGCTTGATGGATAAAAAAAAATAAAAAAAAATGAAGTGTTTGGAGCAGCCAATGATTTTTTTTAGTTATGCCACATCTTCATTGGTTCATCATTCATTATACTATATATGCATAACAATTCATTCTGCATAATAATTCATATTGAATAATTTAATATGGATGATGTTTACAATTCTAAGTTTGATTTTTAATATATCTAAACTTCTGAATGCACAGTGTACTGGCAATTGTTAATGCCATTTATCATTCCCAACCAAAAATACACCTGAATAATGTTCTCTCTCGACAGTCTGTCTATCTCATCCTTGCTCTCACATTCAGTTTTATTTGTAAAGTGACTTTGCTAAGATAATGTGAAACTTCTATATACAGTCCAGAAGTGTCCACGTTATTTTAAGTGACTTGACCCCCAGGACGGCATCCACAGCAAAGACCGCCAGAGGGTCCAGCACTGTCCACACAGCCGCAGCCATGATGAAACTTTGACAGGAAGGAGGGCGGTGAGCCAAACGCTAGCTGACAGCCCCATCTGATCAGGAGCAGCAGTAGCGTAGCTGCATTCAAGGTCAGGGGGCCTAGCAGCACCAGCAGAACCTCCTCCAGGGTAGATAGAAGCGAACCCTGATAGACCAGATCCACCGTGTGCGCACCCAACCCAAACCTGCCCCGAGAGACACATGACAGGGAAATGATTTAAGCAAGATTATCAAATAAAACATAAATGAGAATTCTTCATATAATGGGTGTAAATTGTAAACTTGAACTACTTCCAAGCTATGTGGTGTTGCTACGCTCTTAAAAAACTGCAGAGATAACAAATAAGATCATTTTCGGTTGGGTTTACCCAAATAACCTTTCAGTGAATATATATATATGCTCTCTTCTGCTCACCAAGGCTGAAAAACACAAAAAAAACACAGTAATATTGTGAAATATTATGACAAT
The DNA here is from genome assembly GCA_030378365.1 of Hybognathus amarus. Taxonomy (NCBI): domain Eukaryota; kingdom Metazoa; phylum Chordata; class Actinopteri; order Cypriniformes; family Leuciscidae; genus Hybognathus; species Hybognathus amarus. Next base: position 119,917 of record JAQIUQ010001983.1, on the reverse strand, counting down.
TTATGTAATTTATTCCTCTGAAAAAAAGCTGAATTTTCAGCATCATTACTCCAGTCTTCAGTGTCACATGATCCTTCAGAAATCACTCTAATATGGTGTTTTTATGCTCCAAAAATATGTATGATTATTATTCCGTGTTAAAAAGTTTTTTACATTTTTATTTCAGGATTCTTTGATGAATAGAAAGTTCAAAGAACAGCATTTATTTAATTTGAATCTTTTCTAACATTATAAATGTATTTACTGTAACTTTTGATCGATGTAACTCAGCCTTGATGAATAGAAGTATTGATTTCTTATTTATTTCCCCAAAAATAAAATACAAATTCTTACTGACCCCAAACTTATTAAAGGGTAGTGTTTAATGTAACAAAAGCTTTCCATTTCAGAGAAAAGCTGTTCTTTTGATCTTTTCTACTCATCAAAGAATCCTGAAATGAAAAAAAAAAAAAAAAAAAACTTTTTTCAACATGGATAATAATCATACATGTTTTTGGAGCATAAAATCATCATATCATAGCTTTTTTTTCAGAGGAATAAATTACTATTTGATATATATTAACATAAAAAAGTCATTTTAAATTGTCATAATATTTCACAATATTACTGTGTTTTTTGTGTATTTTTTATCAAAAAATTGCAGCCTTGGTGACGAAAGAGACTTTCTTTAAAAACATAAAAAATCTTACCGATCTTAAACTTTTGACCGGTAATGTATTACAGTATACATATATATATATATATATATATATATATATATATATATATATATATATATATATATATATATATATATATATAAAAAAAAAAATTTAAATTAAATTTTTCCAACTATGAAGAAGCAAAGGGGGAAATTATCTAATTGAAAATCAAACTACAGCAAAAAAAATAAGGTGCAATGTATAAGAACTTACACTAATATGTTGTGTTTTTGCACAAGTTTCATGTCTTTCCTAATCTACCATCCTCTCTCTGCTCATTAATCCTCCTCTAATGTTACCTGGGAATCTCTTCCACTCTTCATTTCACCTATTCGGCCCATTTCTGCTGCTCACGTTCACCACTCCAGCTGTTCTACTCTCAAGCATTTTCCAATACTTACTGTAGGTTATGTCCTTCTAATAAATGTTTATCTTTAAGATGATATTTTAAAGTTATAGTCAAATTCAATTCAATTTAATACAACTCGATTGTTATTCAGTCTTGAGATTCAACTTGCATTCAAGTTTCAGTCTGATTTGATGTGCATATTATGTATGCGATATACAATTCCAGATTTTATTCTATTCCATTGTCAAATATGAAACACTTCAAGTTTGTTAGGATGCTGTGCTGTAAATTACGTCAACAGATTTAGCCACCTAACACAACTCACTCCAGCGTTTACAACAGGACCTGTGTTGGTAATGAAGAGTTTTTTTCCACATGCTTGTGGTGCAATAAAATCCACAGAACACATGTTGTTGTGTAGACGGGTGGGACTCATTTGGCACTGCAAGGTTGTGTGCTGATTTTGAAGTGTGTTTTTGTGTGTGTAGGAGTGAGAGGGGTGGTATTTGTGAGAATGCTGGGGGTAATGAAATGTGCGTGGGGTAGAGTGAGAGACGAGACGCTAATGACTGCAGGCGTGCGAGCTGTGTGTGTGTGTGTTGTCAGTTTGCAGCTGATCTCTGACCGCTACTGTGGTCACCAGCCCTGTAGAGAAACGCTCGCAGCGGACAAACGGACAGACATGTGGAACATGTCATGAGCCTATGACCCCGGCTCTGTGTTTTCCACTTGTTTCTCCCTCATCTGTCCTTCTTTAAATTCCTCTCATCTTCTGTCAGTCGTTTTCCATTATTTAATGAACAGATTTGTTTGGCAACAACGCAACTTGGTGCATAAGAATTTTCACTGGGTGACTTCTGGATGATAAATTAAATTAACACCACATGCAAAACAGAACCACACTGCGGTATCACATGGGGTTTATGATGAAACGTTGTCCACACAATAGGAGAAGATAAATTCTTTCCAAATAACGGACACTTAAAAACCCGTACCACCGCATGTTATAATCAACCGACTTTCCCCTCATGAGGTTGTTAAAGTTTAGACAAGTCTTGTAAAAGATGCACGTGTATGGGTCTGTTTGCTTGCATATAAATGCACATGCACAACATATGACAACAGGGCATGAATCACCTGCATGATTTTTTTTTTTTTTTTTTGCGTGCGAGTGTGTTTCCAGTGAATTATTGTAAGCAGACATTTGTAAAGGTCAGCATATTCTCTCTTGGAATATTTCTGCATGTGTTTGTGTGTTTGGAATAATGATGAGCTTGACACTGTGTGTTTGCGAATGATTGTTCTGTGTGTATGGTCACGCATGTCTCACCTGTTGACGGGGATGTGTTGAGCCTGCAGAAAGAGCCACTGGCTGCAGTAATGCATGTACAGACGGGGAAACCACAGTTACAATGAAAAGAAAATGCTCAGACTGATCTGAGACAGATGAGGACATGGACGGCAGGACAAATCGAGCAGCGACGGAGGAGACGCACTGCCAGACGTGTTCTCTCAGCCGTCCCACAACACACAGGGCCAGACCTGTGCAAACTGTGCCTGTGAGATCTGGGGACGACACATATGATTTTTATAAGCTGTGCACATATGAAGAGTCTTTATGGATAAATATGATTGAATAAAAATGAAAAACAAATCACTTCATTTTACATGTCTGATTGCAATTATTACAAATTTTGGTTCTGGGGACACAATTAAGATCACTTTATAAAACAGGCCATGTTAACAACTTTTTAACGGATTTATAAAAGGAGAATATATTTTCTCCTAGAATTATAAAACGTTTTAAGGATTTTTAAATAAAATCTTAGCTTTTAAATATTTAAATAGTAATGTTTTTTGAAAATTCCAAAAATGCTAAAAGTTTTCTGTGTTGTGTAGGATTAGGAAAAATAATATACCATTTGTCCAGTATTAAAAACATTATGTCTAAGTAAAGTCTCCATTAAACATGAAAACTCAACATTCGTCTCATTCTCAACAAGGCTCCATTCATTTGATCAAAAATACAGTAAAAACAGACATATTTTGAAATATTATTACAATTTGAAATAATAAAAATAGAAAAGTTTCTATTTTAATACATTTCAAATGAAATTTATCCCTGTGATGACAAATCTGAATTTTCAGAAAACATTACTCCTGTCTTCAGTGTCAAATCATGATCCTTTCGAAACCATTGTAATATGTCAATTTGCTCCTCAAGAAACATTCTTATTATTATCAATGTTGAAACCATGATGCAATAAAAAGTTCTAAAGAACAGCATTTATTTGACATTTTCTAACATTAGGCTGCAAATGTCTTTACTGTCAGATTTAATTTAATGTTTCCTTGCTGAATAAAAGTATTAATTTCTTTATACTGACCCAAATCTTCAAACACACTTTCCACTATCGTAATCGTGTACAATCCTACCTGTGTCTGCAACATTTAAGCAATCACAGCTGACTAAGACATGAAAGATAACATATACAAACCTAAAACATCCACACTACACCAAAACACCTTCTGTAAATCCACTACACCCTAGACAGAGTTAATGTGTCAGGGATGCTTCCCTGTCAAGCCGCATTACGCCACAGCTGCAAATAAATTCTGACTTGCATCCCCTCTCTAATGAACGTATCAATGATATATGAACAGATGTATTTTTAGCCGACTGCGCAGACTAGCTTTTTAAGAGAGAATGTCTAATGCAATGTGAAATCTGTTGTTGCCACAAAACTGATTTTTATTGCTATAGCTCCATTTCTTGAAATGTATATTTAAAAGAAAGTGTGAACAGAAAACTGTAGCATGTGCTTGAAATCTGAAGGAGAAAGAAGAAGGCAAAGTGTTACATTCATCTGAGTTGTTACATCTAGATTTTGTTCAATTACACACTATTGTTCAGAGTCAGTTTTAGTGATTAAAAAACAAAATAATAATTAAACTTTGGCATGCAACTCATCATACAATGTTTGTGCTGTATGGACGTACCGGTAAGTGATGTCACAAATCATCAATCTAATGTTTGTATGAATTACCAATGACTCAAAACGAATTAATCCCACTCTTCTCTAACACAGATTGAGGGAAACATCAGAATTATTAAAAGTAGTGTGAAGTGTGGCGTAGGTGCAGGTCATAACGTGTGTTGGCAGGAAAGACGTGCAGTGAGGTGGGATTGATTTATGGCCTAATGCCTGTGAGGCAAAGCACAGCAACCCTGAGAACTATCTGTGCCTTTAGTTACTGCTTCAAATCTGGAGTCAGTTAAAAGCTGGATGTCTTTTTTATTTGCGGAATTAAGTTATTTGCTTTCACTTTTTCTGTTTTGGATTAAAGGCATTGTTTTGTAAATGTGCCAAAGCCACTTTTTACCCCCTCCATCAGAAAACACACTGAGTCACACAAAGTGCTAAGAGGTTCAAAAATGAAACTAGAGGTGATGGGTGAAAAAGGGTGAAAGCAGAACCCTTTTTTTTTAAAGAAGGCAGAAACATTATGCTGACTTCTACAATAACCCGTTTTGGCCCACAAATAAGGCATCATCACATACATGCTTCATAAATTCAAAACCAAATCCCAAAATGCACTGCAATATATATTAATGTATAGTATTAATGCCAAGTACTGAACAAATGTAGTTAATTAAAATTAAAATTACAAGTTAATGTCCCTTTTATATTTTTTGTTTGTTTTTTAAAACATGCAATTGTCAAACATTATTGGAACTAGCCTCTTGTTCGCTTCACACATGGAGCTCTATTTGTGAGTATAGTGTTTCAAATCAGATAACAACAACAAAAAAAGATCCATTGCAGGAGGGACAGGAGGAAGAATCCAAGAGGGAATGGGAGGAAGAGTCCATGAGGGAGTTGGAGGAAGAGTCCAAGAGAGAATGGGAGGAAGAGTCCAAGAGGGAATGGGAGGAAGATTCAAAGAGAAAATGGGAGGAAGAGTCCAAGAGGGAATGGGAGGAAGAGTCAAAGAGGGAATGGGAGGAACAGTCCAAGAGGGAATTGGGAGGAAAAGTCCAAGAGGGAATTGGAGGAAGAGTCCAAGAGGGAATGGGAGGAAGAGTCCAAAAGGGAATTGGAGGAAGAGCCCAAGAGGTAATTGGAGGAAGAGTCCAAGAGGGAATTGGAGGAAGAGTCCAAGAGGGAATTGGAGGAAGAGTCCAAGAGGGACAGTGAGTTGACAGAATTGACAATGAGTCAATTTTATTATCCATGCTCACAGAGAGCAAATCCACATCAGGGGCATGGGCAAGACCAACTCCAAACAGTACAACTAAATAGTTAATTAAAATGCCCCTTATTATATATATATATATATATATATATATATATATATATATATATATATATATATATATATATATATATATATATATATATATATATATATATATATATATATATATATATATATATATATATATATTTTATTTTTTTATTTTTTTTTTTTTTATTTTTTTTTTTTTACAACATGCATTTCTCAAACCTTATTGGAACTAGCCTCTTGTTACACATGGAGCTCTATTTGTGAATATAGTGTTTCAAATCAGATAACAACAACAAAAAAGGTCCATTGCAGGTGGGGCAGGAGGGGAGAATCCAAGAGGGAATTGGAGGAAGAGTCCAAGAGGGAATGGGAGGAAGAGTCCAAGAGGGAATGGTAAAAGGGAATGGGAGGAAGAGTCCAAGAGGGAATGGGAGGGACGAGTCGAAAAGGGAATGGGAGGAAGAGTCCAAGAGGGAATTGGAGGAAGAGTCCAAGAGGGAATGGGAGGAAGAGTCCAAGAGGAAATGGGAGGACGAAGTCAAAGAGGGAATGGGAGGAAGAGTCAAAGAGGGAATGGGAGGAAGGGTCCAAGAGGGAATAGGATGAAGAGTCCAAGAGGGAATTGGAGGAAGAGTCCAGGAGGGAATGTGAGGAAGAGTCAAAGAGGGAATTGGAGGAAGAGTCCAAGAGGGAATGAGAGGAAGAGTCCGAAGAGGAATGGGAGGAAGAGTCCAAGAGGGAATGGGAGGAAGAGTCCAAGAGGGAATGGGAGGAAGAGTCCAAAGAGGGAATTGGAGGAAGAGTCCAAGAGGGAATGGGAGGAAGAGTCCAAGAGGGAATTGGAGGAAGAGTCCAAGAGGGAATTGGAGGAAGAGTCCAAGAGGGAATGAGAGGAAGAGTCCAAGAGGGAATGAGAGGAAGGGTCCAAGAGGGAATGGGAGGAAGAGTCCAAGAGGGAATTGGATGAAGAGTCCAAGAGGGAATGGGAGGAAGAGTCCAAGAGGGACAGTGAGTTGACAGAATTGACAATGCATTTCAGGTTTTGGAGAAATGTAGGCAAAGTCACTTATTTGAGCCTGCAGAACATGTGCCTGTGTTACTACACCTCAGCAGAATCATTTAACTGATTAACCTTCCAATGCATATTTATTTATTTAATATTAATTTCAAATAATTTTTCATATAATATGTTTTCATTATATTTTATATTATATTTGTATGTATTATTAAAATTATGTTAAACCCCTTTTCTAATAGAAGACAGCTTCAATCAATAAGCCTGCTCGCATGACATCACAGAGACCTTTGATTAATTTCATTTCACGCTTATTTAGAGATCCATCCTAAAAGTACTATGAGTCTGATGTTTCTGTGTTCTAATTAAAGCATTAATACAGGACATAGTGATCCAGCCCGAGAGAGACAATATTTCACCCCAGCTGAACTTAGTCAATGGAGTATGTAAGTGCTTTTGTCTGTATGTGTGATAGGTTGAAAATAGCTGTGCATGGTGATTGATGGCATAACGTTAAGATGTGGTATAGACAAAGTGTATATTAATAATCCTTTACAAAAGGCTGAGTTTTACATAACTGATGTCAAGCAGATAACGTTCACTTTACAGTCGGCAGTGAGACACACAGCTTTGATGTCAGTTGATCTAAAGCAATGCGCAAGTGAAGGGATACAGCAGCTTTATTCTGAACGTTAACGGTTATCATAGAGAAGAGAACTACAGACATGTAAGAACATTCAGGCTTCATAGCAGAATATATCTGTGGCTACACACTTTCATAATGAACTACATTGTCATCAGTCAGGGCCTAAGCGGCATCAGTTAGATTCACGGTAACTTGATGCTTTAGTGTTTCAACAACGGGATGTGATGTAACCAAATTTAAATCTTAAAATGCCCCCAGCCCACAATAAATAGCCTAGTAATCAATAATCATTGTGCTGTTTAAACCAACAGTCCCCAGATCCTATTAAAACCAACAGTCTCTTTTCTCACAAAGCCACAGATCATTTCAGCGTAATTTGGATATTATTCTCTTTGGCCACTTGCATCCTGTTTTCCACAAATATTTTACATACAATGTAGATTTATATCTTGCCTTGTTTTTCCATAATTATCTTCACATCTCAAGCTTTTATAAGAAACCCAATTTCCCTGTTTCTGGCAGGGTGAGACACACATAAACTTGTTTCATTGAGAAAAAGGCAGCAAGGGGAGAATCGGGGAGTAGTAAAAGAGAATTACTGCCGCAGAATTAGAATACGGCTCATAATTAGAATAGGAATTTTGCCACTGCCAAATTATCTGAATTATTTGCAGCTGAGGGGAGATGGGAGCTGGGGTACTTTAGCCTAATCGAAAGCAGAAAAAAATGTGTTCCACTTAATTAGTGGATCTCGTCTGACTAACAGGTAACCGTTCTTTTTTAATGCAGTGAAGTTCCTATACATGAGAAAGAGCTTGAGTCTCTATAAAAACAGAAACATGGAGTATGCGTGTTCTTGCCAGTGTTCTGGCTCTTACATCCAAACACTCTTCCACACCCCGTGTACGTGAGGAAGCCGAGTTAAAGCCAGCGCAACATGTGTGTGTTTATGGGCCGGTTGCGTCTATCGGTAGGGAATCTTACATGGTAATGCCCAGACCCACTGAGTCTAATAAACACAGTGGAAACATGAGGTCTGTGAATGCACCTGGGATCCGCTGAGAGTGATTATGAGCAGGTTATTCAGCAAAACCCTGGTCTTATTTTCACAGCACAAGTTCAATATGCTTCCCAATGCAACATCTGTGGATTTTAGCAGAAAATGAGACATCAATTAATGTGATCTTGAATATCCACACAACTGAAATAGGCAAATAAACAAACTAAATCAAGCCCCGAATCTGCAAATCTTCTGCCAATTCTTTAAACTCATTTTGCATGCAACTTGCCCATAAACCACACCTCAGATAAAATAAACACTGTAACCAAAAAATGATGTACAGTTTATGTATTTGGATCATCCTAAAAAACAACAACAAAAAAAACATGCAAACTTTAATACTTTAACCCTTTACCTGTCACCCCCTTTTTGATAATTGACATTAAAATGCACTATACAAACTTAAATGGTTGTAATTCAAGAATGCTTTGGAATATAGACCTAAGTTTGGTCTTGTTTTAAAGAAAACAATCAGCAGATTATTACTAAAGTGAAAGCACTTCAAAACATTAAAGTATGAAAAAGTTATGGAAGTTATAATTTACAGTAAATCAAATAAACTTTATTAATATTTTTGTATATAAAATAAATATTTTACAAAATATTTTCACTATAAAATTACTATAAAATGAAAGCTATATATCTAACCAAGTTTATCTATCCAAATTTAAAGTTGATATCACAAAAATTGAAGTTCCCATGAGATTTTGGGGTGCCATTGAGTTCCATTGAATTTAATTGTATGCATTCTGCCATAACAAATTAATAAATTTCTATCCAAATATCACTTCTGTCACTAAATATGGAACCTTGAGACTCAGACCTTTCTGACAATATGTGTTTTGTCAAGATTAGAAAAGGTTTTTTGTGACAAAGGTCAGAAACTCCTGTTTAATGACGTCGATTTTTTGAGGTGCACTTTTGTCATAAATTCATATATTACTATTTCTTTAATAAATTGTAAGAAAAAAACAGTGCTAAAATATTCCAAAGATATATAGTTTATTACGACTAGATTAGGATTTAATAGTAATCTAGTGAAGTAAATTTAGGTTAAGTGACTGTTAAGGGGTTAAATTAATTATAGTTACACATACCAACACATTCTCATCCTTAAGCGTCATGTGTGACGCTATATGCAAAAACGGCGCTATACTACGCACATGGCACCCGTTATCGTTAATTCAACACGCGCTGTGATGGTCAGGTTTAGGTGTGGGGTAGGGTAGGGTAGTCTCATATTACACTAAAGGATTTATGACGACTTGGGTTCGCGTGTTATATTAACGATAAAGGGTGCCATGTGCGTTGTATAGCGCCGTTTTTGCATATAGTGTCACATATGACGCTAAAGGATGAGAACGGGCTCCAAATACATATAATTTAAGCAGAAACTGTTGAATTAAGTACACGCGCCCCCACCCCGCAGTGCGGGTGTAAACAGGAAGCAGGTTGTTTTTCGCTGAACTACAGTTTTAGCCGTGGTTGTGACGGCCGTACAGTGATGGCCAGCAATGGTGGCGACGGGACGTTACATCTCTTCAGGGAATGAGGGTTACATTAGTAACCGAGATGTTCCCTTCAGCCGCTCACATTAAGCGTAACGCCAATGTGACGACATAATTGGGATACCATGGACAATAGCACAGTTGCTGCCACATCCATGTGTAATGTTTTGCTAGAACAGGTGGCAACTTATTGGTCATGTTACACTTGCCTTCCAAGGCTAAAGCCAAACATTGCAGTACTTGGTCGTGGCACCAAGTAAACCGACCCTAGCTAAGAGCCACCTTACATCCTGTCAAAAGTGCCTTAAAGTGGCAGGTGATGAACACAAAGGACAAGAGGGATCCTCTCCTACCCAGAGGTTTAGGTTTTGTGGTGATGGGAGCCAATCATATGTATTTCCAACTTAACTGAACTCCATGAACTACACCGACTGCATTTCTTTATATTGAGTCGAAGATCAAACACTATGAACCACTCCATTGTTAACATACGGAGCTGTCTGAAACACTGCCATCGGGACATTAAGCGGAAAGTTTTTGTCCGAGTTCACCTTTTGCGAGAAACGCGAAGCCTTTGTGAGGGAACCCGAATATCTTTGCGAGAGAATACAACAGAGAAAAGAGAGAATGGGGTGGTGATGGCGCAGTGGATAAGACACAAGCCTTTGGTGTAAGAGACCGAGGTTCGAATTCACTGTGAGACACCAATGTGTTCCTGAGCAAGATACTTAACCCCTAGTTGCTCCCGAGGCTAACATATACAGCAATTGTAAGTCGCTTTGGATAAAAGCGTCAGCTAAATAAATAAATGTAAATATAATACAAAAGTTTTGAGAGGGAACACAAAAGATAAAAAAAATAAAATAAAATAAAAACGTCCCTGGCGCTAGTAGTAGTTGTCATGTTGCTTTAGTTATGGTGCCATCTTGGATTCAAGACCCTCCTAAAATGTACTACATGTCTTTATTATATCTAATCTCATAGTGTTTAAACAATAGGCATTTATTAATTAGTTTTAAATTTCAACATGTCATGTTAACCTGTTCACTAAAGCCACTCAATGACCCAGCGCACAGAAAATATTTGATCTCTTTTTCAAACAGAATCATGTGCCCTTGCAGTCACCTAACAGAAGCCTCAAAACAGAGACAGGACAGGAAGGAAATTCAGAGGGACGTCAGAATGACAAAAAAAAGCTGCAGGTTTTGACCCACTGTTCTCTGAATAAATCTGTACAGACTGCTGTCGCTGCAAATCCTGCTCCATTATACAAAATCCAAACATGCCGCGGTCCACATGAACATGTGTCACATGAACATGAACATTTTTGTCAATGCAATAGAAAATATTTAAAAAAAAGTTTCATTTATTTGAATAGAATATCCCAGGCACTCATTTCATGCTATCTATATATATATATATACATATATATATATATATATATATACACACACACTACCGGTCAAAAGTTTAAGATCGGTAAGATTATTTATGTTTTTAAAAAAGTCTCTTCTGCTCACCAAGGCTGCAATTTTTTTATAAAAAATACACAAAAAACACAGTAATATTGTGAAATATTATGACAATTTAAAATGAATTTTTTATGTTAATATATATATATTAAAATGTAATTTATTCCTCTGAAAAAAGCTGAATGTTCAGCATCACTACTCCAGTCTTCAGTGTCACATGATCCTTCACAAATCACTCTAATATGACGATTTTATGCTCCAAAAACATGTATGATTATTATCCATGTTGAAAACAGTTTTTTACATTTTTTTTTCAGGATTATTTGATAGGTGTTGTGATGAACTAGACCTGTGGTTATCTGCCATTTTTGGTTTAATGTGTTGTGAAGATCTGAGCTCTTTTCTGATCTTTTGTTCTCAATGACATGTTGACTTTCACTTGATGTTTCCAATTCATAAGAAATTCTACTAGATCTGTCCTTTATTCTCTAAGGAATGTGTAACTGTTTAACTGTACATTTATAAAATGTATATAATTTATATAATTTATACATTTAGATTGTTTTTCCTCAAATTAATTATTTAGAAATGAATTAATAATTTTTAGAATGCTAGTATTAAAAGCTTTATAGCTAGAGAATGCCATCAGGCTATTGAGGCTTTACAGTTTATTGTTGTTTTGGCTTTCTTTATTTAAAGAGAAATGAAAAGACAATACAGTTGTTGCATAAAATAATCTAAATACAGATGGTCTTGTAAATAGCTCAGAATATCGCTGGGAAAACAAATCATAGGCCTTTAAAGCAATCATAGATACAAATCAAGCATTAGCAGAAACTAGTCAAATCCACATTAGTCAATCATTATAGTCATTCAAGAGAAAATGTTAAATTCTACAAACCCAGAAAATTACAGACACAAACCTGACCATGAGAAACTAAAGGACTGCACCAAACTGGCCTGTGACAACTGACAGCTCCATCCCGCTTTGTATCATGGGTAATTCAAACTGTGATAAAATCTGCTGTCAGCTAACCGCGTCATAGACATATTCACAGGCAAATATACTACTTTAAAACGGTACTGCATGTTTATGTTGGCACTAAATACATACACACTAAAACATCTCCATTCTTCAAGGTTCTACAGTGGAAACATGCCTCGGATACATCTGTTTATTTTTGGATACAATTTGAAGGAAATAATTATATATTAAATCTAAGTTATTTATTAGTGCAGAAATCTCTTGAGACTTTCTGAACATGCTGTTGGAAGTCCATAAAAAACAACATGACTATTCTGTCCATGGCCTTCTATTCAGATGGACACCTCATTTTCTGAAGTGCACTTGAAACTATACGGCTATGGGAAAATACACAACACAAACACACCATGATTCAGCCACCCACCACACCACGACCGGTCAACCGCTCTCAGGCCAACAGCCCGTCAGATTTGACAGTTCTGATTTCTGTGAAGTCAGAGGCCATCTATACAGACCTGGCCATAGAAGTCTAGAGTGTGTTTGTGTGGAGTTTTGATGGTTCCCAGGAGCCTCTCAGCACAGGAAAGGGCCCATCAGGCCCCGAGGTGACTCTACACACCTCCAGACAAAACTACCCACAGTATTACATCAGAATTGATTGACCTGTGATCCAAGATGGAGTGAACGTGGGATGTGAAACTTCAGGCATGCTCTTCTTACACATGGCTTTCTCTGTGCTCACAATGAACAGCCGTGAGATGATTACTGAGATCTACAATTAGCATACATTACAAAAAAAGGACTTAGGGTTGATATTTTTTAAACAACATTTTTTTTAAAACAAGTCAATGACACTGCAAATGCCATTTGAAACTTATTTTTACTTCAGTAATTTTTACCACCTGCAAACAACAAGACTTTGAAGATCATGTAAAACTAAAGATTATTGTCTATTTAAAGGAGTAAAACAGAAGTCCACTTAAATTAATTGAATGTGCACATGTAGTGTGCTTCAAATATAATAAGTATACAACTGTACTTGCAGATAACATAAAATTAGTTAACTAAGCAACTATAGACCTTATGCACCAGAGAAACGTGGGCGCCGTCATCTTTAGAATATTGTCTTTGAACTTCCGTTTTTGTGGTCGCTCTGTATATTTCTATGGCATCGCTGTCGAGGAGTAATTAGCTGGTGGAATGGATTTACTTATTGTAGAGTTAACAAAAGTTATCATGAGCATTGTAATGTTTATCATAAGCATTGTAAAGCAGATGTCTTAACAAATGTCGACCAGGAATTTTTTTACGAGCAGTTCGTGCAAGATCGCTGTGAAAAAACAGACCGGAAGTCAAAAGACAACAAGTGCAACGCTGAAAAGGGGCGGGGCTACAAAAAGAAATTAAGTTTTCTGATGAAAACATTCCAGCATTTTTCTCCATATAATGCACTCCATATACAGCGAAATGATCGCTCATTTAAAAAAAAAAATAAATAAATAAATAACAAAGTTTAAGTTTTATATGCGCCATTGTGTGATGCACGTTCATGACTCTCCTGTACGAACTCGTTTATCAAAATTAAAGAATCTTTTTTCGTGTCATTTGGTTAATTCAAGGAACGAAATGAATTAATTGACTCAGGAAAAGATTTGTTAATTTTGATGAACGAGTTTGAACAGGAGAGTCACGAACGCAAATCACAGAACAGAGCAAAGCAATAAGACCCTAATTCATCGTCTGGAATCGTGTAAAGCCCTTTGAACAGTTTGCAGTTTGCACTGAAACTGTCTTTTGGACTATGAACCGTTTGGTTACCAGTAAAGTGCATTATATGGAGAAAAATCCTGGAATGTTTTCATCAAAAACTTAATTTATTTTTTATTTTTTTTAAGTGAACTACTCCTTTAAGTGGGTCAATATATATATATATATATATATATATATATATATATATATATATATATATATATATATACCATCTATATATATATGTTTTAGTACTTGCATGTTAATTGCAAATGCATATATATATATATATATATATATATATATATATATATATATATATATATATATATATATATATATATATTGCATTTGCAATTAACATGCAAGTCCCGAAAAACATTATATTCAGATTGTTTTTAACAAACTATGCTAAACTGTACTTCTTTTTCACAAGGTAACAAAGGAAATGTATGTGATCAAGTGATTTAAAAGAAAGTGACAGACATATTAAACTGCAGTGTGTATGTGGCTAATGAGAAACCACACATTTTACAGACAATGTAAAGAGACGGAAGAAAATGGGAACATAAACCGTGAAGGAATCCATAAAAGGATGGAAAGGACTTTTGTGAAAGGATGTGGGAATGATTTTAGAGATTTTGGAGGCATTGCTCATCCTCAAGAGGAAACACAGAGCCTTTATCTTCCTCTTTTTAGGACAGGAAAAGTCACAGATATAATTGATATGAGATTTGGGGGTATATTTCAATGTAATTAGAGTCTTGATAATTGGGCTAATTAGATATAATTGTTGTGTGAGACTGAGTTTGATTAAAACAGGTTTCCCCAATACGAGAAAAAGGGGAACAATATTTCATGACAGGATGACATCGGCGCAACATAAATATGTGCAGTAATTAATGAAAAAACACAAACATGCAGAAAAATATATTCACTGTCCCGCTCAATGAGAAAGGAATCTTCGACAAGAGTTATCTGCAGAGAAGATGCAGAACGATATCTCAAGGCAACATTCAAAGGAAACATTCAAAGGAAAAAAAAAAACAAGAAAGAAACTTCTGTCACAGTATAAATAAGTCATTAACAATAGCTTTCTCGCTGTAGGCAGAGCCCGTCTAAAGCAGCATCCTTACCAACACCAAACCAAGGGACACATTTGATAAAATATACACCACAGATTGTCAAAAGTTTGGAATAATTAATATGTTAACAATTATATAGTAAAAACAGCAATATTGTGAAATATTATTCGAATTTAAAAGAACTTGTATTTGAAAATTTTATATATTCCTTTGATGGCAAAGCTGAATGTTTACTGCAGTGTCACATGAATCTTTGAAAATCATTATAATATGCTGATTTTGTGCTTAAGAAACATTTCTTAGAATTATCAATGTTTAAAACTTAATACTTTTTTTGAATTTATTTGTGATACACTCCTGTTCAAAAGTTTGTGGTAAGAAAAAAAGAAGAAAGAAATTAACACTTCTTCAGAAATGCAATAAACTGATCAAACATGTATAATGCTACAAAATATTTCTATTTTATATTTAGAATTTTTTATTGATCAAAGAATCATGAACAAATATGTATTGTGATTTTCACAAACCAAATATGAAAAAATGCTGTTTGCATAATTGAAAATAAAAATTCATATTAATAATTGAGTAACAATAACAAATAGGTGCCTCCGCACCTTCGGTGCTTGGCCCCTAATTAAGCACCAAACCAGCATATTAGAATGATTTCTGAAGGATCATGTGACACTTAAGACTGGAGTAATGATGCTGAAAATTCAGCTTTGCCATTGCAGGAATAAATTATATTTGTATATATAAATAAAAACAGATAATAATAATAATAATAATAATAATATTCCACAACATTGCTGTTTTTACTGCATATGTAATAAATGCGTGGGTGAGCAAAATACACTTCTCTCCAAAAAAAAAGTCCCACTTTATATTAAGTGGCTTTAAGTACTATGTACTTACATCGAAAAATAAGTGCAACGTGTTATTGTGGTCCTGTTGTATTGTAAAACACGTTTGCTGCTATTGAGGTATGATACGGGTAAGGTTAGGGACAGGTGTGGTGGTAGGGGTCGGTTTAAGGGTAGGTTAAGTTGTGAGGGAAGGGTCAACTGTGTAATTACAAATGTAATTACATAAATTAATTACAGCTGCAATTACATGCTGGTATTTTTAAAATATAAGTACAATGTAAAAACATGTATGTTCACAATAAGTCCATTGTATCAAATTATTAATTTCAATGTCAGTACATAGTACTTAAAGCCACTTAGGTGGGACCCTCAATCGCTCTGGCGCGTGAGACACTTTGATAGCACCTAACTAGCCCAGTTCATTCAATTTGGGCCCAGCAGAGAAGCGACCAAACACCTCTACGGTTTCCCCATTTAAAATACAGTTACAGGAGCGTAACTTCGACCTAGGACCTATTAATACAATTAAGTATAAAAACACAAAGCAAACAAATATCGGGTAACATGGTTTATGTTTAATGAGACTGAACTTACTTTTTAGAACTGAATGAAAAATATTTAATTATACAATCAATATTTCCCTCAACTTTGTCCACAATTGTAACATGATGCATTCAGGGATTGCTGTGTAAAGGAAAAACGTGGCATTGCCTTAGATTTTGGCCAAACATCATAACACAAATTTTCTTGATCCAACTAGCTTTTATTCAGCACTTTTCTTCCCTTTTGTGATGTATTGCCAGCTTCTCGAAAGAGAGAGAGAAAAAAAAAGGCGGAACTTAATTATGTCCATCGGGAATTGACTTGGATCTGTTTCCCCATTTTGATTTAATGGCGACTCATCTGTATCTCTATTTTATCTGTAAAAAAGATCTCTGACAAACAAGCACATCAAATAAGGTGAAAGGTCTTCAATCCTCAAACTCTTTTTGTTATACTTTTTTATGCTCTTTTCATTCTGAAAGTCATTGTGTGCACTTACCAATACTTGCGCTTTGATGCATTTTGTTTGCTCTTTGAAATTGTAATGTGTGGTTTAAGGTTATTACTCTGGCAAAGGTGTTTGATATGTAAATCTGAGAGAGGATCAAATGAGGAGAATAATAGAAGTCAAAGAGAAAGAACAAGAGCAGTTCTGCCCATTCAGATAAACAGCTCTCTGAGCAATACCCAGCATCCCCTGCTCTCAGTTCACTGAAAACCACTAGCCTTGAGATATGCATTTTTGTCTGTGCTGTTTTAAAGTTGGGGTGTTTGAGACTCTTTTACTGTGCCTACACCAGATGTAAGCATTGTATTGTGCTTATAACCTTTTCTGGAATATAGATACGTGTATATGGTAATATCTTAATATTAATGACAATGTTTAACCATTAATACTCCATTTCCACTTCTAATATTCTTTGTATTATTTGCCACATCCAGATTTTTAATTAATAGTAAAATAATTATAATATGAAATTTGGGAACAATGTAAGAAAAACAAACAATACTTAAGTCTTTCTCTTAATTATAGTAAGTCTTTAGCTTCTAAACAGCAAACTCTTTTCATTCTCTTAGATTACAGAATGAGGTATATGTTTAAACACTATTGGATGAGTTCCCTTGCTGGACCCCTGACCTACTTTTAATGAAAGTTTTTTCATTATTAAAATTGTAGTTTTGTAAGATTAACTGACATGCACAAATGTATTACATGAATGTATTAAACATGTCAAGAATTCAATTATGAGCCTTTAAATTAAATGATTTTTAAGATCTCAAGAAAAGAAAATCATCCAAATTCATCCAAATACGCAAGTCCTACTGTACAACAGTCAATACGCACACATTACCTGTACGGGCACTTCTCAGCAAATGTGTTAAATGTCAACAAGCTAATATTCAAGTAATACTTTACAAATATAATCATTGAGATAAATATTGATTTTATTTACTAGTTGTCAGTGAAAAAAGTCACATTTCATTATGTACAGTTTACTTAGTAATAAGGCATGCTCAACACTGTTTGTTTGGAGTTTTAGTCGGCACACATTGTACTTTCAGAGGTCATTCAAGCGGGCTGAGCAACAACTCATACGGATTTTCCATGCAAACAAATGGGACAGCAGTTATCAATAAACCGTGGCTGTGAACTTTCAACACCTCTGTTTGAGCCAACCACATTTCACATCAGAAGGAAAAAAAATCAAACGTAACATTAGAGTCTCTGCTGATTCTCTAGATGGCAGTAATATGCCTCACTCAGTCATTCACATATCAGATCAAAACCGAACAGCATGTATGAAGGCAGCATGTTACCGCATGAGGGGGTGGGGGTTATGTCCGATCCGTCATGCTCAGGTACAGTTAGATGATCTTACAAAATGAAACACTTCAAACTGTTGTATCTGTGTTTAAACAATTATAGCATGTCCTGGGGGAAACAAATCTGGTGATTTTTGCTTGGTAATGAGCAGTATTAGGAACATATACTTATATATATATAAAATACAAATTATATAAATACACATACAGTACATGCAAATATTTCTCAAATATACATGCATGTATACTGTACATGTACACATATATTATATAAACACAAACTTTTATTTAGGATGCGATCAATGGATGTGGTTGTTTTAAGAAAGAAAATTTCGGTAGCACTTTATTTTACATTCCTATTTCTCATAAACATACTATGTACTTATTGTAGTAATGTAGTTATAATCCTAAATAAATAACCCATGTAGTTACCTTACACTACTACTTACATTTTACAGTATCATATGTTACTTGTTCTTACAATAACAGTTACAGTGTCCTTGTTACATATGTTACATGTACTTACCATTAACAGTAAATTATGCATAATTACATGCAACTTACCCTTAACCAAACACTAATCCTACACTAACCCTATAGTAAGTAGATTAAGTTGCTTATTATTACTCAGTACTTAAACAGATAATTACACTGTAACAATGACACCTTAAAATAAAGTGTAACCCATAATTACATACAAATAACCGTTAACCAAATCCCAATCCTACACTAACTCTATAGTAAGTACATGTAGTTCCCTAATATTACTCAGAACTTAAACATATAATTACACTGTAACAACGACACCTTAAAATAAAGTGTAACCCATAATTACATACAAATAACCCTTAACCAAATCCCAATCCTACACTAACTCTATAGTAAGTACATGTAGTTGCCTAATATTACTCAGAACTTAAACATATAATTACACTGTAATAACGACACCTTAAAAATAAAGGGTAACGCTTCCTTTTACAGTCCAGTTACCCATACTCCATTTCCACTTCTAATATTCTTTGTATTATTTGCCACATCCAGATTTTTAATTAATAGTAAAATAATTATAATATGAAATTTGGGAACAATGTAAGAAAAAAAACAATACTTAAGATACTGAGTATGTACAGTTACCCATGTACATACTCAGAACTTATTTTAGTAATTACAATTAATGGGTAACAACTAGGTACTAACCGTGAACCTACCCCTAACCCATGTACTTACCGTATATTCGCCAGTACTTTCTAGGTAAGTACACAACCCTACTTTGTGGGTAAGTACACTGTAAGTGCATTGAAGCGCAACCGGAATTTTCATATTTTATACTTTTTTATAAATTTATGGGCACCAACAATCCCAAAAATAGAGAAATTGTAGCAAATTAAACTTGAGTGAAGAAAAAATATTAGAGACAAAAAATAATAACCCTAACCCAGCCATAACCCTTACTGCACAAGTTAATTCATACAATAGTTTTAAAAAGCATATATGGTATACATGTAATGCACAAATATAAATGTGATTGTGTAATGTGTGTAATGTGTAATGTCATCACATTTATGTGTGTGCATTACATATATGCTAACACCATTATTAGGGTGTAAACTTTTGTGCATATATTTGCTTGTACATGGAAGATTCTTATTTTTTTCTTTCTTGAATTAAAATAAATAAATAAATAAATAAAATCCTAATTGAAGAATCTCCCTAGCTGTACAAGCACCTAAAACACATGCACACAAGTTTACACCCTAATAATGGTGTAACACATTTTGCATCAAATAAAATGAATAAAATAGTTTTCTCTAAAATCAGTTTGATCTCCCAAGGATTGGTTATGTGAGAACTGCGTGATTTGCATTTCAAAACAATATAAATAAACTAAGAAAGTCGATTGAATTGTTTTTCAGACTGCTCGCATGAAAAACAGCGAGGCTAAACTGTGCCCGTCGATGTCTGGCTTTACTTTTTGAAGTCCTTTATCGTGCTTTGGGTTAGTAGTTGTGCTCCAGCCCCTCTCTTCTCTGATGTGTGGCCTGAGTTTCATTTGATTTCCTCTCATACTTGCAGCAGCATAGCTTCTGATCTTGTTTAATACTAGTCCAGCGGCAACAAATTACCAATTTTCAGAAATGAGCAGAGGTAGGCAGCTCTAAATCCTATAAAACGAGTCACTCTTTCTTTCTTTTCAGAGAAATGTACAGCGTTGGCAATAATTCGGGCAAAATCAAAATAAAAACACACCTCAATTTTTTTCCCTCTGTGGATTTAGGCGAGCGGCTTTCATTGCAGGCACGCGCGGTGAAATTTAGGTAAGTGTTTTGTGAAATGCAATTTTGACGAGGCCGTTTATAAGATTTGTACGGTGCTGCTGTTTGTGTCGGTGTGTTTTCACTCCTGTTTTCTCATTAATATCAAATGCTGTAAGCCACAATAAAATGGAGAAAACACTCATTCGTAGGCCTGCTTGTGCACTTTGCATCACCAGAGAAAAAGCAATTATCCACAGCACAAGGTTTTATGTGTTGCCGATGTTAACTGTTACCTTGATCCTTTCAATAAAAACACACATTGAGTTTGACAATAAAACGACATTCATATTGAGGACAGCGACATTCATATTGAGCCTCAAATAAATCATGCAAGTTGATGAGTGTTAATATATGCACTGAGAAAAAGATGCAATATTATAGGGTTACGATTTAACAATAACAATTTTCAAAGGAATATTGGAAAATTAGGTGGTGGGATTTATATATGATCTCAGAATAAAAGATGATTTATTCAAAAGATAAGGCCTTTAATGTTTATCCACACATCTGACACACAATGTTCAGCACAGCATACCACTGTAGTGTGTGTACTACTGTGCCCAGCATATGCAAATTTTGTGAATGCCCAATGCATTTGCCAACATAACAGCATACTGTTGTTTCACTATTCCACAATGCAATGCAATTGACTTGAACTTGCATTTTCAGTATGTCAAGACGTAAAATAATTATATTTTTTTATTAGTATTATTTTCAAAATGGTAACTTTACATTAAGTGCTGAATTAAACATCATGAGGTCATGTGATGACAAAGATAATTCTGTTTGTCATGGTTCTGTTTATCTACTGTTCCATGCGCGCAGTATGCAGTAAGTATGCAAGTTTTCCCATTCTGAACATAGCTATATCCATAGGCATGAAATTGGCCTTGAGAAATGACACTTACCGCACAGAGAAGGTGAACTGGTCCAGCTGATCTTTAGAGAGAGGTTTGAGCGCCTCGCTGTTTCTCTCGATTATCTTCTTCTGTCTGCCGCTCTGATCGGAGAGACACATGTGCATGTCATTTGTAATCAGAGCAGGAAACATTTGCAGTGATTTATCTTGGGAATACAATGATAGCAGTACACTTCACTCTGGCATCATCTCTCAAACACACACACACACACAAAATCGGCACGGGAAACAAATGACATTCACATTACAGACAACATCTAATCAAAGTTGAGGCAAAGACAGAGATAGGATGAAATGAAAAGAAAGACAGTCACTAAACATTAAAGACAAAAAAATCAATTATATGTTTATAACAGCACACCTTGCATACACAACCTACTGAAATCAACTAGTAGTAATTGTGACTTATTATGAGGCATATGATATCACAAATGTATTGCCAACACAAAGGTTATTCCAAAAGAAAAGCATAATATCAATACTGCCTCAAAACATTTTGTCCAAGTCTTGCAACTAAATAAGTAAAACAAATAAATGAATCCAATATGCAACAAACACAGGAAAAATGTGATTATTCAACTGACAATTAGCGTCATATAGGTGCTGTATGACAAAACAGCGCTATACTACGCACATGGCACCCGTTACGGTTAATATAACGCGCTATGATGGGTAGGTTTAGGTGTGGGATAGGGTAGTCTCATATTACGCTAAAGGATATATGACGCCTTGGGTTCGCATGTTATATTAACGATAAAGGGTGCCATGTGCGTAGCATAGCGCCGTTTTGTCATATGGCGTTCTATGTGATACTAAAGGATGAGAACGGGCTGAATTATTTGTAGATATTTCATTAAATTGTATTACTCAGTTTCAAAATATCAGGAAAACAGATCAACATAATGAAACAAAACATTATATTGTGTATTTGTGCTTATAGTGTTGTTAGCTTAGCAACATGCTAACGGTAAACTATTCAGTTGAGTCGAGTCTTCCATGAATTTCTGTCTGTAGAGTGTTCCTAATTGGTCATTGATTTGGTTCCATGCCACTTAGTGTACGTTTAAAGTTTTTTTTCCTTTGATTTTCCCGCGTACAGGACGGTACCAATGTCAAAACGATCCACATTTACACGGATCCGCGAAAACAACTAAAAATCAATGTATCCTGCTTCCAGGCCATGAGATGGCTTCGAAAGACAGCCCATTCTCATCCCAAGACTTCATCTAACTGACGCCTTTGACCATACGTCAACAGCCGACGTTTTAGGGTACCATTTAACGTCAGTTAGATGACGCTATCTAATCCTAGACCCTACCCCAGACCCTAACCTACCCCGCTAAAGGTAAAGCGTCAGTTAGATGACGCCCGAAGGATCGTCATCTAACTGACGTTAAAGGGTACCCTAAAACGTCGGATGTTGGCGTATGGTCAAAAGCCGTCAGTTAGATGGCATCTTGGGATGAGAATGTGTTGTTGAAACAATATAGATTGAACAATTAATATGCATGTGCATGATGTCATCGTCTTCAGAAATTTGCATTTTTGTTGTTAACACGGAGACCGTTTTCAAAAACTTGCACTTTAAAAACCCGTTTTCAAAACATGCCGTTTTCAGGCACCCAAAATGCCATTGTCATGTAAGCGAACAACTAAAAACGCATAAAAACTTTTTATGTTTTTACTCAAAAATGGTGTCGTAAACAGCCCCTTAGAAGGTAGCTCTCTGGGCTGTGTAACAAAGTTTTTGGATGAACTTGGAATGCATTTCAAATTATGTATATCATTTATGAAGGGCTGCCATAAAATCACTGCAATTACATCAAATCATTATATGCACATAATATATATATATATATATATATATATATATATATATATATATATATATATATATATATACAGACTAACCAGCTGAAAATCGGAAGACATTTATTGTTTCACACATAACATCTTGCCACTATTTTGAAGGTGTCAGGTTTTTCAGCTGAGTTCGGGGAACAACCCAATCAGAAACTATCAGAATTTCTGCCAGTCAATCATTTTGCACCTTTGATTTTGCCAATGTGCTTTTGGAGGGTGGGATTTGAGAAGCATGTGGTTAGGATTAGAAAAATAGCAGAAGTTAGCCAACAGGCTGAAATCACTTAAAGCACAAAAGAGTCGTAATGCAATAAAAATAATTAAATAAATATATAAAAAATAAAAATAAAATAAAAAATAAACGCAAGTTAAAATGGACATTTTGGACACAGTCAAGACTGTATTTGGAATAAATAAATAAAAATAAATAAATACATAAAAAAACAGTTGTGACAGACATCAACCGGGATCAGTATCAGCAGAATTAGCCAGTTATTCCCTCATAATGAACCACGCTTGTGGCTTTTGAATATTAATAAAATCAACAACACTCAATACATTTCATACGAAACCCCAACTGAGTCAGCAGGTTATTACAGTCTGTGTTCTAAACCTTCCAACACCAGGGCCATAAACACCATACACATTGAGGAGATATGGCCAAGTCCCACCCAATAATCAGATATGGCCAAATTTTCTCCCCAGTAAATGATATTCTTGATGCTGTTCTGCTGCATTCCATTACGCACCGCTCTTGTTTGTTGTCATATTTCACCTTTTTGAATTCTTTATCATTTATGTGATTCAGGCAATGCATTTCATACCTGATTAAATGCAACGAGATAAACATTAGCATAGCTGTTTTTCAGTATATTAGCCCCCACACCCCAGACAGTATAGTCTCTCTTCAACACACTGATGAAAACAGAGGTGTACCTTCTTAAAGTAGTAAAAACATTTATATATATATGTAAGCAATAAGGTACGAGAGGCTGTGCTGTATCGTGAAATAAGTAACAGCTGAAGGGCGTTGTTAGGCACGACGCGAAGCGGAGTGCCTGCAACCCCTTCAGCTGTTACTTATTTCACGATACAGCACTTGCCTCGAGTATCTTATTGCTTTTATAAAACGGTTGCCACACAATATTAAAGTAAAAAACAATGTTAGTGCAACTTTCTTGAAGTAAAATCAGTAAAAGCCTACCTTCCGCTGGAAAAAATAGTCCCCGAGTGTGAACAGCAACAACGTTCCAGTGTGTAAAATGCATGAAAGCTCAAATAAAAACAACATAGAACCGCAGTGTTGCGCAGCGATCAAAAGAACCGTTTGGGTGAAGCGGCTCGTAGCCGGGTTTTATCGTGAATAAGCACAGCTCTTGACCAATCAGAATCAAGGATTCGAACTACCCGTTTTATAAATATATATACACACACACACACACACACACACACACACACACACACACACACACACACACACACACACACACACACACACACACATATATATATATATACATATATATATATATATATATACATACATATATATATATATATATACATATATATATATACATATATATGTGCTGTCAAACGATTAAAATATTTAATCGCTATTAATCGCATTAATGTCATAGTTAACTCGCTTATTAATTCGCACATTTTTATCTATTCTTAATGTCTTTTGATTTCTTTTTGTTACATTTTTTTCTCATTTTAATGCTCTTATCAACATGGAAAAGTGGATTGGCTTGTTTAGTGCAAATGTTTTTTTTAATTATTATTATTGAAAATAACATTGGAATAGTGTTCAATTTCACTCTAACATATATAGCCTAAATAATCTCTCACACAATGCAACACTGTCCATCAATAAAAGGGTGAAAGAAATACTGACGAGGTCCTGATATTGACGAGGGGGTGGAGAATTTGCATCATCTGTGTTTGTGTGTGTGTGTGTGTTTGCTTGGCCATCATCAAGTGGTGTTTCAGGCTGGACGTGCTGCGATGATGATAGCTCAGTTCATAATGACAAAACATACAGATCGCTTTGGTCTTGTCAATGGGACAATTTGGCAACTTTTTAAAAGTAAACTTTACATTCAGAATCTCATTGGCATCCATTTCGGCGTCTTCGCGCCTCGTCATCCACTCAAAACATAACGTTACCATTTGGCCGGCTCGCAAGCTGAAACGAGTGTGTGCGGCACAAAACGTCCTCGCGCTGCGGTCTGAAACCCATTCATTTCAATTGCTTGCCCCGCGCGAGGACGTTTCGTTGCTTCTTCGACCAAAGCGCAAGCGGATCTAGCTAGACCGGAAACAAAACATCAGGCACGCCGCACACACTCGTTTGGGCTTGCGAGCCGGCTTTGAGTGGATGAAGAGCGCGAGACGCTGAAATGGATCAGAACGCATGCCGCGTCCTGTTGCAAAAGTATGTGAAAAAACTACAAAGTTTGCTAGGACAAAAAGATCGTTAATCGCGCGATAAAAAAATTAACGCCGTTAAAATGGGTTTGCGTTAACGCCGTTAATAACGCGTTTAACTGACAGCTCTAACACACACACACACACACACACACACACACACACACACACACACACACACACACACACACACACACACACACATATATATATACACATACACACACACACACACACACACACACACACACACACACACACACACACACACACACACACACAAACTTTTTCAAACTGGATATTGACAAACATTATTTTTACTTTGAGTGCTTTTCAGTGCAGTCACTCAACTTCACTGGGCTGGACCAAATTTTTCTGGAAGCCCCCCTTCCCCAGATAAACTAAGTACTAGCGACCCAGCAGTAGAGTTTGGCAATATAATAATTCTTAGTCCCTCAAATACAGAACTATTCACTCAGAAACAGAGGTAGATAGAACAAAACAAGGCAAAAACGGGGTCTAATGGGGGTATTTTCAGCAGTCTTGTTTCAGCAGTCAGTCATTCTGAGCTGTAGCAGAGAAGAACACTGGGTGCTAATATTGTTTGTTAGTCTGTGATTCTGTCAAGTGCACTGGGCCCTTGGGTTGGCTCAGACGCACTGCTACAGCAGATACTTCTACATATCAACGAGTTCCCCCATATTGAAGATCACTGTCAAACTATGTCACTATGTTGAATTGAAGGGCTGGCTTTCAGGTTTAGGCAGGTTCTCATTATTCACATCATCACTATGGTGAAGATTGGCTGGCTTTGATGATAACAAACAGCCAGGAATATAAATATATATAACATAAAAACGTAAAATGTGTTCCAGGAAATGTGTATCCTCTTGAAATGAAATGCCTTTCAAATGATCAGTTGTTTATAGGTACAGAATGGTAACAGAGCTGACAAGAGCTCTGATTCTGATTCTTTTCAGATTAACCCGTTTAATCAGTTAGCAAATTGAATTGGGCCCAGTCGATTGCATCTGTTCTCAAATCAACAACTCACTGAATCAAATGATCTGGTCAAAGCGAGTCTCCAATTAATATTTCTCTGAATTTCACTTAGCTCAAAATGAACCAAGAATGGGATATCACATGAATCTGAGTGTGTGTGTGTGTGCAACTAATGGAAACAGAAAAAAAGTAAGTTACAGACTTTCATGTTATTGTAAATGAAAATCGTATTTAGGTCACAACTGTCAGTTGTTTGTGAGCTTAATCAGCTGTAAAAGGGTGAGCTGTTTAAGCCAGTTGAAATGCTTGAATGTCCACATTCGTTTACTAACGTCTGAATGGCATGTTTTAAGTAAAAACTGAACATAAAGTTGAAATAACCCAAATGAATTATGTGAAACTAGTATGTTTGCAAAGGTTTCTTTTTAACATGTTATCACATTTTACCCTGTCATGTCTGGTTTTATATTTTATGTTAATATTTCACACATTTACACACATTTAATTTTTCCTCATTTTTAAATAAAGTACTATATTTTGTTATTTCCACATATTTGCACACTTGAATTAGGCCTATCAGTAATAGCAGTTATCAGTGTATGGTTTTGGAAATAAAATAAACTGCAGTTCAATACATATTAATAATAATAATAATAATAATAATAATAATACGTTTTATTTATAATGCACTTTTCATCGAAAAGATCTGAAAGTGCTATAGGTTAAAAGAATAAAAGGTAAGCAGTTCTTTAAAAAAAGTGTAGTGAAAAAAATTGACTAGAGCTGGCTACTTGAAAATTCATAATACGTCATAATGTCTAGACTAAGCTGTAAACTATTTAAGCTCTATCTGTGTGTCCAGTAGGGGAGAGCGGGGCACAACCTAACGCTTTTTGGTTTTGGCTCAATTAATTAAAAAATAATTAGGTTAGATTAATACTTTTTTTACACAAGCAACATACATATCTCTGCTACAAATGACCACTTAAAGTTTTTTTCTAGGACCTACCATTTTCGTACAGTTGCACTGAAAGTGAAAGAAGTGCAAATGTTACAACTTACCCCATATACGGGGTTAATTGTAACAGATAGAGGGGTTAGTTGTAACACTTGTGTATTTTATTTGTATAGTTTAATATTGTTTGTGCATCTGTATAGACAGATATCCATATATCCATCCCTCATCCAATCATCCTTCTATTATGGATCAATATCATGGATAGAGACATAGAAAAGGGCTGCATAGTTTTGCAATAAATAATAATAATAAATAAAATTATAAATATTGTAATTGCAATTAAATTAGATTTGTGTGTGGCAGCTGCATGTACAATTAATAATAACAGTAATAATAATACAAATGAGCTTAAAATAAAAATTTAAAGGGTTTTTGGCATTAATAACAGGCCATATTCTTAATAAATAAACAAGTTATCATTCATAGTACATAGTACATTCATAAACATTTTAAATTACAACATTGTTTGTGAAAGTCTAACAAAGTTAAATGTATAAATAAATACTCAAACCTGAAAAGTTGCGTGGCTCCGTTTTCATTTGATTATCGTTGTACACTTGGCGGCTTAGTTGTAACACTCTGTTACAACAAACCCTGCTGTGTATTACATATTTTAAGCCTAGCTAACAGTCACTAGGAATTGCTGACATGTTTCAAAAACGGTGCTATGTTTGAGCCAACAAGACAGTGATTAAGGCAATATAAAGTTAGATTTAGAAACGTATTCACCCAACTCAGAAACCGAAAAAAAACCTATAATGAAAAAAATTACTTTCATGGTGTCAAAACACTCTTTGTCCAGTATCTTCACGAAATATAATCAAAACTTTCCGCAAATTCGCAGGAGACCGCCTTCTGGCAGCAAGAGAAAAATAGCGGAAAGACAACCTGCTTGATCCTGACGAACTATGTAAAACGTCCGTGTTACATTTAACCCCGTGTTAGGTTGTGCCCCGCGCTCCCTACATCATAACCTTTCCCCCACATATATTTTGAGCAGTAGGATGCATGGAGTATACAAAGTAGCAATATAAACATTAATTCATCAGTATTTTTCTACTTTTACTAAAGTAAAATTGAAAAGGATAACTAGATACTTTAACTGGAGTAATATTTTATTAGGGCA
This sequence comes from Hybognathus amarus, assembly GCA_030378365.1. Classification (NCBI taxonomy): domain Eukaryota; kingdom Metazoa; phylum Chordata; class Actinopteri; order Cypriniformes; family Leuciscidae; genus Hybognathus; species Hybognathus amarus. Next base: position 91,151 of record JAQIUQ010001983.1, on the reverse strand, counting down.
TCTGCACTTTTACTCAAGTAAGCCTACTTGATTTGTGTACTTCATCCACCACTGCTTTAAAAGGGAGGGAAAAATGGTAAAATCATGTCGGCCTGATGACACAAAATATTAATATATTAATACATTTTAGAACAACCCAGTTTCGATCCCTGAAAATCAAACCCACTACTTCCGCATTGATACTTATTGGTATAAACAGATTTAACTGTCGATCATGACATAATATGGATAATGAGGACGATTTCTAAGACAATGTGCACAAGTCCATACTTGGAATTAATCTGCAGATGCAAAGACAAAAAGAATGTGCAATGCACAGCCATGCAACATAAGACAGCACCAGATCATCCCTGAGAAGTCATTCTGCAATTACCACTTCAAAGTATGGCAGGTAATGCCGCAGCTTTGATTCATTTAGCGTAAGTCCCGTGGAGCGCGGGAAAAGGCATGTTGGGAGTGGTTAGAGAGAGAGAGAGCCGGGCTGGCACTGCTGATTTCACAGAATCTGAGCTGTTTTGGCTTGTCGAGCACATCAAAACTAGCTTTGAAGACTGAAAAATACCTGTTAGTGTGAAATGTATTTTGACAAATCTCAGATAATAAGGGGAGCATAGGGAGGCAAGAGGGAGGAGCAGCAGGGAGCACCTTTTTTTCTTTTCTTTTTTTTTTGAGAGGGCACTAGTGGCGGTCCTGGCTCACTTGGTGCCTTAGGCTAGAGAGACATGACTAAAAAAAAAAAAAAACATGTAATGTAATTACCCAAAATAAAAACTGTGTGTGTGTGTGTGTGTGTGTGTTGTGTGTACAGGTTTATATTACATTGTGGGGACCCACATAAGATATTCAAATCTGAGATATAATGTGACATACTAAATAAACATACTAAATATTTTTTTTTATGTAAAAATAGAGAACATTTTCTGTGATGTTAGGGAATAGAAAATACAGTTTGTATAGTAAAAAATCATTACACCTACAGAGTCCCCACAAAGATCGAGTGTGTGTCTGTGTGTGCACCAGTGAATCCCCAATACAATTGAAACAAAAATATTGAAAGATAGTGTTAAATCAAACTTGTTTGTGAAATATGCCTTTGTTTCATGTCTTCTTTTTTTCTTTTCTTTTAAATAGTTCCATAAGATTCAATGCATTTAGAAAATGTGTATTGTGTGCGTGCGTACCTGTGAATCCCCAATAAAAAAAGGATTGAGAATTATACTATAGTATATTTATTATATCATACTTCTTTGTGGAAAATGCTTGTTTCATGTCTTGTTTTATATATAGTTCCACAACATTCCATGCATTTAGAATTTTTGTATTGTGTGTGGTACATATACTATGCCAAAAATAGTATGGCAGTACAGTAGAATGAGTCAAAAACTAATTAACAAATTCTATTAACCACTGTACGGTAAAAGATGTGATTTTAACGGTAAAAAGTTCCTCATAGTTGTGTTTGTTTTTTCTAATCAGTTATGTTCATTGGGGTTTTATGTTACATTTAATGTTGTTAAATTAACGTTTATTGCATTTTTAAAATTTCATGTGTGTTACCATGATGGTGTTTAATGTTTGTGTGAATGACACTGTGCAGCTTCTTTATATAAGTATAAACCATCTTATAGAAGACTTGTGATGAGCTTTGATTGCTCATGTAACATTCATCACTACTTTCATGATTGTTAGTTGTCAGTATATTACAATAGTACAAAACGGATATAATTTTTTTCAAAAGGTTGATAAATCCTTTTTATCAGAAAATGAAATACGGTTTATTACTGTAAATTTTAAGCTAAACCTGTAAAACCATTAACGTTCCTATCTATTTTTTGGCTAACGGTTGTTTACCGTAACAATTACGGTTTTATTTTTTACAGTAGTTTTTTTTTTTTTTTCACTCTTTTAAGTCTACTCGACTTAAGATGTTAGGGGCACATGCCCCGAGTTTTAATGGGCATGATGCCTCTAAGGAAAAGTGAGAAAGATGGTCCAAGTTCAAGGTTAGAAGTGTCTTTAGTCACAAAGTTACCTTTCTACGAATTTCGGCCTTGGTTTTCTCAGCGACGGGGCGATTCTGTCTGGATGCTGGGCTCATAGGAAGACACAGCTCCAGTGGGGCTCTTATCTGCAATCACATTACAAACATCCCTTAATTCTTGTAAGTCAGTATATATCTTATAATCTATGATTTATAGTTTGATTAATTAAACAAGGACTGCATTATATAATACCTTAGCAGAGAAAGCAAAAAAAAGAACACAGAAAAAGACGTGTATACAATAAAATAAAATGCATATAAATGCATATAAACACATAATTGTAGCTTCTTTTTAAAAAATACTGAAATAACTGAAATCAAAAAACACAACTGATGAGAACAGTAAATGTCTAGACTTTCAACAACATAAACGAAATGTACAGCTAAAGAAAAAGTGATGAAACTTTCTCTTCACATATCTTCCGTTCTTCCTCTCTCTCACACACACATCATCAACATCTCTGAGCCCAACCTCTCCTTTTTTCATTGCTTTAATGCACACAATTAGACATGATGAAAAATCGAAAAAAAATTAAATTTAGTTGTAATACATTTTGCCATTCTTCCTTCCTTTGGAAAATTACTTTTGAAGTGTTTTCTCTCGCTCTCCGTCTGTAATTTAAATGGTAAGCTGCCAGATGTGTGTCTCATGCTTGAAGTGCAGGAGCTTTGCATTATTTAGCATATTAACATTCACAGAATTTAAAAAGAGGGTTCCTGCATTGCCTGGAGCTTCCAATTAAGTAAACCTTAGCTTGATACATGTAAAAATTTTACCATGAGAAACTTTTTTCATTGCGTTTTCTCTTCCGCCTCAGCCAGTCACATCTATATAATAAATATGGAAACTTCCCAGATGATATAATTTTTTCTCTTGCTGCGGGATTAAATATATCAGTAATAATAACTTTTAAATATAGGCAACATATCAGGAAGGCTTCTGAAGACTCAAATAGGTTTTAATAGCAGGAGCGTTCGGCTGCTATGTCCTCCGTGATGTTTTTAAACTGATATTATACTTCATTTGAACGCAGATGTAGGTTTTAATTACAATTCTTTTCTAGTAAACATTTGAGATGCCTACAGGTAAAAAGCATTACATCTGCCATATATTAACATGAATATGGGTGGTTATTTCATTATAATGAATGCATAATCATGTGAAGTTGGATGGCTTTCCTCTGATTCCGGAGATTTCACTGTGGTGACAAGGCTTAAGAAATATCATGCGAAAACGGAAACATATTCCATGCATTTTCTACTGCTGAAGCTTTAAAAAGTCAAAAAGTGTCTGGAAGGGAAATATGTCTTCTACGAAGACGTGTCAGACTGTTTTCTCTTGGAAGAGACACAGTTAATGACCCACGAAACCATATGGGGTTATATTTAAAAAAAAAAAAAGCTTATTCAAAACCTTCAAGTTATGAGACCAGCCCTAGTGGCTCGCTGCCATTCAACATCGGTGTGCTTGATTCATAATGGTTTTGTAATATTTTTTTTTTCACATGATTGCCTCCAACAGTTCAATGTACCAAGGGAGTTAATAGCCTATTTTCTTTTCTATGCTTAAACTTTCTGCATTTTATTATTATGTTGTTCTACATGTTGCTCATTAAAGAGTCTGAATGGCAAGAATGCATTACTTAGCTTTGACAATGTCATTTCAAGTCAACTCACCTTCATTTATATAGCACTTTGTACAAAATAGATTGTTCCAAAGCAGTTTTACAGTGATGATAGTAAATTAAAGTAACAGAGATTGTTTTGGCTTTACAGCGGCTCTAGAATAAGTTATTATCCAGCTAAAGTTGATTGATTCACTTCTGTTGCAAAGATCATTAGTTATAAACTTAGGCACCGCTTATACAACACCGTTTTAACTGAAAACTTCTAATGCGTTCCACCAAATGCGTTCAACAGTGTTTGGTGGCTTGAGAACGCAAACTTTAAAGTTTCTTCATAATGATAGCAATGTAGCACTGGCTTTACGTCTCAAAAGGTAACCAATACAAAGTCTGACAACTACGCAAAAGTTTAGCACCATATAACAATCTATAGATTTTTACAGGTAATTTACAACTTAAATCAAGCATCAAATGCAACATTTTGCAATCAATTAAGTACAATGATACTTAAAAAAACTTTAAAAAAGATACTGACACAATAATAAAGACATTAGCCTTATATAAACCAAAGACCCCTGTCTCTGCCATGTGCAGTGCATGAAATTTTTCTAAGCTTTCCACTGTTCCGATCTACGGCCTGCAGCAATGTGGAGCAATGTGTCCAGAGACTGTAATCCCTGTCAGCAGAGCATTCTGCCTGCCTTTGCGCCACGATCATGCATGTTTTAATGGGCCAGCCAACACAACTTTGTAACTTTGCCTTTAATTATCCTTCCTCCAGCCTGATGCTCAGATGGTGTCGGGTCTGAATTAGCGCAGCGTTGACAGCTGTAGGCTATGTCCATGAACTTGGAGTGCTGCAGCCACAGCCCACGTTCTCCCAGGGTGAACAAGAGAGGCTTGTTATCCTCTGCTCACCATGAGTGCAGAGAGAGTGGGAACCGGGCCTGAAGGGTTGGGTGACCGACTGGGGACCTGTGCGCTCACCTAGGTTTCTAATTGCCCTGGTGTCGGTTCCAGAGTTGCAGAAATGCAAAGGTCAGTGAATTATTGATTACCCATGAGCATAATCCATGATTCTCATAATTACCCAATGTAATAGGGATAATCAAAAAGAGATGCAGAATAGAACACATTTTTTAAATACATTATGAACAGTGAAAATTGTTTAATACCATCTGTATTAAAATCATTGCTCCAAAAAGGAACAGCTTATGGTAGATTGAATATTTTAACTGAAAATCGTATATTTATGAAATGTATATTTATGAAATGCTAATATTATATTATATTTAGGGCTGTCAAATGATTAATCACGATTAATCACATCCAAAATAAAAGTTTGTGTTCACATAATAAATGTGGGTGCACTGTGTATCATTATTTTGTATATGAAGAAAGTTCAGATGCAAAAGACTCTAAGTGCCATTTGAAATTTTCTTCTAAAATGGTCATTTTTATTAAGCTTGTATATTAAAGTTCAGTAATTTCACTTAAATGGCAATGAAGATTACCTATTAATTGTCATTTAAGTGAAATTACTGAACTTAAATATACAAGCTCGATAAAAAAATTGTCATTTTAGAAGAAAATTTCAAATGGCATTTAGAGGCTTTTGCATCTGAACTACTTTACAGTACTGTGCAGAAGTCTTAGGCACACTAGTATTTTTGCCTCAAAGAAATGGTTTTAAGCCAGTTATTTATATATTTTGTTGTAGTGTCTCAGTAGGAAATATCAGTTTACATTTCCAGACCTAAATTGTAATAATCCAGTGAAATTTTTGAATGCACAAGGATTCTGACAACAGCCAATGCTCCACACGGATGTCGGATCTCACCATCATCGAATGCATCTGAAATTATATGAAGAAACATCAAAAACAGAGACTAAGACCAGAAGAACTGTGGCAACGTTTCCAAAGATGCTTGAAAAAACCTGCAAAACTAAAAACTATGTGCAATAAAAACTATGTTTGTTGCGAACCTGCTTTTAAACGTAAAGGGTACTAAACACCTATTGATTTGATTTAGTTAACTCTTAAAAGTTAAAAACAGTTAATAATAGTTAACTAATAAAAGTGAATTGATAAATAAAATCTATTTATGATTATGACATTATTTTTGAAAACATTCTCATTTACAGCATTTTTAAACAAGTGCATTAAACTTTTTCACAGTACTGTAGCTTTGCAGGCAGGCAGACACTACCTTCGGGACGTTGCAGCAGTTCTTCTGGTCTTAGTCTCATTTTTTTTTCCTGTTTCTTCATATAATTTTAAATGCACTCGACGATGGTGATATCCGACCTCCGTGTGGAGCATTGGCTGTTGTCAGAATCCATGTGCATTCAAAATTTTCACTGGATTATTACAATTAATGGCACAATTAATGTCTGGAAATGTAAACGTCTCGGTTACTAGTGTAAGCCCTCGTTCCTGAGTGGGGAACGGACGGTCCCGACGTCAGAAGTGACGGAGATTGGAGGTTTCGCATAGAAGCCAATCCTCTTCAAGTATTTAACAACGAGCCAATGGCATGCGAATGCCTTGGGGCTGCGGAATTTGCATAGCGTACTCCGCCCCACCTGTGGGTATAAAAAGGAGGAAGTAACGCAACCGCAGTATGTCTTCGGCTGAGGAGCCAAGACTGAACTAGGCTCTACCCAGCGGTACAGCAGAAGTGGCAAGGAGACGTGACGTCTCGTTTCCTACTCAGGGAACGAGGGTTACACTAGTAACCGAGACGTGTTCCTATGCTGGTAGCACTTTGAAGTCACGTCAGAAGTGACGGAGATTGGGGGTCAGTGCCATCACGCCAGCTCAAGCTGTCTTCCAGTGCCCTGCGAAAGACAGGGAAGACACAGTGCTCAGAGAGGCTTACAGTGGATAATACACATGAGACAGTTACCGTAGGGAACCGTGCACATGGATGCACCTAGCCGGCACCATAGCAACACCGCAGTGGTGCCCGCATCATGAGTGCTGGAGGACTCAGGGCTTCATGGAAGACTCAACTGAGAAATAACGCACTTATCCAGTCAGAGAGTGGAATGGCGAGCAAGCGAAGACACTAAGCGGGTCCAGTACTGGCGGAAGCGAGTACGTGAGAGGACACCGGCTCAATTCGCAGATTATAAAATCTGGCGAAGGTGTTAGGTGTCGCCCAGCCTGCAGCTCTGCAGATGTCTGTTAGCGAGGCGCCATGCGCTAGAGCCCAAGAGGAAGCCACACTCCGAGTGGAGTGGGCCGTCACACCAAGGGGGCACGGTCGGCCTTGCTGCTGGTAAGACAAAACAATGGCATCCACTAACCAGTGGGACAGCCGTTGCTTTGAGAGAGCCCTTCCCTTCTGGCTCCCCCCATGACAGACAAAGAGCTGTTCTGAGGTCCTGAAACACTGCGTTCTGTCAACGTAAGTGCGGAGAGCACGTACTGGACAGAGCAGTGTCAAGGCTGGGTCTGCCTCCTCCAGGGGCAGCGCTTGCAGGGTCACCACCTGGTCCCGGAAGGGAGTGGTGGGAACCTTGGGCACATATCCCGGCCGGGGTCTCAAGACTACGTGAGAGTAAGCCGGCCCGAACTCCAGGCACGCTTCGTCAACGGAAAATGCCTGCAGGTCCCCTACCCTCTTGATGGAGGCCAGTGCAACCAGGAGTGCTGTCTTCATAGACAGAAACTTTAACTCTACCGATTGCAAAGGCTCAAAGGGAGGCCTCTGCAGAGCACTTAGAACTACTGCGAGGTCCCAAGAGGGAACGAGGGGAGAGCGAGGCGGATTTAGTCGCCTCGCTCCCTCAGGAACCTGATGACCAGGTCGTGCTTGCCGAGGGACTTACCTTCCACTGCAACATGAGAGGCGGCAATGGCCGCGACGTAAACTTTAAGGGTGGAGGGCGACAGCCTACGCTCCAACCCTTCCTGCAGGAACGACAGCACGACTCTGATCGGACATATCCGGGGGTCTTCTCGCGAGAAGAGCACCAATTGACGAAGAGGTTCCACTTCAACGCATAGAGGCGTCTGGTAGATGACGCCCTAGCGGAAGTGATGGTTGCCGCCACCGCAGGTGGCAGCGAACTCAAACCTGCCTCCGTCCCGTCCAGGAGCCACACGTGCAGCCTCCACAGATCGGGACGAGGGTGCCACAGAGTGCCCCGTCTCTGAGTGAGTAAGTCTTGCCTCAGAGGGATAGGCCAAGGAGGTGCTGTCGCGAGGAGCATGAGTTCGGAGAACCACGTCTTGGTGGGCCAATAAGGGGCTACCAGCAAGACCTGCTCCTCGTCCTCCTTGATCTTGCACAACACCCGTGCAAGGAGGCTCACTGGGGAAACGCGTATTTGCGTGGGCCCCGCGGCCAGCTGTGCGCCAGCGCATCTGTGCCGAGCGTGCCCTCGGACAGGGAATAAAACTGGGCGCAGTGGGATGAGTCCCGAGAGGCGAACAGGTCTATCTGTGCCTCCCCGAACTGGTCCCAAATTAGCTGGACCGTCTGGGGATGGAGTCTCCATTCGCCGGAGATAGGGCGGACCCGTGACAGCTCGTCGGCTGCTAGGTTCCGGACTCCTGGAATGTACACAGCACGAAGGGACCTCAGGTGCTTCTGACTCCATATCAAGAGGTGGCGGGCGAGCTGCGACATCCGGCGTGAGCGTAGACCACCCTGGTGGTTGATGTACGCCACTGTAGCGGTATTGTCTGAACGGACAAGTACGTGTTGACCCCTGAGCAGTGCTCGGAAGCGGTGCAGGGCCAGGCGTACTGCCAACAGCTCGAGGCAATTGATGTGCATGAGGCGCTGGGGTCCTGTCCAGGACCCCGCGGCTGCATGCCCATTGCACATGGCACCCCATCCCGTGGTAGACGCATCCGTGGAGACAACAAGATGCCTGGAAACTCGCTGAAGCGGAACACCAGTCCGTAAGAAGCTGAGGTTCGACCACGGGAAGAAGGTTCGGCGGCACGCTGGAGTCACTGGAACTCGGAG